>OY288265.1:4710470-5166040 GCA_958450335.1 Hibiscus tridactylites | reverse complement strand
CGACAGTCTTGGGTGTAACAGTAGTATATGTTTAATTTTTAACCATTTGATAACGTGCAACATGGTGCTCGAATTCATGTCACCTAAATAGAACGTCGGTTTTTACCGTTGAGATCACTTCATAGGTTCTCATATGGATCATAATTAAATTTAGATTCGTGTTAAATCAATGATACAATATCTAAACTATTCGGGTCATTTACATTCTGTTGAGATTTTAGGGGCTCGATTTGATCAACCGTTCTTGCTCGCCAAGTGTGGAGAAATTGGATAATTGGGTGTTTTAGTGGGAGGTGAAAATTTGGCAATTTGACACAAGGATTTATAGTGGTTCAACCTTCTAACCAAGGTCTACATCCACTACCTTAGCTCCCCACTAAGGATTTCCAAACAAATTCACTAAAAATTTCGTCCCTTTTTCCCGGATTAGGAGGAAACCGTTACAACCCTCAAAGCTTTCTAGCCAAAGCTTGAAGGAACACTCTCTTTACAAAGAAAGACTTAGCAAACTAAAAATCCCTCTAAAAGGTGTTTGTTTGCAATTCTAAGCACTCACCCAAAACCTAAACACTTGAGCAAATTTAACAATGTAAGCTCACAAGTGTTGTCTAAGCAAGAAATAAACAATTTAAGCTCTAGACAAATTTTGACATCATAATGTTGTAACAATTGAAGCATTAACCATTACAAGATGCTTGAAGGTCCCTTTTATACTCTCAAATGAGTTTGTAGTCGTTACTAGCCGTTGGGGATGATTTTGAGCCGTTGAGGATTTTATATCCCTTCATAAATGCTATTCTGCAGTCATCCGTATCGATACGCGTGGAACCGTATCGGTACGACCTTCATCAGAAACTAGCCGTTGGGCTCTTGCTAGCCTAGGCGTATTGATACGCTTAAGGGCGTATCGGTACAAGTTCATTTTTAAATGGCCGTTGGGAAATAACCGTTGGGGTGGTTGAAAAGGGATCGGTACGCTTACCAGGCGTATCGAAACGATCCCGATCCGTATCGAAACGGCCAAGCCTGTTTCGATACGGGTTTTGGCAGTGACCAAACTGAGGCAAAAAGGTATCGATACGAGTTGGACCGTATCGGTACGGGTACTTTGAAAACACAAGTTTGGCTATTAAAAACATGAAAAATCTTTGCCAAAAACCTCTTAAAATACCTCAAACATAATTCTAAGTTGGTTGGACTTAAAACCAAATTTTAAATTCTTTTCAAATTAGTCCAAAACATTTTTTAATTATTATATCTAAACATTATTTCTACACATTCATAAATAAGAATATATTTTATTGTCACCCTTCTATATATTACGATAACAATAACATCAATTGAATTAAAATTCTATCAATTTAAAACAGAATTCTAAATTTTAAAAAAATATCCAAAAGTTAAAATTATTTTTTCATATTTAGTATTCTAATTCAAAACTTATTCGAAAAATATCGAGTCATTACAATATGACAAATGTAATGCTAACAGCTTAGAAGTTGGAAAAGGACAAGTTGGATTTTAGTATTTTAGCTTACAAGTCTAATTTTTATTTTTTGTTTTATACAGATACAATTTATCATTACAATATGAGTTAATTGCACCACATGTCCTCAAGCTATGATCTTTATTCTAAATTAGTCCTTAAACTTTAAATGTTTTAATTTCATCCCTAAACTATGACTCGTTTTTAAATTGGTCCCCTAAACCTTCGAATACTCCATTTTCATCCTCAAACTATGACTCTCATTCTAAATTGGCCCCTAAACTTTTTGAATGTTTCAATTTAATCCTCAAATTATAGTTTATATCACATCATATTATTACATAATACACATCGGTGTTTCATGGCAAATAACAATTTTATTAACAAAAGATATGATTAGAATATACTGATGATTTGGGGATGAAATTAGAACGTTAAAAGTTTGAAGACTAATTTAGAATGAAAGTCACAGTTTGAAGATGAAACCAAAATGTTCAAAAGTTTGGAGACCAATTAAGAATAAATGACATAGTTTGAGGATTAATTTAGAATGATGACCATAGTTTGAGAATTAATTTAGAATGATGACCATAATTTGAGGACGTGTGGTGCAATTAGCTCTTACAATATTAATAAATAATTACATTATAATATTCTATAAAAACAATAAAATTTAAGAATACAATGTATATTTAATCCGTACACGATTATACTTCTTGTTTAGACTTTAATTAAAAGTAGAAAATTCAATTAGAGCACATGTTATATATATATATATATATATATATATATATATATATATATATATATATTAAAATCAAGTGGTCTTACAAATAGATATCGTGGATTAAAGTTATTTAAGTGAGTGGTGTAATAATACACAAAATAATAGTTCAAGTATTAAACTATAGATTTTTTAAATTACAAGTATCAAATACGATATTTTAAAAATATTAATACCACGTTAGACATTTTAAAAATACACGTATCATATTAGATATTTTGTCATAATACAAGTATCAAATGTATTGTTATTAATTTTCGTATTGTAATTTATATTAAATTATGTTTGGTTATGAATTTCGGAAAAATAATAAACTTGCGGACAGTATGATAAAGCTAGCGGAGAGGGTGATCTCGAGTAGGCCTGGGCGTTCGATCGAGTCGAGTCTAAAAATTTCGAGTTATTCGAGTTTGTAAGTCCTATTTTACGATTCAAACTTTAATTAATTTTTTTTGAATCGAATCAAATTTCGAGTTTCTGTACAAATATAATTGTACATATATATTTCTTCATATATATATATATTTCTATATGCAAATATGTAGCGGTGCACATATATATTTCTATATGCATATACTTAGGGCTGGACAATGCACATATTGATTTCAATTTTAACGGCTTTCTATATGCATATATAATATACATATTTATTTCTTCATATTTTCACATGTGATATACATAACATATTAGACATAATTGATAGACTCGACCCGAGCTTGAAAACTGATAAACTAATTATAAAAAAATCGAGTTATTCGAATTTCCATTTTATAACTCAAACTTTATTTGAAATTTTTCGAGTCGAGCTTATGAAATTACGAGTCGAGTCAAAACGAGTCAATTTTTTTCGTCTCGAGCCCGAGTTTTGCCCACCCCTAATCTCGAGTGTTGAATTTCAATGGGGACATATCTCTAACTTGGTTATTAAATTGAACGAACCCTCCACTAATTCTTGCTTTTTCTTTAAAAAGATTCCATTTCATTTTCATTGTTCTTCCAAACTAAAAGGAATATGATTTTTCTTTAAAAAATAAAATATTTGAGTGAAGAAAAGAATAAAATACTCATATTCAATATTACTCAAATATAAATTTATGGAAGTGATCCATTCAAAAAGAAAAATGAAGTGATATATTTTACACAATATGTAAAAATAAAAGAACCTCACACAATTTCATAAGTTTTTTTATGATTGATATTTCAAAAATCTAACAGTTGAATTTCATATTATATTTATATGGATTGTGTATGTCAAATTCTGAGTAAATTTAAAATACACAATTATATATTTTATGTAAAACTTTTATACCGTTAAAAATATATTAATAAAAACATTACTTTGAATTGACATGATAGAGATAACAAATTGATTCGAACATTTACATGTATAATAAGTACAACGATATTGATAAATTCAACCGTTAAATTGTTAAAATATCAATTAAAAAGCTTACAATATTACATAAAACTCACTTCACTAGTGTAGGTGGAACCTAAATAATTTATAAATATCATTCTTAAAAGCATCTAAAATATAAAATATATTTACATACTATAGTCACAAAAGATTCGTATTTTAGCAATTAAACCTTTCTTTTTCCACATAGCCCCCCACTATAAATGGTCCTAAATTTGTCTTCTTTTTGGACCCAAATAAGTGGAAAAGAGGATTTGCATTTCCATATATTTGGCCTAAAATATTAGCCAAAAAATAAAATATTGTAATAATATTGGCCAAAAGAGATATTTATAAGAGCATAAATATTAAATATATATAGTTCATAAAGAAAATGAAAGGCCTTATCCTTATCTCCCAATGTCCTTGCTTTGTACTTGCCACTGTCCTGCAATATTGCATTCATCAGTACCTACTACTACTTATCCACAAAGCTAGGGTTCCATATTTTTTTAAAAAAAATATTGATTTATATGTAAATGATGTAATTAATTTTTGTTTTTAATTGAAATAATAATTGATTTAATTTAAGGGTAAACAACAACATTGGTCATTAAACTATTCACGATTTTCTTTGTTGGTCACCAAACTATTATTTGTTGGCAAAATCATCACTAACTCTGTGTTTTTTTTCTATTTTGATTACCCGTCGTTAAAAAAATCTAAAAAAATAATAATTTGGTGACTAAAACAGGAAAGAATCAATAGATTAGTGACCGAAACAGGAAAAAGTAACATTAATGACCAAAATAAGAAAACGTAACTTTAGAGTTGTCTTTACCAAAAATAATAGTTTGAAGACCAAAACAAAAAAAACGAGAATAATTTAGTGATCAATGGTATTATTTACCATAGATTTAATTTAGTTACCACTATTATCGAAAAACACTTATTAACTACGTACCATCTTTAATAAAAATCTAATGAGTGGTTCTAATAATAAAGGGTGACATGTTCTATCTATATAATATGGGTTCGAAGAGCTTCATTTACAAGTGTGTATGAATCTATTCAAAGTTAAAACCGGATACATATATTACCTTGTATTCGAATAGTATGTTAAAAAAACTACCATCTTCAATACCCATGAACTAAATTGGTTTTCATATACAGTTTCAAGGTGATCTAAAAATAATAGGTGGATAAAAGCATCTTCAACTTTCGTTATCATAATTCATACATGCCCTATATAATTAGGACAAATGTTAGTAGATCAATTATTGAGCTTTGGGACAAAACATAATGATAAGTTGTAATGAAATATACCATGCCATGGTTGTTTTTATCCACATGCTTATAGTCCAATTTCAATTATTATAAATTTCTATTGAGTTACTGTAACATATAAATTCTATTAACTTAGTTTAAAAATAATGAAAACTTTCTAGAAGGTAATTAATATTGTACTTATATAACAAATTGATTCATGTTAAATTAGACGATAATCAAGTAAGTCTCTACATAAAATAAAATTTTAACTTGGTCCTTATTTAAAAATTTATGATCAAATAAATCTTTTATTTAAAGTAACATCTCATCTACCGCGTGTAGATAACATGGGTTACACTGATGGTGTGTTAGGTTTTTATTGGTCGTTAACGTGCTGACATAACAACACAAGGTTAACCGGAATTTATAGGGTTGTATATGTAATTTTACTTTTAAATTTCACGTTACAAAAGTAAGTCTTAAATAATAATGATTTTTTCGAATAGTTCTTACTTGGGAGGAGGAGAGCAAAAATTTCATTCTAATGTGTATTGAACTCACAACTTAATAAAGATGGGATGATGTCAATTGAGAGCTTTTAATCACATGCTCTAGAGATTGTTGACAGATCTTAGGCAAAGGCGGTTCAAAGATTTAAGAAGCCTTGTGCAGTTTATTAAAATAAGGTCAGGTGCATTTTATTAAAATAGGCCCTTAATTTATAACATAGAAGAGATATAAGGTTTTGTTTTCAAATAAAGTTTTCTCAATACAAAAAATGTTGGATTACTCTATTAAGTAACATAAAAATTAAAAAATGACTTATAAATATCTAAAAAAATCTATAACGCTTTTAATATCAATTCTTTCAAAAGACCACTCTCATTTTTTAAAAAAATTATTATATATATATATCATATATTAAAGAACTCGTTTTGGGCTATTTTTTTCGAAGTTCTGTGTGGTCGCACATGTTCAGAACCACCATGATATTAGCTAATAATTAGCATGAATATTGTATAAAATGTGTATGTATAGTTCCCATCGTTAATAATTAAGCTAGTTTTCGTAGTTACTTGATTTAATATGCCTCCAACAATATCAATATCGTGCTTTGTTGTACAGAAGCCAAAAGGTATGGTAATATGACCATTCACCCTTAATGATGGTCTTAAATAATAATAATAATAATAATAATAATAATAATAAATTTAAATTCAGGATTTTTTTTATTATATATTATACTCTTGGACTTTATAAATTTGTAATTGTTGTCAATAAAATAATGAAAAACAACGAATAAGAATAAAATAACAAAAAAATAAAAAGAAAGAGAGATTCGTACTATTATCCAAAACTAGACACGTGTACAATGTTTCATCTATTTATAAGCATAAGAAGTACATAATATATTAAACTCTAATTAATGAAGATAAAATTCTTATCATTATAGACATCTACATAAATAAATATTCATAACAATAATATTTTAAGCTTTGAGTTTATATTTTTTAAACTTCAATTAAACTCTAATTAATGGAGATAAAATTCTTATCATTATAGACATCTACATAAATAAATATTCGTAACAGTAATATTTTAAGCTTTGAGTTTATATTTTTTAAACTTCAATTTTTAGATTTAAAATTTATCACTGATAAAGTTTGAATTTAAAAACTTGAGAATTAAATGCAGGTACAATTGCTAAAATTCAAATTCAGATCATTAGTATGATATTGCATTTCCTTTAATGAAATTGTTACTAAGATTTATTATTTATAAAAAAGTTTTAAAATCTACTTTAAAAACTTTGAATATTTTTTTTGTAAAAATTATTTAATTGTAATATTAGAAATAACTAGGCCAAAATTTTATATTTTTACATAAAAAATAAATTGTGATATTTTAATCGGAACATAGCGACTGAAAAGTCCAAAAATCAATTAACTATGTGAATATTCTCATTATTCTAGTGGTAGAAGTAGAATAGGATTGTAATAAAAAAAAAGTGTTATTAACACCCTCTTATTTAGGATTTAAAATTTGCCCATTTCCCAATTATAAAAAGAAAATTACAATCGTACTTGGAAATGTTTTTGATTAAATAAAAATAATTGAGATTGAAAAATGTAAGAAACACTAATAAGTGTTGGTTGCAAATCTTGCAATGGAAAAGCACATTACTCTCCCAATAATTGAATTCAAAAATTAGAGATCATCTAGTTAGGAGGAAAATATAAAATCTCGAATATGAAACATAAAATGAACATGAACTATAAAAAATATAAGCAACAATATATTGTATTGAAGATTATGCTTATTTGTCAGAATTTTTAGATACTAGATTATTTTGTCACTCCTTTACATGAAATATATAACATTTCTTACCATGAAATTTTTATTATGAAAGCAAGCAAAATTATGAATGGGATTTATATTAAAGAAAAATAGGGAAAAATCAGATTTCATACTTTGATGTCTTTCAGATATTAATGTGATTTTGGTTTATAATTTAGACATTCACATATTTTTGCCGTTTTTAGTTTTTTTTTCAAATTAAAAATATAAACAAAACATACCTAAAACATAAAAGAGTAATTTGTTCGCTTTTAATTATGTTGGTAATGTTAAGGTTTTGGATTTTGAAATATCAGAATAAGTTTTATTTTTATGTAAATTGTGTGTTAGTTTTATCTAAATTTATATACAACTTAATTTTCATCACATGTAAGTCTTATCCAAAATTATTCCAATTTAAATTTTAAACTAAGATGATTTATAGTGATTTAGATGAAAAACTTTGTATTTATCAAACTCATTAAGTGTATTTGTACAACTTTTAAAAAGAGAGACGTTTATGTTTATTTTGTTTGTTATTTTTAACTTGTGGGTATAATTATAAGACAATATTAATGTATTTGTTCATTAATCTTAACCTTTTAATAATGCAAACACATCATGCTGATAATTTATTTAAACTCGAGTCTCTTAAGGATAACAACATTCTCTTTTTCACTAGGATCATTTGATGGTTTATTTTGCTTGTTATTTTATCTTGATTGCATTATATGTAGTATTCGAATATGGGTACTCCTTTGAAAAAAAAAAGGTGTTCATGATCAATTACCAGTTGGTACAGTGAGATGAGATATTATATTTTTTTTTAAAAATAAAATCAAGAGTTTGAATCTTAACATTATGAATGAAGAAAATTGGATTGAGATAATTACATCTATATTAGACCTTAACAATCTCCTACTTGAATTAGTAGACTAATAAATTCTATTAAAATTACTTATACTTTATTAATATATTACTTTAGTCAAAAATTTATTCAAAAACAGGTGTTAAAAACGAAAATTTTCTCAAAATAACATGATGTTTTATTTCTAAATTCTATTAAAATTACTTCTACTTTATTTTTCTCTCAATATATACAGGTAAAGTAACAATACTCAAAAGTCAAAGTCAAATTTCCCAATATTTTTTTACATTCTAAACAAAATTTTATATTGTAAAATTGGTTAAAGTATATTCTTGAGCCCCTATACTCTTTACACATTTGAAATTTAGTCCTCCTATTTTTACTTCCAAAAAATCAATCATTTACTTTTGATATCTAAAAATTCAAATCCAATTAATAATACCGTTAAAATCATCTCATTAAATTCGTAAACCATGTAACTAAAAAAATAACATTGTAATGAACATGAATTTAACATACATCATTAGTAAATTGATTTGATTTTTTTTGTTTAACCACTTGTTTCCGATCCACTGACTGACTAATATTGATCGAGTTTTGAATAGGCCTATTATGGAGGCAACCCTCCCAGCCTAGTTTTTTTCATTCATAACGTCAGAATTCAAACGTCTGACATTGCTTAAGGGATCTAGTACTTCATCCCACAAGACCAACTGGTTGTTGATAAATTGATTTGAATTTTTGAATCTGAAAACTAAAAGGACTAAATTCTAAATATATGAAGAGTACAGGGACTTTGAGCATATTTAAACCAATATTCATACACTCCATTTATTATTACTTTTAGTTTCGGTTTTTATTTTTCAAGCCCCTGAAACAAACAAACAAACGTGTAAACAGGGCTGAATCCTCCCCTGTTTTCTCTCCCAATCGACCGAATATTCCTCTCAAGAATTCCTTTCTTTTCTCTCTATAAATCCCTTCCCTTTCCTCTCAAAACTCCCTAAACCACAAACAAAGAGAACCCTTCCCTTTAATTTCGACCGGAAAAAACAACCCAGATCGGAAGAAACTCTCAACCACCGGCCTGAGAATGTTGAGCGAATCGTTGCAGAAGAACAAGTACCAGCCGTGCGAGGAGATCGGCAGGGGCCGTTTCGGCGTCATCTCCCGAGTGTTCTGCCCCATGACCGAATCCTCCTTCGCCTGCAAAACCATCGACAAACGCCTCCTCTCCGACGCCACCGACCGAGAATGCCTGGAAAACGAGCCCAAAATCATGACCCTTTTGTCTCCCCATTCCAACATCGTGCAAATCTACGACATGTTCGAATCGGAGGACACCGTCCAGCTCATCCTCGACCTCTGCCAGCCGGTCACTCTCTACGACCAGATCCTGCAACACGATCTGTCCGAACCCAAGGCCGCTTCCTACATGCAGCAGCTCGTTCTGGGTCTTGCTCATTGCCACAGGTTCGGGATCGTTCACAGGGACATCAAACCGGACAACATCTTTTTCGATTTCCGGGGGAATTTAAAGATAGGCGATTTCGGTTCCGCC
The DNA here is from genome assembly GCA_958450335.1 of Hibiscus tridactylites. Taxonomy (NCBI): domain Eukaryota; kingdom Viridiplantae; phylum Streptophyta; class Magnoliopsida; order Malvales; family Malvaceae; genus Hibiscus; species Hibiscus tridactylites. The sequence continues at coordinate 5,156,339 of OY288265.1, read as the reverse complement.
ACTTGGTTGGGGGAACACGGGACCGTTGATGGGTTAGTCGGGACGCCGTATTACGTCGCGCCGGAGGTCGTCATGGGTAGGACTTACAACGAGAAGGTCGATGTCTGGAGCGCCGGCGTCGTTCTGTATGTCATGTTGGCCGGCGTTCCTCCGTTCTACGGCGAAACGGCCGAGGAGATTTTCGAGGCTGTTTTGAGAGGGAATTTGCGGTTTCCTACCAGGATTTTCAGGTCAGTCTCTGCTGAGGCTAAAGACCTGTTGAGGAAGATGATTTGCAGAGATGTTTCCAGGAGACTTTCTGCAGAACAAGTCCTGAGTAAGTTCTTGAATTTTCAATATTTTTTCTGGGTTTTTAACATTAAAAAAGTGAATCAAATTGCTAAATAAATGTTTCTTGTTCATGAAATGCAGGGCACCCATGGATCTTGAATGGAGGGCAAACAATTTCAATGGATTGATTCAATCAAAAACATTGAAAAGAGCTGGGAATTATCATCATCATCATCACTCAAAAGTATATCATAAATAAAAGCTTATCAATGTAAATACAAGGCTCTGCCTATCAAAAACGGTCCCCCCAAGCTTTCTTCTCCACCAAGCAAAAGTCACCATGGAAGTTTTCACTTGAAGAACAAAGCTTTCTTCACATGGAGGGGTCCAATCTTTTACCAATATCTAATTTTGGTCCCTCTTTTTCCCATGTTTTGTTGTTTGGTTGATGTTTTGAGAACTAAGCAATATAGAGTGACTGTACATAGGTAAAAAGGTAGGTTTTGAGAACTCCGCCTCCTGTACTTCTGTTTTTACTAATGAAAGTATGAAGGAAGTGAGGAAATGGAAAAGCCTTTGCTTTTCATATATGAGAATCTCTTGTATCCCCTTTTTTTCTTCTTTTTTTCAATTGAGGAATTTCAAGTACCTAAATAAATTATATATATTTGGGTTTTGGTATCTGATTTTGCATCTTTTTTTGATGGGTCCATTTTCTGGGAATCTAAAACTGTTCATCTTCTTTGTTTTGATGGATGCTTGTATGTACTAATAGCATGTACTTGAGCATATACTGAAACATCATATTGACTTTGCTTATAGAGAGTTTCATGGAATCTGCATTTTTTTTTCTATAATTATTTCGGTACTATTAAAAGTCGGATTGAACACATACCGACTTCAGTCTAATGAACAACTCTTTCAATCCAATTTATTCCGTTAGTCAGATTAAACACATGCCGACTTTAGTCTAACGACGACTCTTTTAATTCAGTTTATTCCGTTCATAACACGAAGAATCTGCATATTTGTTGTAATTGTGAAGTGCCAGCTGACTTATTCTCTCCAATTGGCATTTGACAATTTATGCATGTGAAATGAAAGATTTGAATGGCAAATCGTTTTCACTTTTAAAAGTCATATGTTGAAGCTTGCTCTGTTAAAGTCTAAAGAATCAAAAGTATTGGGGAGCAAGCTTTGCATGTTGTGTTAGCATATGCTTGGTTTATTCCTATTTTTTTGTGCTATTTAACTTCAGCATTTATTATTTCGCACGTGATTTTTCTTTTTACAAAAATAAGAATTAAGATATTTCTTTTTGGCCTGATGACATTTTTAACCTTTGAATTCATAATAATATTAAGGGTAAACTAAATAGAGGTTACTCAATTATGGATAAAGTTACATTTGGGTCACCTAATTATTAAAAGTTACATTCGAGTCACTCAATTATTTACATTTGGGTCGCTCAATTATTAAAGGTTACATTCAGGTCACCCTTCACATTTAAAATATATATCAATTTGTGTATTAGATTAATTAATGATTTCAAATGAAGTACTCTAGTGTTTACGATGGTATAAAAGTGATTTGGAAGAAAACATGACTAAATTGATGTATTTTTTAAATACGAAGGATGACCCAAATGTAACCATACCCATAATTGAGTGACCCAATTGTAACGTTTAATAATTGGGTAATCCAAATATAACCTTACCCATAATTGAGTGACTCAAGTATAACTTTTAATAATTGAGTGATCTAAATGTAACTTGGCCCATAATTAAGTGACTTCCGTTGTAATTTACTCTAATATTAATCACATAAATTCAAAATCAATTTATATATCATATTCAATAAACCTTTCAACTAATAAAACAATAACTTTATTTAAAACTTAAATATTTATAATTTTATTGAATTTCAGTCCGTGTAAAACAATGTCTTAGCACTTACTATTAAATGGGAAATTCCAACTTTATCCATTATGGAGATATTATCACATATAATAATCATAAAATTTAATTTTAAACACAAATATCCATTAAGATTCAAGTCTTTTTTTCTTTGTGGAAAAAGAAAAAAAATATGATATATTGAAAATCTGAAGCATTAAAGTGTAATTAAGATGGAAGGTGAATGAAATTAATGAGTGAAAACAGTGGAATACTTATCATGCCAAATACCTACTTTTCAAACCAAAAAATCAAATCAAATCTGCTTATCATTTTTTTTTTGGTTTTACTCGTTTTCAGAATTTTACTCTGTATAATCTAGATCGACTTACGTTGTATACTTAATTTTTATGGGTAAATCTTTCAGCGAAATTATTTTACATATGTAAAATTTCGAACTCAAAATTAATTTAAGCGATATCAAATTATTTACTACTTTAACCAGCACGATGATATGCTTATCAAAATTTTGCTATAACTTTACATATATGTTTCTAGAATGAACCTAATTTAAATATGTATTAAATATCTCTCTGCCGTAGAGTATACGTCAAACACAGAGTTAAAATCAAATATAATAAGAGTTAAATTAATGAACTTTTAAAATATAATAGTATATTAAATTTTTTTGAGTTTAAAATTTTAAAATAACAATACTTAATTTGCTTAATATTTAAAAATTTATAAAGATTTAAATTATTATTAAATTTAAAGTCAATGTTGATCAAATAAATGAATTGATAAAAGTTTAAAATATAAAAACTTAATTAGATAACAAAAAGCAGAAATTTAATTATTATTTTTTCAAAAATTGAAAACTTCATATTCTTAAACCCCCAAAAAAAAACCCTGGAATCTTTAACATATTGCATGTGAAAGTGGGGGAAAAGATGGAAGCATGGTTAGGTCTGAAAGTAAGTTGCAGTGTCCACTACACAGTTTTTATTTTAATTAAAAAATTAAAAAGAGAGTTTAAAGAACGACAACCTAATATAAAGTTAAAAGACGATAAGTTTTGGAACATGTCCAAGCAAATGTAGAATGTTAGAGTTTTTTTAACATTTTAGGTTGGTTTTTCCGACAAGTTTTAAAACTTGTCGAAAAATCACAAACTTAAGATGTTATTAAAAATACAAGTTTCGAAACTTGACAAAAATCACAAAAAACATACCTAAAATGTTTTTAAAATATCTAACATTTTATATTATTTGGACAAATTTTAAAACTTATCGTTTTTAGCCGTATTCTAGACCTGCCGCACCCGAGACTCACCCAACTGAAAGAAAAAATAATCTCTCTAAACATTTGTCATTCAATTTTCTGGTCATGGATCCTTAAAATTTCATTTTTAAAATAAAAAATAATAAAATATTTTTTTTCCGAATAGAAATGAGTCCGTAGCCAAACATCAAGTAGTGGTAAAAGGATTCTATGTACACACAAAGCAATGTATTTGTAGATCAGTAAAGTAACATATCGGCAGGTATATGATATAATATAATATAATAAATATAACTATAAGGTTTCACATGCATAGCACATGACATCTTTGATAAGTTATCACACTTTTTGTTGATGAGATAAATTATTGGGTATTCTCATTACATTATCTTATACTATGTTTTGTGTGTCATTTTATGTTGCTTCAGTTTAATGAGAATTTTAATTTTATATTAAAATTTTTAAGGACTTGACATTCAATTAATCATATTTTAAAATAAATTTAAAATTTAAGTATCATTGAGGGAAAATCTAAAATCTTTGATCTTTTACCAAAAATGATTGAACGTTAGAAAGATCTAAATCGAACTTTGATATCTACCTTAAGTCACTTGTGGTCCAACGGTCCAAAAAATAAAGATAAGGACATAATCTTAGCCATTTATTACTCTCATCCAACTGTCCAAAAAAGTATAAAAGTAATTAAGTTTTACACAGCCTAAGATAAGAGGCCAAAATGCATTCGGGGCGGTTCAATTTTTTTAGGAATTATGTGCAATTTATTAAAATGAGACCTTCAAGTTAAAAAAAAAAAGAGTCTAACATAACTCAAAATCGATGAAGTACAATATCATTATACTTTCTTTAAGTGCTTTGTCTTTACCATTAATCTAGAACTAATCTTTTATTTTTTTCTCTAGACGTTTAGCTGAACTTTCTTTTTTTAAGATCATATCAACTGTTCCTATTATGTATGTCCAGAACATCACTAAATATATTTATTGTTTACTAATTAGCTAATTACTTGTATGGGACCAAACCAAAATAAAAAAGGGGGTGGCATGAATAGTTCATTTTCATAACTTTTGGGAACAAATTTTCTTGGCAACCAAACAAGTAAAAGTGTATGTACTTTTTTCAATATCTCCACTCCTCAACAAAAGAGAATAGTACCCAAACACATCAATGCATGTACCAAACTCCATGTGCCAACTGCAAATTTTTTGGTCCCACCCATGTGATGCTATAGTTTTAAGTTTATTCATTTATATTTTCTTGAATCTTATGGATAATTTAATACTGAATTATTTGTGGTCGGAATGGGCTCAACCACAGTCTTTGTCGATATTCATGACTCCTTTTGTCTTCATGCTTGTTTTCAGTTACAAGTTTCTGGATTTAGTTGGCTGTTACTTCAATTCCACAATACATATATATTATTTTACATAATTATCGATATCTAATAGTAATTTCAGAAAATTATTAACGAAACACTTTGCAACTACTTAAGTGTCTAGTTAGATAGAGACGGAAAGATTCGTTTGCTGGGTTTGTATGGATGATGAATACATAATTTTGAGGAAAAATATCAAACCTTTTTTAATAAAAAATATCAAACTTTTAATCATTCAACTCAATATGATACGGTATAAAATAATATATAAAAATATGAATATATATATAAAATCATCAAAACACTAAATTTTGAGGAAAACAAGAATATAGAAAGATTCTAAAATCTAATATATAATAAAAAAAAACAGTGAAGAAAAGGGCAGACATAGGTAGGTGAGGTAGGGTTTTGTACATTATTTAAACACAATTTCGGGTTATTTTACATGAAATGTCAAAAATAATGCTGTTTTTGAGGTTCCTGAAATTTAGTTAAAGATGTCGACATATCAGTGTGGCTGCAGTGTGCATGTTTTTTTTTATATTTACATTGAATTTGCTGATCCTTCTAGAACTCATAATAATTTTAAAAAAGCATTGAAAAGAAAGAAAAGCCATTTTCTTTGACCAATTGATAAGCTATCCCTCACCCTTTTCATTAACCACGAATTCTACACGGCAAAATTAGTCATATACACTCCTTATAATAATAATTTAAATAAATAACTCTCATTCAAAATTCTTTTCAATTGAATAAAAATTTATGTAAGAATCTATCTCATTTTAGAGGTTTTTTCAACTGAATAAAAATTTGTGTAAGAGTCTGCCTCATTTTATAGGTCCAACCTAGAACTATCCAAATAAAATAAATATATGGAATAAAGAAGAAAAAAACCTTTAACATGCTAATAACATGATGAGTCAGTCCAATAGAGGAGTTCAACGAATGAATGTTTGAAACTTGTAAATAGGGGTGTAAATGAGCTGAGTCAAGTTCAAGTAGTACTGAGCTCGACTCAGCTCGTTAAGAATTTGAGTTAAGTTCGAGCTTGAATCGAGTTTGAGTGTGCTTAGCTCGACTTATTATGAGCCGAGTTCGAGCTCGGCTCGTTAAGAACTCGAGTAGTTCGTGACCTGTCTCATTTCATTTATAAATCTATTATTATTATTGTTGTTGTTGTTGTTGTTGTTGATAAAATTTCCTTGTGCCTTATTAAAAAACTCATAATCTTAGTGGGAGGGAAAGAGGAAAATTCTATAAAAAAACGCTTAAAAACAAGCTAAAAAAGGCGTGTACCGAAATTCTTACAAAAATCGTAAGAAATTTTGTACAATGTACCGAAATTCTTACAAAATCGTAAGAAATTCGGTATGTACATAAATTCTTACCACTTTTGTAAGAATTTCGATACATGTACAAAATCCTTACAAAAATTGTGAAACTTAAGGTATGTACAAAAATGCTTACAACTTTTGTAAGAATTTTGGTATGTACATAAAAGTAGTAAGTAATTACGTATATACCGAATTCTTACTATTTTTAACAATTTCGGTACATATACATAAATCCTTACGATTTTTTGTTAGGATTTTTGTACACGCTTTTTTTTAGCCTTTTTTGTTAACGGGTTATTTTCTAGAACTTCCCAGGAAAAAGGTACACATAAAAATATACAAAAAGTTAAACTAATTAAAGTTAAACTAACATAACCCAACAACCAAAAACATTCAACCTACATTTAAGTTTACTTTACTTTTTTATTATAAAAATAGTATATTATATTTTCGAGTAGCACACGAGCTTTTCAAGTTGAATATTAAGTAGCTCGGATAAGCTCGTTAAAAACTCGAGTCGAGTTCAAACTCGAATCGAGTCCAATAACTTTGAACTTGGCTCGAATCTCATCATATCGTGTATTAACCGAACTTTAACCAAGTCGAGCAACTGTCCATTTCATTTTAGGTCTTACTTCTAAAATTGATAGAATAAGAAGCTAATTTTTGTACGTTTAGATTACGGAAGAGATAAGGGATGTCACCGTCAAGAGTTAATGGATGAAAGTAACAAAAGAAGAATGTAATGACAAAAATAAAAAAGAGAAACAAAACAAAGTTATAGTGTTTTACACCTAAAAAGTAACCATTTGATTTTTGAAGAATAAAACTTTTTAGAGGGGCCACACTTATTTTTAGGATCAACTACCTGTTTAGTACTTTATCTATTTTTGCTTTTTGTTGCGATCATCAAACTTTGTTTTTGAGGTAAAATTGTATGAAACGGTACACTTCATTTCTATTATAGTATCTCACCCGTAAAAATTAACCATAAAGCTGATATGTCATTTACTATTATTATTTTTTAGTTCCCCCCCTAATAAAAAATAACATGCTACTAAATAAAAATAAAACATAATGTTAGGTACTATTTTAACAAAAAATTAGTTGGGTAACCAAAACAAAAATACGAGAAAAGATATGTACCAAATAGATAATTTACTCTTAATTTTAATATACTAATGGTGGAGGATCTTTCCATTATTCGGTCGAAACTTTCGACGATAAAATTTGTTATTCGAGTTTTTTGACACACAAAAAATGAGTGCATGAAATATGGTGAACTGGTGATCGTTCAAAAACAAATGCTAGAGAAAATTAATGTGTGAATGCCTTTATAAGTGGAATCCTCTTTTGTTAATTGTTATTTTATGCTCGTTTTAGCATATATATATATATATATATATATATATATATATATATATATTGTTAGAATATTCTTTATTGTATATTGATAATATTTAAGTTTTTATTTGATGCATTAATATATATATATATATATATATATATAGCACTATTGCCAGTGAATCATAAGTTACAGTTATTAAAAATAAAATTAAAAAAACATTGAATATATTTCAATAAATATCTTTCATATTATATATATTTTTGAAGGAGTCTTCCGTATTATTTTTGCAAAAGAGATTCGACCCTATTCTTTTTATATTGAATTATAGAATACCAAAATTAGGTAGAAATTAGAATAATAAGACTTCTACACCAACGTATTGGGATGTCTAATTTGTGTAGACCCTTAACCCAACAAGTAATCTTAATAAAAAAGAGAATAAATAAAAAATTTGAATTTAATTAATTTTATCGATGAGATGTGTCTGTCTTATTAAATGGTTAAAGAAATGTATAAATAAATACTATCTTATACCAAAACGATTAAAAAATCACTCTAATATTATATAAAATATTTTTGTATTATTGATTTGATTGGGAGTTGGAACAAAACAAATCCAGCAAAGCTCACATAGTCACATATTTTGGGGTTATTAAGGTTAGGTCAGATGATGTCCCCAACACAGTCACGCTTCTTTTAATTGTTAATTTTTATTACAAATTTGAATTTGTTTTTAAATAAATAATAATTACATAAATTAATTTTAAGTTCATGGAATCTGATTATTAATTTTTTACTTTGGTGCTTTGTGCTAAACCATAATTAGGACCAAATGAAAAATAATCCTTGAAATAGAAAATGTGATGTATATATAAATATATTTCAGAATTTTAGTTTAAATTTATCATATATAAATGTCATATATGTTTTGGTCTTTCAAAATTTTATAATTTAACTCTAAATCCCTAAAAAAGTATGATTTCTCCCCTGGGAACTTACACAGATATTTCAGTGAGAAAAAAACATTTCCTCAAGTATTGTACACATGTTTCTATTTCTCAATATATAGCATTTGTTACAATAAAAGTGAAGCCGATAAGCTTGCCTACTGACTTCACCGTGCAATTTTTTTTTTATTTTTTTTAGTTGGAGAGCTTCATACCAACTTTCTAGTAATTTTACTTAAATGCGGTGAAATTACATAGATACTGTATATCTAGATTGAAGATTTTAATAAAAAAATAGAATGAACAATGAAGTCGGTATGAAATTTTGTCGACTTCACTTTCACTGTAGCAAATGCTATAGATTAAAAATATAAAAGGAATGTGTAATTTTTTGAAAAATAAAAATAGGGTGCAATAACTTAATAATTTTGCATTTCTGCCCTCTTTGCAAATTTCAACTATTTTGTTTGATTATTTTTAGTATAATCACTGACATTTTGTCTATAGATTAACTAATTTAAATTCGATATTTTAGAGACTTATTATGTAAAGACATTCTCAATTTAATTTTTTCTATTCACAATATTAATAATTGAACTTTTGATTTTAATTAAAAAATCTAACAATTTATCCTTTTTAAACCAACTAAGTATAGGTAAATAGTTTAACTGTTTTTAAACAATTTCTATTTAAAGGGAGGAAAAGAAATTTATTTTTAATAAATTTCGAACTCACAACTGATGTTAACTGAAAACTTTACCAACGTGCTTTGTGTTTTTATTGCAATAAAAAAGCAAAATATCTTTTTTCTATCATAGATTATGGTAGTAGTCCAATTTCAAATTTCAAGTATAATAAATGATTCTAGATTGACACAATTTTTAGGGTAATTTAGGGGGATAATCCAAATTGGATTTATAATTAGGGATATAGGGGAGTTTGGGGGATATTTTGGGATCTAGGCCAAAAGCTACAGGACCACGCCACCTCCTTATGGCGTGGTCAACATTTTGCCCAACCTCGCCATAAGGAGGTGGCGAGGTCCCTGGTGGCTCCCTTATGGCCGGCTGCTCGGCTTTGGCGGCTGGCTGGTGGCTGAGGTAAGGGTGACCTCGCCATAAGGAGGTGGCGAGGTCACATGGGCCATGCAATTCACATACAAACATTACGTATCAACCATACAAACATAGTAATTTAATTTAGAGGTTAGATAATTTGTTAGGATTGTTTAGGGTTTCAAGTTTGTGTAGATTAGTGTTCGGGCCATGCACATTACGTATCAACCATGGTTAATATGGTTTAGCGGTTAGGTAATTGATTAGGGTTGTGAGTTTGTATAGAGTAGGGTGAAGGTCTTATGTTAAGGGTTTGGAATTGGTTTAGGGTGAGGGTTTGGAATTGGATTAGGGTTATAGATTGGTTTAGGGTATCTAGGTGGATCTTTTTTTACGTTAATTCAAAGCTAATATAAATTTAATATAATTTGATTGTAAAAAATTCAATCATGAATTCTCATTTAACTTTTTTCCAAATTTTTTTTTTGAAAATAAAAATGAAGAATCTTTTAACAATACATACATAAATATTTTACAGACAAAATTTAGACGAGGTCACATGGGCCATGCACTTTACGTAACCTGCATGCTAATTTGGTTTAGGGGTTAGATAATTTGTTAGGATTTAGGGTGACCAGATTTTTTGTAGATTAGGGTTCGGGCCATGCACTTCACGTACCAAGAATGATTAATATGGTTTAGGGGTTAGGTAAATGGTTTGGATTGTTTAGTGTTTGGGTTTGTGTTGATTAGGGTTTATAGCTTATGTTTAGGGTTTGGAATTGGTTTAGGGCGAGGGTTTCAAATTGGTTTAGGGTTATAGATTATGTTTTAAATATGTTTTTTAAATTTAATTTTAATCGTTAAATTCAAAATTGATACGTGTAACAACATACAAACAACAAAGAAATTAAAGGTTCCAATACGATGAATTTAATTGCTTTGTCCAACTCATTACATGCCTCTGGGAAAGGAACATCAAAATATAGTATACAAATTTGTCAGAGTTTTCAGTAAATTCATGTATTTTCTAAAATAATAATGTCCATACTAAAAAATATAGTTTAATGATTGTTTTGTAATAATTGAAAGTTTAGTGACCAAATTGAAAATTAAGAAAAGAATTGGTCAGAGATATTGGTAACTCATACACAAATAAATGTTGGAGATTGTGCTCTTTCACATAAAAAAAATACTTTAATTCTAAAAGATAAAAATATAAAAAATATTTAAAAAAACAAACACTCAATTTTTACAATTAAATAAAAATATTTACAATTAAATAAATATAATCTATTTCCTACGAGGCTTTGGTAACACTTGCCGGTGGAAGGATGATGTTTGATCGTACAACTTCGGGGGTTGAACTTGTCTTCGTTGTCGAATCGGAGTCTGCTCATTCGGATTTTGCTCATCCGGAGTCTGCTCATTCGGAGTCTGCTCATCGTTGTCACATTGGTCACCCATCATTTGCATAGAAGGTGGAGTACTATACATGCCTTGCAAATCTAATGGCGAGCTACTGATCGTGGTAGTCGACAACAAGGATGTCATAGTACCAACAGTCATACCTTCCCCATAGAAGGGTGTTTGAGGACTCTGAAATTGTGGAATGTATCCTTCATCAACGTTGTAAGCAGGCTGGTAAGATGAGCTTTCTCCAAACTGTGGTTGAGATTGGTCCGAAAAATGCCAACTTGGTGAACCCTCCAAGTTTGGTTGATGAGAGCTCTGACCAAGTTCGTACGGCATTTGTACGCGTCTTGAGCACCGTGGATCTTGAATCCATTGATTTGCCTCTTCTAGAGGTACTATGAACGGTTTTCCATTTGATGAAAACCATGAATAGTACTCTGAATTAAAGTCAAAATCATCGGCTTGAATTGGACTCAAGTTGGCATACCAATACCTCCGTCTTTCCCGCCACAGTTGGATGAACTCCGCTTGTTTTGCAACCCAATTCTCGTTGAATCGACCCCTATGAACAGTATGAATTTGTTGTGGTAGAGCTCTAGGAATGGGTTGATGGTAGTTAAACTGCCGCAACACTCTGTCAGCGCAATAAAACTCAACAATAGAAAAATGTATCAAAGGCACAACCGCACCCCACATTGATGACATTTGCCGAAAATTTAGCGGTATAATGTCCCAGATCGTGCTAGTCACGTACGGCTGCCAAAAGAACTGCAAAAGACAATTATTAATATGCATACACAAACAAACAAACAAACAAACAAACGTGTTATTTTAATAAATTACAAAGCCAAAAAATAAAATTATGATACCTGATCTTTCCCTATTGTTTGAATTTTTAGTCTTATTTCTCTGACAGTGTTGTGCACCACACCTGCATTCGTCATCCTATGTCTCCATCTGCCAAAATTTAAAACATATATTTTTAAGTCTTTGCAAAAAAAATTCTCGTTGAAATTAATATATAACTGTAATCACAATATTAGTACCTTCCAGCAAGCGGAAACTCCATCGGTACTTCTACAATTGGCGTAAGATAAGGCAGTCTATACCATGCCCAGGACTGCAATAAGATTTGGCATCCACCCATATCTGATAACTTTCTCGAACCATACATTATTGAAACTCTGCACATTTCATGGTACAAGAATGCCAATATTGCAGATCCCCAACTGTATGTAGAAGCTGTGTCAAAATTTTCCAAGAACGGCAGATACTGAGTGTGAACCATATTACCAGATGTATCTGGCATCAATACCCCGCCAATAAGTTGGAGTATATACGCTCGAGTTGCACACTCAATTTCTCGCTCATCAGATTCATCTGTTAAAATAAATTCTCGTTGCAACCAAGAAATCTTGATACGAAGACCGTCCACACAATCTGAAGGAGGAATTTTGTCCAGATACTGCAGACAAAGGTCATCTGCTATACGGTTATTCTGTCTAACCACAGGCTTCCCATTTGTTGGGACACCAAGTTGTAGTGCTACATCCTCCAGAGTTATTGTGCATTCACCAAATGGGAAATGAAATGTGTGTGTCTCTGGTCTCCACCGTTCAATCAATGCCGTAATCAATCCAGGGATAATTTTAAATCCACGGAGAAATGAAGCATTATAAAAACCTGAACGCTGCAGAAAATAAGTTATGCGTGCATCAGCTTCCTTAATCTTCAGTCCTCGACGCCGGATAGTATGCTCGACACCCTACAAATATAATAAAAACCGTAAAAAAAATTTTTTTAAATCATAAATTATAGTAGTAAATAAAAAAATTACACGATCTGAACTTACCCCTTCATCGTGAATATGAGAGGAAATGTGCTCGTGGTCACGGTACAACAAAACTCTTTCGGAATCCATTCGAATATAAAAATCAGAAATGATGATTTGTGCTAAAACTCTATAATTTCAACAACAAAAATTTTCTCTTCTCCCTTCTCAAGTTGCAAAAATAGACATCATCTATAGAATATTTATAGGGGTGGGAACAAAAAAAAAAAAAGGTTCAATTATGAACCAAATCACGTGGGCTGCCATGCATGGCATGCATGCAGCCGTGTCAGAGGGCCTGTGACCACGCCATGTCCTTATGGCGAGGTCACTGTGGATTCACGGGGTAGGGGCAGGCTGGCCTGGTCGTGCATCAGAGGAGCAGGCTTTGCGGCAGGGGCCTGTGACCACGCCATAAGCACATGGCGTGGTCGGCTTTATTCATGTGGGTGGGGTTGGGGTTGGCATGCATGGCTCATGCAGGGGTAGGGGCAGTGAGCAGTGGATAGGGTCCGGTTGGCATACATTTGTTCGAATATTTGAGTAGAATAAAATATTTAAATTTGTACGACTAAAAAAATAAAAAAATGAATTTTATATTTAAATTTGGAATTCGTGATTCGAATAATCACGAATTTATTAAAATAAATTTAAATGCGACTAAAATATAAAAAAATTATATTAACTAAACCCTAAAACCCTAAAAATAAAAAAATGAATTTTATATTTAAATTTTGTATTTAAATTTGAAATTTGTGATTGGAATAATCCGGAATTTATTAAAATAAAATTTAAATGCGAATAAAATAAAAAAAATTATATTATTTGTTGATTCGAATAATCATTAATTTATTAAATTACATTTGATATATTAAATCCCTGTAATAGTAAGTAATGTACGATTAAAATATAAAAAAAATAAAAATTTATCTGTACTAATTTGAACCCCTAGACTAGACTAACCTACTGTCAAACTTAAATAATGTCTCATGCATGACATGCATGCAGGCTGATTGACAAGGAGCAGCTTTATTCACCTGTATTAAAATTCGAATATTTCTTTCGAATAAAATATATAAATTCGTTCGAATGAAAAATAAAAAAATGAATTTTGTATTTAAATTTGAAATTTGTGATTGGAATAATCCGGAATTTATTAAAATAAAATTTAAATGCGAATAAAATAAAAAAAATTATATTATTTGTTGATTCGAATAATCATTAATTTATTAAATTACATTTGATATATTAAATCCCTGTAATAGTAATGTACGATTAAAATATAAAAAAAATAAAAATTTATCTGTACTAATTTGAACCCCTAGACTAGACTAACCTACTGTCAAACTTAAATAATGTCTCATGCATGACATGCATGCAGGCTGATTGACAAGGAGCAGGCTGATGATCAGGTTAAAAAAGTGATCTCGCCATGTCCTTATGGCGAGGTGGCGTTGAGAAATTTTTGTATCTATATATTTAGTTTTGCCACTTCAGAAGGCATAAGAGAGAAGATAAAAATTTTGATATTGACAATTTGAGAGAGTTAATCACAGTTGTTGGAGCATATTGTTTTGTTCCATTACTTCAAATTTGTCAGAGAATGAGTTCATCAACAAATTGGGACACCGAACCCTTAGTCGGTCGTTTTGGCGAATCACTTGCAGACTTCAGTGATGATGAAGAAAATATTGTTCCTATGGACGACGACGACGATGTACGTTTACTCGACAGAGATGATGTTGAGGCTATTATGTCAGATGTGTCAATGGGCAACGATATTGCTGTTGAAGATGATGTTTGGGCCGCGGCTGTTGCTAAGCTCGGGTTGGGAAATAACCAACCAGCTTGGGGTTATGTTCAACCGGAGCCCGAACAAGCGCAACCAGCTTGGGGTTATGTTCAACCGGAGCCCGAACAAGCACAACCATCTTGGGGTTATGTTCAACCGGAGCCCGAACAAGCGCAACCAGCTTGGGGTTATGTTCAACCTGAGCCCGAACAAGCGCAACCAGTTTATCCAGCATATAAAGCTCCAGCAGCTCGTATGTATGAGGTCGACTATTCTGCAATGCACGATGCTGAATATCAAGCTCATGTGTTTGGTTCTTCATCGCATTCCGAGTTTGGAGAATTGGCATTGAGAGCTGAATTTGACACAAAAAAAGCTGCCCAGTTGGCAATTCAAGAGTACTGCGTCAAACGCCATACATCATGTCTTGTTAATGAGTCCAATCAAAGTACCTATTGTGTAAAGTGTATAAATTGGAAGAGCAACTGTCCTTGGTGGGTAAGAGCTTCATACAAGAAGAGGACTGACAACTGGGTGGTGACACGGTTCATTGATGAGCACACCTGTTCAAATAGAGTTTTATCCCAAGATCACATTAATTTAAACTCTGATCTAATTTGTGCTTACACTATCGACTTGGTGCAACAGGACCCAAGAATTTCGATTGCAGTCTTAGTGGCATCAATTCGGAGTCAGTTTGGATATAGTCCATCTTACTACAAGACGTGGATGGCAAAGCAGAAGGCGATGGAGCAAGTGTATGGTAATTGGGATACATCATATAATGACCTACCACCTCTTTTACGAGCAATGCAAATATTCATCCCAGGAACCAAGGTGGAATACGAAACAAAGGTCGCGGTCAACGCACAAGGCGAAATACTCCATGGTAAAAGAATATTTAGTAAGTTATTTTGGGCGTTCAATGCGTGCATCGAAGGGTTCCCGTTCTGTAAACAGATGATTCAAGTGGATGGTACTTGGCTATATGGGAAGTACGGTCATATATTACTCGTGGCCGTTGCACAAGATGGAGACAGTAATATATTCTCAATTGCCTTTGCCATTGTTGAAAAAGAAGACGCGGAAGGATGAGAATTCTTTTTGAAGCATCTACGCAACCATGTAGTCAAGAAAGATGGGATTTGCATGATTTCTGATAGGGGGACTGCGTTGTTATCAATAATTGACAGAGATAACAGTTTATGGAAGCCTCCACATGCATATCCAGCCTATTGTATCCGACATATTATGTCAAATGCGAAGCAGCGTTTCGGACACAATCAAATCCGAAGAGATATTTATAACGCGGGTAAGTTCTTATTTGTTGTTTATAAAAAAATAGTTAACGTAAATCTTTTAAATTGATCATGCTGACTTATTTAATTTCTTTTTAATAGGGAACGAACTAGTTCAACCAAAATTTGTCGCGAGGATAAATAGGTTGAAGCGGTATGGTCCGGATGTTTTTGATTTTGCAAACGACATACCCAGAGAAAGATGGTCACAAGCATATGATGAAGGTCGACGTTATGGCCATATGACAACGAACCTTGCAGAGGCTATAAACGCAGTGCTTAAAGGAACACGCCATCTGCCAATTGCAAGCATTGTGTGGGAGACTTATTTCAGATTGGGTAAAGTGTGGGCCGACAAAGGCCAAGAAGTGAACGCCCGGGTAAACAACGGGTTCAGTTGGTCTGAAACCCTACAAAAAAAATGCTCGAACTTCAAGCCATAGCCACCTCTATGAGAGTCAGAACATTCGACCCAGATAGTTATCAATTTACGGTCGAAGCTAAGGTCCGAGGTGAGCACAAAATGTACACTTTAAACCTTGCTCGGAGATGGTGTGATTGTGGTGCATTCCAAGCATTTAGATACCCCTGCTCTCACGCACACGCCGCATGCTTGCATTTTCGTCTCGACCCTTATGAATTTGCGGATCAATGTTATAAGCTGGAGAATATTGCAAATATTTACAGAAATCAGTTTAACACGATCCCGAACAAAGATTATTGGCCGGTAGAGCCAATATACGAAGAATGGTTACCAAATCCAGAGCTTCGTAGAAAGTTGAAGGGTCGACCGAAGTCCACTCGAATTCATACGAATATGGATGATGCAGAGAATAATAGAGAGGGGGGAGTTCTAGTTAAGCATTGTACTCTTTGTAGGGCACCGGGTCATAATAGAACCAAATGTCCGAACAAACACAATTTTTCAAACTATCATGTCGGACCATCAAACTAATGTAATTTGCAATTTGTGTTAATGCAAGTACTTTTTTTATCTCCTAAATTATTATTTACCTAACCCCTAAATTATTATTTTTTCATTCAAATGTCTATGAGATTATTTAAAATTATTTAAAATATCAGAAAATTAAATAATATGATCTTTTTATTCGACTCAATCTCATACTCACCCCTAAAATTAAATAATATGATCTTATAATTCTATTTGTAAAAAGTTTAGATAGATTTTATTCGAATTAAAGTTTAGATAGGGGCAAAAATGAAAAATGCAATAAATGATGAGCTGTATTCCACCTTTCATTAAATATTTTACTAAAATTTGATACATTTACCATTAAATTGTAATTTTAGACACGATATGATATGATATGATAAATATTATAAAAATAATATAAAGTATTTATATTAAAATATATGTAAATATCTTCTATCAATATATATATATATGTAAAGATTTTGTACTTTGAGAAATAATATAATCAGTGTCGAAATTATTTTGATTTACTTAGGTTAATATACATTCCAATCTATTGGCCAAATTTCGTACATCCTAAACCCTAAACCGCAAATGAGCCCCGAACCCCGAAATTATTTTAACCATGCATGGATAGCATGTAATTTACGTAGGATGCATGGCCCATGTAACCCCGAAATTATTTTAACCATGCATGGATTATTAATATATATGTTTGTATGGTTGATACGTAATGTTTGTATGTGAATTGCATGGCCCATGTGACCTCGCCACCTCCTTATGGCGAGGTCACCCTTACCTCAGCCACCAGCCAGCCGCCAAAGCCGAGCAGCCGGCCATAAGGGAGCCACCAGGGACCTCGCCACCTCCTTATGGCGAGGTTGGGCAAAAAGTTGACCACGCCATAAGGAGGTGGCGTGGTCCTGTAGCTTTTGGCCTAGATCTCAAAATATCCCTCAAAGTCCCCTATTTCCCTAATTATTAACCCATTTTGGATTATCCCCCTAAATTACCCCAATTTTCAGGTTGGAAAATTCTCGAGAAACTAAAAACAAAAAATAATAATAAGAGAAGTGCATGTGCTTATACCTACTAACTTGCATAATAAGTCATACTAATTTTCTATTAAATTTCTGGGGACCATTCCCATTCAGAATATGCTTTTGTTTTATGAAAGCATCTTTGACTTCTGGTACATTAGGATGCTCTGCCTGCCTACCTGACAAAATGGCACAAATTCAGGTTAATGTTTGCATATATATAATATTATTTATTTATTTATCATTATATTGTGGGAGTATTATAATAATATTTTTAAAAATTACAATTATATGAGTTAGCTTATAGTTTTATTTATATTATAAATTTGGAGATGTAATAGATTGTAAAAAGTTTGAACCCTGACCTTCTCCATAGATTACTTTGAAATATAATTCTAATATTTATTTAATTAATAGCAAAGTTTATTATTTTGTTTAATAGACAATTGATTTTTGAAGTGAGGGGTTCCACACCATCCTTATTTGTGTATCTTTTGTGGGTATATAAATCCCTTGACAAGTGGTGGTGACAAAACTTAAACTTAATAGACAATTATGATTTACTAGATGAAAATTTTTTGTCCCTTTTCGGTGTTCCTACTTATGCCACACACTTAAAATTAAGTTTAGAGTTTAAGGTTAAGGTTTATGGTTAGAGTTTAGGAAATTTAATGTATGTTGTATTTTTTAGGGTATAAGATGTAAGATTTAGGATTTAAAATTTAGAGTTAGGGCTTGAAATTTAAATTTTTAGTATTTTTTAGTGTTGAAACATATATAAGGGGTGAGGATTTTTATCCGACTTACCATGGCTAGGGAATAATGGCTATTGATGTAGAGGACTTCTTAAGTAGGGTACAACAAATTTTGCCCCTTAATTTGAAATGAAAATATCTCGACGTCATTGTGGGACGGAGGTATCCCAACTATTTTAATAATATTTTTATTAAATGGTGAGATATTATGTTTTTATGTCGGGATCTAAATCCATACAAAATGGAACAATATAAATATCCTTAATCACTAGGCTAATTTGTGGATCTCACCATAAATGAAATGAATTGAAAAATAACTCTATAAAACAACTAAACACGCATAAAATAAAAATAACAAATGCAAACATTATACAAATACATAAAACAAAATATACCTAAAATAAATTATTAGCACATAAAAATAATATAAATATAGAAAAAAATACAAAATAAAGTTTTATTTTTCTCTTTTTCATACTTTTTTTTCATTTTTTCACCATTTCTTATAGATGTGCATATATTAGTGTGTGTGTATATATATTTAATATAGATTTAGTCAAATCTCAGTCACTTAAAAACAAGAATTTAGTCAAGAGTCATGTGAGAATGTGTTCAAACATTACACCATCTCATCATATTTTTTTTATTTTAAATATAAGAAGATTTGCAGGTAGTTTTACATTGAACTTGGACCGCTCTAAAGTTGGGAAATTCAATTTTGGATATCTATTCATAAAAATCCAAGGTACATGTCTTTTGGGTTGTCATTAGGACTCAAAGGGCTGTCCCCAACCCATACATGAGTGCGGACAAAAAAATCTCATGCATTTTCATCATAAAAAAGTATGGAATTTTTGTCCGCAGTCATGTATATGTTTGAGACAGTTTTAATCTTAAATTTTAAATTATAAATTCAAATTTTAAACTTTAAATTTTTTTTTGCTCATCCCCTTGTGTCCTGGTGGCAAAGGTAGATGTTTATCATCCCTTGGGACTCGGGTTCGAACACCAGATATGACATGCTGTGTGTGCCGTCTTAGAAAAGACTAAGAAAGTTGAACAGATGCTACCCTTGCATCGCACCAGCATATTCAAAAAAAAAAAAAATAAATTTTAAAAAAATACATCATACTCCAAAATTTCAAAATTAATCTTTATTATTTTAATCAATCTTTTCAATAGTAATATATTATAAGTCTCATTAAAAAAACGCTTAGGGGTTTTCTCTCTTTTTCTCCCTTAGTGCCGCCGCTCTTTCTTTGATTTGAACATAGGCCGGCGGCGACAATAGCTTTCGGACTATTTGTCGACCGCCGGTCATCATCTTTCATTTATTTGTTTCGTTCTTTTAATTTTTAATTTTTTTGATTCAATAAATCTGTCTTTATGACACATTCTTCTCTACCGTATGATACGTTTTTTTGCTTTTTAGCATGTTTTTCTGTCTCTTGGCACGTTTTTCTATTATTTGTTTTCTATCAGGGTTGATTTGACGACGCCACGACTGATCAAGATGGCGATTATTTGTAATCATGTTGATTTTCCCTGCTGTGGACCTTCGGTTTGAATTTGGATATGCGGTTTGCACTTGTGAAGAGTTTCTCAAGTGCTCGGCTCTGATTTGCGTTTTTTCGGTGGTCTATCAATAGCTTCATCCCCTTTTGTGGTTCGTTTTGCCGATGCAATCAAGTTTCGTATCTATTTTAGATCGAGTATTTGAATGGGTTTATAACCTTTTCATGTATTGTTCATGTCTGATCTAAAGTGACTAGTTTTAGGAGAAAGTCCAAATTATATATTTAGTTTACAATAAAAGTTTGTAAACCCTTATTGTAATTTTGGGTATTTTCTCATTAATAAAACTAGTGGCTTATTTTCAAAAAAAAAATTCAAAATTGAATCTTAAACTTTAACCTTAAACCTAAGTTCTTAGTGTGGGGGCATAAATAAAGGCACCATAAAGAGTAAATGATTTCTATTCCATGATTGCACCATTAATGAATAGTCTTGGACGGGAGTTTTGACATGTGCGAGATGAACGACCGCATAGAGCCCAAGAAAAGTGGGGCCAAAATGAGTTAAATTAAATGTTTATAGGAAAAATAAAAGATTTTGGTTTAATAAATTACAAGAAAATAAAATAAAAAAATGACTTTAAAGAGGGTCCCATAATATATTTTTACTAAGATAAAATTATCTTTTAAAAAAACTTTATACATCTTTGGCATTATAAATTAACGGGCCTCGTTTAAATAAACTACACAGAACCCCTTAAATTTTTGAACCGTCCCTGGTCATATACGACTTGCATGGTCTTGGATGACTTACGTGTAGGGTATGAATCATGAATCTAATTTCCATATTTTATTTTTGAACAGCAAGTATGATTTTATTAGCCAAAAAATCATACAAAATCACATTACACATCGGCCTCATTAAAAACCTCTTTAATCCTAAATAAAGGAAAAGAGTACCGATGTGCATGTGCCAAGGGACAAATACACACGTTACTTGCTATACAACCATACCCATTCACGCCTCACAATTCCACTCTTGGCCAAAGAATCCGCCAACCCATTTGCTTCTCGATAGATATGGTTGAAGCACACGCATGGCAACCCCGAAATGTCCTCATCAATCTGCTGAAACCATTGCCAAAGCTTCCACGGACGATTCTCTGTACGATGCATCCATGATATCGCCACCATAGAATCCGATTCCACCACAACTAATTTTCATATTACTTACTTTACTTATAAAAGAAGAAAAAACATACTAAATCTTTTATTTTGAAATTTTAGGTTATTATTTAAATAAAATATTCAAACAAGTAAAATATATATAAAAAAATTAAATGATTTCTGTTCCATGATTGCACCATTCATGAATAATTTTAGATGACTTACATGTAGGGTATGAACCATGAATCTAATTTCCATATTATTTACTTCACTTACAAAAGAAATAAACATGCTAAATCTTTTATTTTAGAAATTTAGGTTATTAGTTGAATACGATATTTGCCCTTTTAATTTTTAAATTAAATATTTAATTTATATTTAATTTCTTTCTATGCTTGATTATAGAATAATCTGAGGACGGCTCAATTATAATTTATAATATTTTCAATTACAAATGATAATGATGATCATGAGATAATCATTTTTAATGAGAAAAAAATAAAACTGATGTGATATTAATTTTTTTAATGATGATATGCATCATTTGTTAATTTTATGAAATTTAATAATTTTTTCATTCAATTAATGTGATAATTTTCTATATAAAATCTGATGCATCATTTGTGTCAGTAACGAGTCACTAGTATTGTGTAAGTATGGAGTTTAATAAGGAAAGATGATAATAGAGTTGTTTAAGAAAAATAAATTAGGGTTTATATTTTTTATAATTTTTAATATCTATTTATTAATCAATTATTTTAAATCAAGTATTGTAAAGGGTTTATATAGAGTTATTCTCTTAAGTCAATGTATTTTATCTATAATTCTAAAATTCAAACTATTAATTTTGTTTAAAAGATTTGTAGTATCATCTCATTAAATCAAACGATATGATGACATTTTTTTTATTATTTGTTCCATTTATTTACACTTTTGGACCAAATTCCTGCATGAAGAATTGAAATTGAAATTGAAGTGCCAAGTAGAAGCAGCCATACATTAAAACACAAAAACAAGCAAAAGATATTGTGAAAGAGATGGTTTTTTGTTTGTGAACCTATTTGAATGATTATGCCCAAAGCTCGTTGGGCTTGACTTTATATATACTTGGACATATTTGGAATAAGTTCTATTTTAATCATTGATTTTTTTAATTTTATCAATTTAATTATTTAACCCTAATTTTTTATTAAGTAAAAAGAAATTATATTCCAAGATAAATTGTCGGGATTCGAACCCATAAAAAGGCTAAATAAACATTATTGATCACACGTGAATTTCAAAAATTAATATTAAGTTTAATAGTTGAATTTAATGAAATTAAAACGGTAGCAAATATAAAAAAAAGGATGTCAACTTCAGCGACTCACAAGGTAATTTACTATATTTTCTTTCACCTGTAAAATTTGATAACGCATGTACTCATTAAATATATAAAGTTTGTTAAATCACTTGACCAACGAAGCACCAATGGTCTAGTGGTAGAATAGTACCCTGCCACGGTACAGACCCGGGTTCGATTCACGGCTGGTGCAAATTGTGGGGGTGATGAAGAGTCGTCTTGTGTTGGTAGGGTCCATCACGCTCATTGATCTCCCTTGATGAGTATCTATATTCTGAGCTCCCACTTTTTCATTTTTATTTTTTAATAGTTTAAATGAAATATTTAAAACACATCTTACTGAAATTTTCCGATCTCATATATTTCTTAATGAAATTTAATTTAGCTAAACAAATTACTTTTTTTAAAAAATTAATATTCCCATCTTTAATAAATAATTAAGAACTGAAATTACCTTTCAAATTACTATATATAAATTCAATTCTTTTATAGTTTTTTTAATTCGATTAATGTACAAACTAAACTATTCAAATTCAGATTATATAGAAAAAATGTTTCGACCTTTAATGTTAGAACCACTCATTGAATTTATATATAAATTCAATTCATAATTGATTTTTAATGTGTATTTTAAATTTACTATTTGTATAGGTTTTATAATACAATACATCTACTATGATTTATTCTCCATGGAAAAATTGATTAATAACATAGATTACGTTTGATTGACTTTAGTCGACTTTTGAAATTTATAGTTTCAAATGTTATTTATAATTATTCTTAACCTTTGTTATCCTATAAGGATTAATATACTATACACATGCGGTGGAAACTTGTGTAAACTTTCAGTTTCATAGAGTTAGTTTAGGGTATAAAGTTGAGGGGTTTAAGTATAGGGGTTTAGAAGTTAGGGATAGTGGTTTCAATTTAAGGTTTAGATTATAATTTAGGGTTTATATGTTAGGGTAATATAGTGAGGATTTAGGTTTTAACCTATAAACTCTAAATTATAACCCTAAACCTTAAATTGAAACAACTATCCATTAATTCTAAATCCCTAAACCTTATACCCTAAAACTAAGGCGCTTGTGGAAACTTTTAGTTTCCACCGCCTGTGTATATAATATTTATCCTTGTTATAAAAGGTTATTTTGCCGTACATTGAACTTGAAAATTAAAAGTTTTCACATATGCTTTAGTATTAGAGTTAGATATTTAATTTAGGGTGTAGAGTCTACGGCTTTAGGTTTAAGGGTTTTGATTAGAATTTAGGGTTTATAGGTTAAAACCTAAATCTCTCCCCGTATTATCCTAAAACTAAACTCTATCATCTAAATCATAAATTTTAACCCTAAACCCTAAAATTAAGACAAAAATTTCTAATTTCTACCGTAGTGTATTGATTATAAATCCTATTATAATTAGTTATAATTATGTATTCAAAAAATTGTATTTTGTTTTAAGAGTTAATTGCATCACACATCCTCAAACTATGACATTCACTCTAAATTGGTCCCTAATTTTTAAACATTTCAATTTCAACCTCAAACTGTTACCTTCTTTCTAAATTGGTCCCCAAACTTTTGAGCATTACAATTTTTATCCTCTAACTATGACTCTCGTTTAAATTGATCCTCAAACTTTTTGAGCATTCTAATTTCATCCCCAAATTATCAATATACGCTAATTATGTTTTACGTTAATAAAATCGTTATAAAAGTTGTTAATTGTCATGAAATACCGATGTGTATTATGTAACAATATAATGAGGTATAAACAATAATTTGAGGATAAAATTAAAATATTCAATAGATATCTGATGTATCAAAGAAAGTGATTCCTCTGGCGAATGCATGAACTAATAGATTTTACAACAGAAAGAGATAAGAAGGAACTGTTTTCAACAAAAATTGGCTAGAATTCTGATGAGTTGAATATACCAAGTTCAAACGCAATTATATGTTTTTTTTTACTAAAACTGGTGGCGGCCTGGGTTACACATTGGCTAGAATTGTAATGAGTTGAATATACGTTTTTTTTACTAAAACTCAGGGTTATCAAAGCACCAGTGGTCTAGTGGTGGAATAGTATCCTACCAAGGTACAGACCCGGGTCCGATTCCCTGTTGGTGCAGAAATTGAGTTGAGCAATGAAGATAATCATGCTATTGTGATGAGGGTCGTCACACTTTTCTGATCAATTGATGAGAAACTGCACTTCTGAGCCTCTCTTTTTTCCCCCTGCCATTGTTTTTATAATTCATTGGAGCCTGAACCTAAAAGTAGAAAACAATCTATGTTGTTGTCCAAAGAGACATGGTCTATATGAAGTGATCCTTCCAACAACCTTTCTAGGTACATGGAAATTTTGAAAATCACTAAATATTATGCTCTTATTCGGAATAGAATTTTTGTATTCAATAACATGACTGTTGTGCCTTTTTGGACTAAATTTTGTATGTTTTTTCAACAAAACAGTGAAGATGATTACCTACGGAGTGGCTCGTATTAAGGATCGATGAGATATATAGTGGTGTCCAGTGTCCTGTCTCTCACCAAATTCACAAGGCTGCTGACACTTTATAGCCCTCTGCTAAATCTATTTATACTTCCTGCATTTTGGGGGTTGGACACTAAGAACAAAGCACTCAGTTTCAATCACACCAAAACAAAGACCAAAAGGTGGCTGAGGAGCATCACGGGATTCAGTTTCCAACACTCAAACTGGCAGCTCAAGGACTTGAGGTTACATTTTCTTCTTGTTTCTTATACTAGCCGACAGAAAAGCTATTTCTGAGTTGCATATATGTTCTGAACTCTTATCATTTTTAAAATTGTTGCTCGGTCTTCGGTTAAATTAATGATTTGCAGACAGTAGAGTTGGAGCTTGTCTTCTTCTTTTGTAGGTTTCAAAGTTGGGATTTGGGTGCATGGGGCTTAGTGGAGCTTACAATGATCCTGAAGACATTGGCATATAGATCATCAAGCATGCATTTCATAGAGGAATCACTCTATAAGTGGAGCTTCTCTTCTTCTTTGTAATAGTTTTATAAACCACTGAACAACAACAGAATATAGGTATAAAATCTTTGACTTAGTTGTGTTGGGAACAAGGACAATGGCAGTGGCATTAAAATCTGCTAATAAAGTAGAAGTGGCAAAGGAACATTTGACAGCTTCAATAAAATCTTCCCCTACTATAAACCAAGCAAATTTGAAGTAGAATGAATTGCGACCACTGACCAGAGCAGGGGCTTTGTCATTCCCCTGGTAATAAATAACTGATTTAATCTCTTCATATGTAACATCTCGGGTCAGCATATCAGCAGCTCCATCTGACAAAGAATACTGAAAAAAGTTCCTTGAGTATAAAATCTGTACCAATAAGCTAATACTAAATCTAATTCCAGGTAACTGGAACTTTTAATGAATTACTATACTATTTTTCAGCAAGATTGAAGTGGGGTTTCGAAAAAACCTGCAAAGGGGGACTATTTCTTCCTCGATATCACGAGTCGAAAGCAACCATTCCATTTGTACATCACTACATGTGCCCTCCATATCAGGGTGACTCAGGCTAGTCTTGACCGAGGCCTGGACATATGCAGGATCCATCTTGACAAAACCAAAATTTGTGGCTTATTATTGTACCTTCTCTCGTGGTTTTTGCTTCAATGCCTGAAAAGAGATCTGTTCGGACAGGTTGATGAATACATGAAGGAAAATACTTATGGAATCATATCAGATATGTAGTTGCAATTAAACTCAAAAGCCTATGCAGTACAGCTCTGCTGGAACTGTGGCAGATATGTTACCTTTCCAACCAAAGAAAGTGATTTTACAACAGAAATGAGATAGGAAGGAACTGTTTTCAACAGAAATTGGCTAGAACTCACACTCCAACTTTGTTCTGTATGGTAACAACTTTATTTTTCCAGAAAATTCGGCACAAGTTAAAGATGTTATTTGAGAAGTGATGTTACTATTACAATTCTCTTGTCTCATTTGAACAAAATTCACATTTGCAGTTGGTGAAATCTATCTAGATGTACTAAATATGATATATATGTTTTACTAAAACTCAGGGTCATCAAAGCACCAGTGGTCTAGTGGTAGAATAGTACCCTGCCACGGTACAGACCCGGGTTCGATTCCCGGCTGGTGCATATTGTGGGGGTGATGAAGAGTCTTATTGTGTTGGTTGGGTCCATCACGCTTATAGATCTTCCTTGATAAAGAATCTATATTCTGAGCTCCCACTTTTTCATTTTTATTTTTTAATAGTTTAAAAATAAATCAGCAGGCTTGTATGATTTTTCTGTATGTGATTTGTATGTAGTAATCTTTCAACTTATAGTTTAAAAATGAATCAGGTTGTTTATCAGCTAAACAATGGTAGCAGTTTTGTACCAGCTGCTCTACATGGTGAAATAAAAATTTAATTTTTCCAGAGAATAAAATAACAGCAGTACTTTAAATTTTAAATAATTTAATTTCTTGTCCTGTACAGCTCAATGATTTCTTTAAGAGTAACTATTTATGTCATCGTTAATGAAAATTAAGAAGCTACTCTCTCTAATTTCTTAAAATATGATTTTTGTACTTTATAAAAATTGAGAAATTGGTTTGGTTGCACTTGTTGATTCACATTAGCTTCAACTATGTTTTATTGTTCGATCTCCGCCTTTTGAAAATGCGGGTAACGGTAAGGACGGACATTGACAGGCTTACTCGAGGCATGGAGATGGATGGCATGGTCGTGGGGGCGCTGCGGAGGCAAGGTTGTGACTGGTTGAAAGACACACTGAAATTCCTCCAATAAGGCTTGCAAGTCAGCAGGCGCAGGGGCGGTGGTAGTTGGAACTGGGTGCTCAACCTGGAGGTGAAAGAACTCTGCAATGGCTCCGGTCTCTGATAAACGACGGAGAGACTGAAGTTCGATGGGTTGTGGACCTACGTCAGTGTCACCCTGCCAGCAGTAAGATTCTGATCCAAGCTTGAATTGGAATGTCAGTTCGGCAAAATTTATTGTAATGGGGCCGAGGGTGGCCATCCAAGCCACTCCCAAAACGACTTCAGCGCCCTCGAGTGGAAGGATATAAAAGTCAGTGACCAATTCCGTACCCTGAACAATGACATGGACCTGTCGTGCACAACCCTCGTGTAGTAACCGTTGGCCATTGCCCACGAGGACCCTGAAATTGGGCGCTGCGGATACTTGTAAACCCAGGTGCTTAACCACACGCGATTGGATGAAGTTATGGGTGCTGCCACCGTCGATAAGTATCCGCACCGGAGATCCTTGTATCATGCCGGTGACTCGGAGAGTGTTGGGTGTAGAGCAACCCGCAAGGGCGTTGAAGGAAACTGTGGAATGCTCATCAATGAGGGGAGGGGCAGTGTCTGTGGTTTCAGTGGCAGGGGGAGGTTGGATCTCTTCCTTTATGGTATCGTCCAGCAAAAATAATTGTGGGGACTTGCATTTGTGACCCGGAATGTACCGTTCGTCGCAATAAAAGCACAGGCCCTTCAGACGACGTGCATGAGCTTCAGCAGACGAAATACGTCGAACGGTTGGGGGGCTGGCTTCAGCCGGGGGAGGACGACCGGGAAGACCTTTTGGATCGTGCAGGTTCGCAGGTGGTGTAGGTAACAATGGTGGAAGTCGTGACGGTGGAGGACGGGAGAAGGAACGACGTTCCTGGAGGCGAGCCTCATGAAACCTGGCTAACGCCTGAACTTCGACCATCGAAGTGGACCGGTGTGCTAGCACTTCGTTCTTAATATCATTGCGGAGTCCAGAGGTGAAGCAGTCGAGGAAGAATTCATCGGAGAGATTTGAGGTGCGCAGGGCCAAATCCTCGAAACGGGACTGATAATCTGCCACGGTTGCCGTCTGCATGAGTTTCGCAAGTTGGCCGGCAGGGGATTCGATCTCCATAACTGCGAACCGTTTGCGGATTGCCTCCACCAAATGAGCCCAGACGGCAAGTTGGCGTTGTCGCTGCATCCATCGGAACCATTTCTTAGCCGTGCCTGCCATGCGAAACGAGGCCATCGTGACTCGATGGTGGTCGTCCGTACCATAAAAGTCAAAGAAGTCAGTGGCAGATGAGATCCATTCCTCGGGGTCATCGCCGGTAAACAGAGGAAGTTCGACCTGAATTGGTTTAGGCGGGAACGGAAAAGCATCGTCCGTCTCGGGATGAGCTTTAACTTTACCGCGATGTATGGTGCTGTTGTCTGACGTTTCGGCGCCGACCAAGGTCGTGGCTGAAGCGCCCAGCTGACTGGCGATGGACTGAAGCTGTCGGGACATTTCCTGTAACGTAACCTGAGTTGCAGCATTCCATTTATCTTGGTTGGTGGCATGGGTTTCGAGAAAGGACAAAGTTTGTTCATGGCGGGTGGTGGTGTCTTGGAGGGAGCGGATCGACTCTGTATTGTTGACCATGGTTGAGTAAGCAATGAAAGCACCAAACTGTGGTGTATCTCTGGGTTTTACAGGAAGTTGCAGAAGAAAAGAGGAAGAAGGTGTAGATTTCAGAGGAAGAAGATAACAAAATAGGGTTTTTCATGCCCGTTCTAGCTCACAACCCGAGCTATATAGGTAGGAAACAGGACACGTGGTCCATTACAGTACAAAATCGGTTAGCCTACGTGGCAAAGCACGTTCCCTGCCTCCTTTGCGCACTGTGGGTATATTCCCGACCAGGTCCTCACTTGTGGGCGCCTCTGCTGTTGGGCCTGCAATATCGGGGATGTCTGCGACAGTTTTATTGTTACTATTTAAATTTTAATGACCAAAATAAAAGTGAGAAAAAACCTGAGTGATGAATATTGTAGTTTATCCTATTTATTTTCATAAAAGACTAAATCTAAGTTATGATGTGTATGCATTACTTTTAATTTGATCGCTTCTTTTAGGGATAACAAATGGACGGGCGGGTGCAAATACCTCCTCCCTCGTATTCATATCTACTTAATTTTTTTTTTTATTTTCAACACCTACCCACCATCCACTGTGAGTATAATTTTCAAATCCACACTCGCCTCACACGAGTATAGTATCAAATGCATCCTCATATCCACTACCTAAATGGATACCCACCATCCAACCTGTACCCGCTAATGCCCACTTGTACCTGCCAGACATGCAGCAACTAATATCGAATTATGTAAAAAGCAAACCATAAACTTTTGTAAAGAAGAGTAAAATTTCACGTCCTTAATTGATTGATCAAGTGCGCGCGCGCACACACATATATACATTTACATTAATATAAATTTAACTACAACTAAATATAGTTAATTTAACAAAAGCACATTTACACCAGCATAAATTTTACTTTACAACCTAATTAATTTAAGCTCGATCATAAACCATCATTTTTCAAACTAAATTAATTGAATTTTAAATCTAAAAACTTAAGGATTAACGTAGATTTTAAAGCAAATCAATATAAAGTACATAAAACACGATGATAAAAGCCTACAAATGTAATGGTCCAAAGTTCATATGGTGGGTAATTAGTGGGCGGGCAGATGTGGTGTGGGTAAGGTCTCAAATCCATCACCTACTCATGGTGGGTACATTTTTTTACATCCACACTCACCCACTACTCATCAAATTCACTCATCCCTACCTCAACTAAAACAGGTGCGGTGTAAAATCTATAAAACTATACTCGTTTACCATCTATATTTCTTTTGAACATGTTTTGTATTAATAATTTAAACTAACATTTAATGTTTAAAATAATAGTTGAGGACAACATATAAAATTAATCTCACATCAGTGACATGTTCGATTGAGAATAGCATTTAATTAAAGGTCTATGTGGTTTGTTACAATTCAAAGACATGCAAGCACCAGTGGTCTAGTGGTAGAATAGTACCCTGCCACGGTACAGACCTGGGTTTGATTCCCGGCTGGTGCACGAATTGAGTGGAGCAATGAAGATAGTTGTGCTATTGTGATGATAGGGGTCATTACGCTTCTCTCATCTTTAGATGAAATTCTGCACACCTGAGTTACCTTTTTTCCCCTCTGCTTAATCTAACTTCCTGCATTTTTGGGGTTGGACACTAGGAAACATGGACTCAGTTTCAATCACACAAAAACAAAGGCCAAAAGATGGCTGAGGAGCATCACAGGATTCAGATTCCTAGACTGAAACTGGCAACTCAAAGACTTGATGTTACATTTTGTTCTTCTTACATTAGTAGACCGAAACTGTTTCTGAGTTGCATATATAGGCCCTGAGTTCTTATCATTTTTAAAACTGTTGCTCGGTTTTCGGTTGAACCGATGATTTGCAGACTGTAGAATTGTGGGTCATTGAAACTTTTCTTCTTCTTTTGTAGGTTTCAAAGTTGGGGTTTGGGTGCATGGGGCTTAGTGGAGCTTACAATGATCTTGTTCCTAAAGATGTTGGGATATCGATTACCAAAACATGCATTTGATAGAGGAATCGCTCTCTTTGACACATCAGATTTCTATGGACAAAAAACTAATGAAATTTTGCATGGAAAGGTAAACATGCTTGGACAAACACTTCATGTTGAATTCCAATGTTTAAACAAATGGCTAATTTGTTGATCACACTGATATTTTTTTTTGTTTCTATTATTGTTTTTCTTAATGAAATTCATGATCTATGAAACCCATATCCTTTTTTCCAGGCATTGAAGCAACAGACAAGAGAGAAGGTACAATTAGGCACAAAATATGGTTTCGTAAAATTAGATTTGACCGGTGTCATAAGAAACGATACTCTTGAATACTCCTGTTCTGTAATCGAAGCTAGCCTGAGGCACCTCGATGTGGACTGAATCGATCTCTAGTCTCTACTGGTCTGCCAGCACAAAGTTGGCTCCAATACTCGCATTTCGAAAATCTTGTACTGACTACTGAGTACCAATGGCATATATTAGAAATATTGCCTTGCTCAGATAACAATAGTAGGATCAAATATTTTGACCCTTTCTTTTAGCCATTTTGTTATGAACAAACAAGATGAAAAAAAATGATGTTAACTTCAGTGACTCACAGTGTAATTTACAGTATTTTCTTTCATCTAAATCTTAGGGTCCATGCTCAAAATTGACAACGAAGCACCAGTGGTCTAGTGGTAGAATAGTACCCTGCCACGGTACAGACCCGGGGTTCGATTCCCGGCTGGTGCATTTGTTGGAGCGATGAGGATATTGTTCTCTTGTGATCGTAGGGTTATCACGCTTATCTGATTAATTGATGAGAAATTGCACACCTGAGTTCTTCCTTTTTCCCCCTAAGTTCCTAACATTAGACAGAAAAGCTGTTTCTGAATTTGCATATAGGCCCTGATGAATCTGTGAAACCAATTATCCTTTTTTCCAGGCATTGAAGCAGCTGCCAAGTGAAAAGGTACAGTTAGCCACACAGTTCGGGTTCGTAAAATTGGAAGGTTAGCCTGAAGCGCCTGGATGTGGACTATATAGATCTCTACTACCAGCACGGGGTTGGCATCAATACTACTGAGTACCAATGGCAATATATATAAGAAATTTTGCCTTGTTTAGATAATAGCAGTAGGACCAAAGGGGAGCAAGGTTTCAACTTGAAATTGCCATCTATGCAGAGCCTGCAGCAACATACTGAGGTTTTGGGGGATTGGACTCTCCAACAACCGAAACCATTGAAAGAGTAGCTGTTTGTATCGTATCGAGTATCAACGAGTGAGTAGCATAGTATTAAAATGCGGCCGCGACGTAACGGCCGCATCGTAACGTTTTTAGAGGTCTCCCCGACACCGCATTAAAAATCATAGTTATTTTTTAGAAAAAAGTCACATCCGCAATTTAATAATACTATGGTGAGTAGTAGTGAGTTTTGGATGAAGGGTTCAGTGACAGCAGAAGCCTGCATTACCAAAATACAAAATAAATAAGCAGGGCTATACGATTCGTTTATGAGTGATGTGTAGGTAGTAAAGGGTTCTTTGATGAACCAAACCCTGGCTTCAAACGTCAAAGCAGTGTGGAAAGGGGCCAATACAACAGCTAAACAAAATAAATGAACTAATATTGGATAGGGGCCGCGCGAACGCAGGCCCCCACTGCCACAAATTATGACGTAGGCTCTCCCACATTGGGGAGACCTTAAGCGGGCGCCCCTCCCAAGTGCAATGGAGGTCGCTAGCCTAGGCCATGAGCCTTGATGATCACCCATCCACCCCGTCCAGGTAAGTATGTTGTAATGCTGCTAGGTGCCTCTTATTTATACAGCTCGGCTTGTGCTCCCTTCTGTTCCTTGGTCGATGTGGGATTAGTGCTTTATAACAAAGAATATTGGGTATGAATTGGTCCTCCTGACTGGTGAGGCTGAATAAAGGCGGATATTGTTGGGTCAAATTTATGAAACCCCATGCCCAGTCCATGTTTCATGAAGCTGATATATTACCCAGATTTGATGTGAATTTGAACTCTGTATCTTTCTTAGTGTCCAATTTGACATGTCTCTTTTTGTCAGTGTTTATGTTGGTTTGATTAAATTCAAACATCAATGAGTCTTTTGTTTCTTAATTTCAGTTGTTTCAAGTGTGCAAGTGAAATATTTGATAATGTCAGTGTTTTAGTTTTCTGTTCCCAAGGATGTGATTGTCTCTAGGTGTATTTATTTCAAAGTTTGTAGTCTGTCTTTGTGTGAGGTTGAATAAAATTTCTAGATTGTAGAATGCTGTAAATATGAAGTGTGCCTATCTTTCTGTCTGGAAGTAGGAAAGTGACTGCAAATGTGGTTAGGGACCTTTCTGTTTCATTTTGCTTCAGCAACAATGGTTGCTGGTGAGGCACACGTTATTTCTTCGGCAATTGAAGGTTTGCTAGGTGTTGTAACACGTTTATGTAAAATAATCTATAAACCAGTTGGCCAATGAAGCACCAGTGATCTAGTGGTAGAATAGTACCCTTCCACGGTTCGATTTCCGGCTGGTGCATTTGTAGTAGCAATGAAGATAGTTGTGCTATTGTGATGAAAGGGTCATCACGCTTCTCTGATCTATTGACGAGAATTTGCACACCTTATCTCCCATTTTTGTAACTCAAGGACTTGAGGTCACATTTTGTTCTTATTATGAGTTGTATAGGCCCTCAACTGTTATCATTTTTAAAATTGTTGCTCGATTTTTGGTTGAACCGATGATTTGCAGACTGTAGAATTGTGGGTCATTGGAGCTTTTCCTCATTTTTGTAGGGTTTCAAAAGTCATCGATTATCAAGCATGCATTTGATTGAGGAATCACTCTCTTTAATAAACCAGATCTTTATAGACCCAAAACTAATGAAATTTTGGTTGGAAAGGTAAACATGTTTGGACAAACTCTTATATTTTCAATCTCAATTACAACAGCTTCCTAATGTTGCGGATCACACTGATATGCTCTTATGCTTTAATAAACCAGTTCTTGTCTTGCTAAAGGAATTCATGAATCTGTGAAACCATTATCTTTTTTCCAGGGATTGAAGCAACTAGCAAGAGAGAATATACAGTTAGCCACGAAGTTCGGTTTCGAAAAAATGGATTCAACCGGTATCATAATAAATGGTAATCCTGAATATGTCCGTTCCGCAGTGGAGGCTAGCCTAAAATGCCTCGATGTTGACTATATTTATCTCTACTATCAGCACAGAGTTGACACCAAGACTCCTCCTATAGAGGATACTGTAAGTGATGCAGTAAAGTCACATGTTTTCCTTGTTTCATACTCATATTGTGGGGAAAATAAAGTACATTGGGTTATCTGAAGCTAGCCCTGAAACCATAAAGAGAGCACATGTGGTTCATCCGATAACTGCTTTGCAGACGGAGTGGTCGCTGTGGACTCGTGATATTGAGGAACAAATAGTCCCCCTTTGCAGGTTTGTTGGTTTATCTTGAACCATTAAAACTTAAAAAAAAAAAGCAAGTTAATTTCATATCCAAACTCTGACCCTACTAGTCCATTTTCATTTCCTAGGTTTGAGACTCCGTAAACTCATGCTATCAACCATTACTCCTTTCACTGCTGCAACTGCTGCAAGCCAAATCATGGCGAATGCCTATCTAAATGTGTTAATCTATTCAAGGAAATATCCCCATAGTAATTAGTAAGAAGTAGGAGTATTAAGTTGGTTTTCATTTTTTCAAACAAAATACTTGTAGGAATTAGGATTACCACTCTGAAGAATCACACGCTACCTTCTTTATATTGCTTGTTCCTACAAGAACCATGAAACGAGGCCTACAACTCATTTTTCAATACAACATCATTCTTTATACCAGGACCAGCTGCTTCACTTGGAGGAACAAAAATCTAACTTTTTCCAGAATATTCGACACAAATTACACATGTTATTTCAGAACTGATGTTACTATTATAATTCCTCATCTCTTCTTTTGTCTCATTTTGTTTGCAGTTGGTGAAACCTATCTAAATTAATTAAAAAACACTATATAATATTTATTAAAACTCAACTCCAACGAGGTACCAGTGGTCTAGTGGTAGAATAGTAGCCTGCCACGGTAAAGACCTGGGTTCGATTCCCGGCTGGTGCATGTTGTGTGGGGGCGATGAAGAGTTTTCTTGTGATGGTCTATCACTCCCAGCTCTTTGATCTCCCTTGATAAGAATGTATATTCTGAGCTCCCACTATTTTCATTTGTATTTTTTTTAAATAAAATATTTAAAACACATCTTACTGAAATTTTGAAAAAGGAATATACTCTCCTATTTCATATACTTCTTAATAAAATTTAATTTAGCTAAACAAATTATTTTTTAAAAACATATTCAATAGTTCGAACATTGAAGACGACATTGTTGGAAGGGGTAGCCTCGCACCCCGAACATGGACCGTAAGACGAACATGCATATAACAAAAAGAAATAATTAAGAATTGAAATTACCTTTCAAGTTACTATATATAAATTCCATTGTTTTATAGCGTTCTAATACATGAGCTCTTTTTGGACTAAATTTTGTATGTTTTTTCAGCAAAACAGTGAAGATGATTACCTACTGAGTGACGTATTAAGGATTGATGAGATATATATAGTGGTATCTAGTGTCCTGTCTGTCGCCAAATTCACAAGGCTGCTGACACTAAGAACAAAACACTCAGATTCAATCACACCAAGATAAAGACCCAAAGATGGCTGAGGAGCATCACGGGATTCAGATTCCTACACTCAGAACATATATGCAACTCTCAAGAGAGATGGTACAGTTAGCCACAAAGTTTGGTTTCGTAAAATTGGATTCGACCGGTGTTATAATAAACAGTGCTCCCGTATACGTCCGTTCTGCAATCGAAGCTAGCCAGAGGCGCCTCGATGTGGACTATATATCGATCGATCGCAACCACCAGCACAAGGTTGTCACCAATACTCCTATAGTGTATACTGTAAGTGCTGCAATTGGAAGCATTAACATATCATATCAAGTTTCATACTTTTATTGTGGATCTTTAACCAGTTGAACGTTCTGTCTTCACTGTCTGAACTCAAGAAGTTGGTGGAAGAGGGGAAAATAAAGTACAATGGTTGATACATCGGAAAACTGCTTTGCAGATAGAGTGGTCGTTGAGGAACAAATAGTCCACCTTTGCAGGTTTGTTGGTGCACCATTAAAACTTAAAAAAGCAAAGTTAATTTCAAATCCGAACACTAACCTTGCTATTCTTCTCATTTCCTAAGTCTGAGAAATGCTCTTCTAAAAGTATGTATCTATGCTCTTCTAAATGTGTGTGCAGGCCCAAATTAAATAATGTTGAATTAATTAAACTAGAATTGGACGAGGGCCGCGCGAACGCAGGCCCCCACTGCCACAAATTATGACGTAGGCTCTCCCACTTTGGGGAGACCTTAAGCGAGCGCCCCTCCCAAGTGCAATGGAGGTCGCTAGCCTAGGCCATGGGCCTTGATGATCACCCATTGACCCCGTCCAGGTAAGTATGTTCTAATGTTGCAAGGTGCCTCTTATTTATACAGCTCGGCTCGTGCTCCCTTCTCTTCTTTGGTCGATGTGGGATTAGTGCTTTATAACAAAGAATACTGGGTATGAATTGGTCCTCCTGACTGGTGAGGCTGAATGAAGGCAGATATTGTTGGGTCAAATTTATGAAAGTAACCCCATGCCCAGTCCATGTTTCATGAAGCTGATATTGTTGTTTTGCTATTACCCATATTTGATGTGAATTCGAACTCGATATCTTTCTTAATGTCCAATTTGACATGTTTCCTTTTGTCAGTGTTTATGTTGGTTTGATTAAATTCAAACACCAATGAGTCATTTGTTACTCAGTTTCAGATGTCTTCAAATTTTGATAATCTATCATGTTTCTTCCCAACCCCTTTGCCCCTGCTTCACTAGTTGGTTAAGTTTTAGAAGAAAAGAGGTATCTCAGACATCACTCTTTTAGGCATCCGAAGAACACAAATGTCGAGGAGGGTGTGGTTAAAGCTCTTGCTCGAGTTGTTTAAAGTCTGCAGGTGAAATATTTGATAATGTTCATTAAGTTTCAATCAAGTCAGTTTTTTAGTTTTCTGTTCCCAAGGATGTGATTGTCTCTAGGTGTATATATTTGAAAGTTTGTAGTTTTTCTTTGTGTGAGGTTGAATAAAATTGCTAGATTGTAGAATGCTGTAAATATGAAGTGTGCCTATCTTCCTGTCTGGAACTAGGAAAGTGACTGCAAATGTGGTTAGGGACCTTTCTGTTTTATTTTGCTTCAGCAGCAATGGTTGCTGGTG
This sequence comes from Hibiscus tridactylites, assembly GCA_958450335.1. Taxonomy (NCBI): domain Eukaryota; kingdom Viridiplantae; phylum Streptophyta; class Magnoliopsida; order Malvales; family Malvaceae; genus Hibiscus; species Hibiscus tridactylites. The sequence continues at coordinate 5,118,955 of OY288265.1, read as the reverse complement.
AGGCACACGTTATTTCTTCGGCGATTGAAGGTTTGCTAGGGGTTGTAACACATTTATGTAAAACAATCTATAAACCAGTTGGCCAACGATGCACCAGTGGTCTAGTGGTAGAATAGTACCCTGCCACGGTACAGACCCGGGTTCGATTCCCGGCTGGTGCAGAGGGTGGAACAGTGAGGAAAATTATTGTGTTGGCCGGGTCCTTTACTCTTTCTGATCTAATGATTGGTGATATACGCTATTCTGAGTTCCCATCTTTTTTTGAACCGCATATGCGTTTTTTGAAATTTTTTTAAGTATAATAATGTTAACACCAGCTCATTTTGCCTTGCTCAGATAAGAACGGTAGGACCAAAGGTTTTGACCCTTTCTTTCACCCAAGATTCAGTGACTCAAAAGGTAATTTACAATATTTTCTTTCATCTAAAATCTAATGGTCCATGCTCAAAATTGATAACGCATGTATCTAAAAAAAGCTATACTATTTGTTAAATCACGTAATCAATGAAGCACCAATGGTCTAGTTGTAGAATAGTATCTTGCCACGGTATAGACCCGGGTTTGATTCCCGGCTGGTGCACATAGTAGAGCAATGAGGCTCATCGTGCTCTTGTGATGAAAGGTTCATCACGGTTCATGGTAGTCTGATCAATTGATAAGAAATTGTATACCTGAGCTCTCTTTTTTCCCTAACATAGACATAAAAGATATGTCTAAGTTGCATATATGTCATGAATTTGCTCGGTTTTCGGTTGAACCAATAATTTGCAGACAGTAAAATTGTGGGTCATTGGTTCTTCTTCTTCTTCTTCTTCTTCGGTTGAACCAATGATTTGCAGACAATAAAATTGTGGGTCATTGATGCTTCTTCTTCTTCTTCTTCTGTTGAACCAATGATTTGCAGACAGTAAAATTGTGGGTCATTGATGCTTCTTCTTCTTCTTCTTCTTCTTCTTCTTCTTCTTCTTCTTCGGTTGAACCAATGATTTGCAGACAATAAAATTGTGGGTCATTGATGCTTCTTCTTCTTCTTTTTCTTCTTCTTCGGTTGAACCAATAATTTGCAGACAATAAAATTGTGGGTCATTGATGCTTCTTCTTCTTCTTCTTCTTCGGTTGAACCAATGATTTGCAGACAGTAAAATTGTGGGTCATTGATTCTTCTTCTTCTTCTTCTTCTTCTTCTTCTTCTTCTTCTTCTTCTTCTTCTTCTTCTTCTTCTTCTTCTTCTTCTTCTTCTTCTTCTTCTTCTTCTTCTTCTTCTTCTTCTTCTTCTTCTTCTTCTAGGTTTCAAAGTTGAGATTTGGGTGCATGGGGCTTGGTTGAGCTTAAAATGATCTTGTAGCTGAAGATGTTGGCATATTGATTATTATTTATTAAGCATGCATTTGATAGAGGATCGCTCTCTTTGTTACTTGTTTGAGTAAAAATGGAGAAATTTGAGATTCACAAGGGATTTTAATTGTTGATTTAGGTAGTTCAAACCCCTTGTTTAAATTCCACCTAAACAGAAGTTTTTTTTGGTTAGATAGAGCGATATTTAAATTTTCAATGTATATATGTCGAGATTTTAATTTACACAAGACGGAAGTAGAGGATTATTTTTGACTACTTGACTAATTAAAAGATCAATATAAAGAGAAAGGGTTTTCAAATTGTTGCTTGATTTAGCGAGAGTCAATGTGGATATAGGATGAATCTAGAACGGACGACACACATCACTCATCCTACACAACGCTTATACACCATTGAAATTTTTAATGACTTTTTAAAATTATCATTAAAATCATAAGGGATTTAACGGGTAATTAGTCATGTTTTCTTTCTACCAAATTTAACTTTATATTTTTTATATTAATAGAATTAATGATCAATATTAAATTATTATTAGTATACTATTTTTGTAAACTCTAACCTAAAAAACCTAAACAAAATTAATTTTTGTCTTCCCAGTTGTCTGCCGCTGCCGCCACCCCTTCGACGTTGTCAAGCCATGCTTAGTTTTGCTTTGGTTTATATTTTATAAGTTGGTGAAAATAGGGATGTACGATTTTGCTTTGTATGGATAATTAAATGTTTGAGAATGGAAGAAGAAATTAGTTGCGGTGGTGGGTACTGGGTATCAAAAGAGTAAAAAATATGATCGATTACCTGTTAAATCCCTTATAACTTTAATAATAATTTAAAATTTATTAAATTTTTTAATAGTGTATAATAATGTTTAGGGTTAGTAATGTTTAGCGATATGTCTCGCTTCAGAGATGAGTCAAGATTTGTAGTTGAAGGTAAAACATAAATGTTTGAAAGTGGGGTAAATTCATAAGCAACTTAAATTTTAATATATATATATAAAAGAGACCAAAGGTAAAAAAATTTTTTTTTGGGTAATTGTCCTCTCTAGTCTCTAATACCCTTCGACTAATCCCTAATAGATTCAACACGTGTTGTAGTTGTCTCAACCCTTACGGCCAAACTCAAAATATTCAATGATTAGTTTTTTATGCATGAAATTGTACTTACAGATTAATCGAGAGAGGCTAGAAGGGGCGGTCATCTCTCTAAAAAATTAAAATTTTATACGATTAAAAAAATTAAAATTTTTCTATGTATTTTCTATTTAAAATCTATTTTTACCCTTTAAATCTTTTTAAGTTTGCTCCTTCAAAATTTATAGATTTGCCCCTTAATCTAAAGTCTTACATCCGTCTTTAATTGTACTAATGACACCAAAAGAAACAGAGTTGGATACCTTGATTTCTGCACTAATAATAATGATCTATTTCTTTGACATTTTTCATAAGTTTTAATATTTTAATATAATTTTTATTTTATTTTTTTAATTATCGTTTTTTAACAATAAATTTTTATAACTTTTGTTAGACCAAGCAAAGTTGAAGAAAGGGTAAAGTCTGGAAGTTTCTAGGACTCTCCAGGACTCTCCATTATCTTCCAGATTTGTCTCCATGCTTCTACTCTATTCCAGGCCATTCGAGTGTTATCAAAATCGTTGAGTCTGTTATGTTAATGTAACAGAATCAGTTTTTGGCTAACAAACCTAGGTATGGGTTATTAGTCTTGTATAAATAGGCAGGTGTGGGCTAGCCCAAGTTAGATAGTTATTGGGTCATTTCTGAATTACTTTGTTTGTATCCATTTTTATCAGAATTGAATAAAACAAGTAGACCCGATTTCTTTTATTCTTTTCCATTTCTCTGAAATTTCTCAAATTGTTAGGGTTACGTTCTTCACTCAAATAGTCTCCACCGCAATAATCCATCGGCCGTCGACTGTTCTTCTGTTCTAAGATGCCGTTCGACATAGTATTAGAGCTCCGATGAAGGCTTCGCTCCGTTGTGCTGTGTAAATCTTCGTCTAGTGTCTTTCTTCTTCAGTGTTTCTCTACTGGAAATTGAGCGTGTTTCGTCTCCGATTGAGTTCAAACAATGGTGAATCTGGCGTCCGATGATGCTTCCACGGCGGTGCGTCGTGGTGATGACTCCACAGCCCAGATGTTTTCGAATAAACGCGTCAATGTCTACCTCGACGATACGAATTTCTTGATGTGGAAACAGCAAGTCATTCTCACGATTCGCGGATTAGGTCTGGAGGAATATCTCGACATGGAAGTTCCTAAACCAGCAAAGTATGTACAAAATACAGCTGGTGAACGAGTTGTCAATCCTGCATATGTGCAATTTGTTAAGCAAGATAGTTCGTTGGCGTCGTGGTTACTGTCCACAGTCGGATCTGATGTCCTGCCGCAACTTGTCGGTGCTGAAACGTCGGCAGAGATCTGGAACGTTGTTACCAGGCTTTATTCCAAGCTCTCCACTACGAAGGTGATGCACCTTCACTGCAAGCTCCGTTCGGTGAAAAAAGGCACAATGCGGATGCGTGACTATACTGTGAAGATTAAAGAAGTGTGTGATCTTTTGGCGTTGTCAGGTAATAAAGTATCCGAAGTTGAGCATATTGCAACTATTTTGAACGGATTGCCGTCTGAGTATGCACCGTTCATCGCTGTCATTACTGCAAGTAAGGAACCGTTCTCACTTGAAGGAGTTGTTTCGGTCTTGGTGGATGCTGAGTCGCGGCTTGCAGATCATGTTGAAAAACCTATTGGCATCAATCTGTCGCAATTTCAAACGTCTGGGCAGTTTTAGTCATCTGAGTCCCCTGGTCGAAACAATTATGGTCGTGGTTCACAGGAACGTGGAAGAGGTTTCCGCTCAAGATTCAATCGCGGTGGTCGATTTCGTGGATGTGCCAGGCCGCAATGTCAGTTATGCGGAAAGATGGGCCATAGTGGATACCTGTTTGTATCATTTTAATGAGGATTTCAGAGGAGTTACTGCAGTTTAGCCCCCTCGGCAATCTGATGCACCTCGGGCTAATGCCTGTCATTATCAACCTGATGTTTATGGTCAATTTTATGAGCCCTATGTTGCTACCTCTGCTGGTATTCCTGGTCCAGTCGAAACTCAAGAGTCGAAGGAAGAATATGCACAAGTGAATTCTCTGACTGTTGCTGGAATAAATTCAAGCTCTCTCAAATAGTTCCTTGATTCTGGTGCGACACACCACGTTACAAACTGTAAGTCTCTACTTCATTCTCCTTTCGATTACACTGGATCTGGTCGTGTGCATTTGGGTGATGATACATCTATTATGATTGAAAACATTGGTTGTTCTTTCATTCACACTACTAGGAAGAAACTGAAAATCGATAATTTGTTGCATGTACCTCGCATTTCTCGCAATCTGCTGTCTGTGTCTAAATTTGCATATGATAATGTTGTGTATTTCGAATTTCATCCCAATAAGTGTTATGTGAAGGATGAAAAAACTGGTGAGATCTTGCTTCAAGGGCATCATGAACAAGGTCTATATTGTTTCCCTCTTCAGTCCTTTTCTGGTTCGATTTCTGCTTGTAATACAACAGTAAATAAAAGAGAGTCTACCTATTGGTTGTGGCACCAACGGCTGGGGCATCCACCCCCTGAAGTTGTGCGTTTTGTTGTTCATCAGTCTTTAAGTTATGCTACTACAACTATGTGTGATGCATGTCAACAGGATAAGGCACATGTTTTACCATTTGTGCCCTCTAGTACTGTTTACACCACTCCATTTAAGTTAGTTGAGTTAGATGTTTGGGGGTCTGCTCCAATTGTTTCTGTTGGATTTAAATACTACGTGTCCTTTGTTGATATGTGTAGTAGGAACTGTTGGACATATCTTTTGCGTAATAAAAGTGAAGTTAGCTCTGTGTTTGATTGCTTTATTGCTCTTGTTAAAAATCAATACTCAACTACTGTTAAGGCTATACAAACTGATGGAGGGGGCGAGTTTCAATCTCTGGTTCCTAAATTAAATCACCTAGGAATACAGCATCGAGTGACTTGTCCTTACACGTCACAATAAAATGGCGTAGTTGAACGGAAACATCGCCAAATAATTGAAATTGCTTTATGTTTGCTTGCACAAGCATCTGTTCCTCTTCGATACTGGTCCTATGCAGTGCTTAGTGCTACTTATATTATAAATAGGCTTCCTACTAGAAATTTGGGGAATGTGTCACCTTTTGAAAAACTTACTAGCCGATCACCAGATTACTCTTTTCTTCGGGTATTTGGATGTGCATGTTACCTTATCTTAGACCCTACAACAGAAATAAACTTGATTTTCGTTCTCAAAAGTGTATATTTCTCGGTTATTCCCCGAAACATCATGGGTATCAGTGTCTTAGTGATCATGGTAGAATTTACATTTCTCGACATGTAAAATTTGATGAATCATCCTTTCCCTTTGCAAATTCTCACAAGCACCATTCCTCTTTGCATTTTGATTTGAGAATTGAGTCTCCACCTGTTACAATCATTCCTACTTCAAGTGTTACAACTGCAGCACATACTCCTGTACACTCTTCACCTACTTTACCCATTCCCGAAGAATCACCTTCAGAGGTACATTCTCATGTGTCAAGTACTTCACCACAATCAACTCCTTCACTATCTGAGTCTAGTAGTCTACCCCAATCACCTTGTGGAGACACACTGCTTCAGTCTCCTGCTACTGAAAATTCTGCTAATCCAACTAATGAATTGTTGGCTGCTGCACCTAATGTTCATGAAGAGAATGGTGAGTTGGCTGCTACTTCTATTTTTGATGAAACGAATGGTGAGTTGTTGGCTGATACACAAAACACTGATGCTGGTCTTGTGGAAAATATCCCCTTAAGCACCAATGAGTCCTTCGATGATGTTCCAGCTGTAGTGCCTTGTGCTAAGACGATAGCAAACACTCATCCAATGAAGACTCGAAGTAAGCAGGGGATATTTAAACCAAAGACTTATTTGGTCAGCTGTGATGATGTGTCGCGTACCATATTTGAAGCCATGGATGATATTAATTGGAGAACTGCAGTAATGGATGAGTATTCTGCTCTATTGGCAAATGGAACCTGGGAATTGGTTGAAAGACCATCTGATCGGAAGATTATTGGTTGTAAATGGCTCTTTAAGATAAAGAGGAATGCGGTTGGATCAGTTAGTAGGTAAAAAGCTCGATTAGTTGCGAAAGGTTATTCACAAGTTCCCGGACATGATTTTCATGATACGTTCAGGCCGGTTGTGAAATCCTTAACCATTAATGTGCTTCTTTCTTTAGCTGTGTCAAACAAGTGGATTGTTCATCAAGTTGACATCAACAATGCCTTTCTAAAAGGCGATCTTCATGAAGAAGTTTTTATGGTGCAACCTCCGGGCTTTGAACAAAAGTCCCAAACTGGAAAAACTCTTGTGTGTAAACTCACTAAAGCTCTATATGGACTTAGACAAGCACCTAGAAGCTGGTTCCTGAAACTTAAAGAGTTTTTGATTTCGTTGGGCTTTCAAAATTCTCTTGCTGATTCTTCATTATTTGTTTATAAGACTGATGCAGTGATCACTTACATCATTGTGTGTGTGGATGACATTCTAATCTCGGGCAACTCTGATGATCACATCACTTCAGTGAAACAATTTTTACACATCAAATTTTCTTTGAAGGATCTTGGAGTTCTAGAGTATTTTTTGGGAATGGAAGCTTCGATTTCCGAGAATGGTATTTTTCTTAGTCAGCAGAAATATATCAAAAAACTGTTGCAAAGACTTCAGATGAGTGATGCAAAATCAGTTGACACTCCAATGGTTGTGTCTCCGAAGCTACACAAAAATGATGGAGAGTACTTTTCTGATGTTACAAAGTATCGTAGTATAGTTGGAGCCTTGCTGTACATTTGTCATACGCGTCCGTATATTTCTTTTGCAGTCAACTAAATTGCTCAATACATCCAGCAACCGACAGTTGTTCACTGGTCTGCTGTCAAATGAATACTACGATATCTTTGTGGAACTATTGATTATGATTTGTGGATCACTTGTCAACAAAGTTGCAATCCTGTCTTAGTAGTTTTCAGTGATGCAGATTGGGGAAGTGATGAGGATGACAAAAGGTCAATTTCTGGGCATTGTGTGTATTATGGAGAACATCTTTTATCTTGGAGTTCCAAGAAGCAAAGATCAGTTTCGAGGTCCACAGCTGAGGCCGAGTATAGAAGCTTAGCAGACACTACATCAGAAGTCATGTGGGTGCGAAATTTACACAGTGACATGCATACTCAACTGCCTGATTTACCAAAGGTTTGGTGTGACAATACAAGTACTATAGCCATGGCTGCTAATCCTGTTATGCATGCTAAGACAAAAAATGTGGATTTAGATCTTCATTTCGTGCATGAAAAAGTTCTCGGTCGTTTGTTGCAAGTGGCATACGTTTCTGCCAAAAACCAGGTGGCAGATCTTTTAACTAAACCGCTTCCGATGCAGCAATTTATTTCTTTTCGCCAAAGGTTGAATGTTGTATCACTCAATAGCTTGAAGGAAAAATAAGAAGTGGGTTGAATGTTAAACCAAGCAAAGTTGAAGAAGGGTAAAGCCTGGAAGTTTCCATGACTCTCCATTATCTTCCAGGACTCTCCAGGACTCTCCATTATCTTCCGGATTCGTCTTCATGCTTCTACTCTATTCCAGGCCATTCGAGTGCTATCAAAGTCGTTGAGTCTGTTATGTTAATGTAACAGAATCAGTTTTGGGCTAACAGACCTAGGTATGGGTTATCAGTCTTGTATAAATAGGCAGGTGTGGGCTAGCCCAAGTTAGATAGTTATTGGGTCATTCATGAATTACTTTGTTTGTATCCATTTTTATCAGATTTGAATAAAACAAGTAGACCCGATTTTTTTATTCTTTTTCCTTTCTCTGAAATTTCTCAAATTGTTAGGGTTACGTTCTTCACTTAAATGGTCTCCATCGCAATAATCCATCGGCCGTCGACTGTTCTTCTGTTCTAAGATGCCGTTCGACAAACTCTCGAATAATTTTATAATTATTTTTATGGTAGTTTTATATTTTTATCAAATTTTATATTCCAATAATATTTTTTAAAAACCTTGAATATTTTAACACTTTTTTTATAATTTTCATCGCTTTAACAAATTTTTTATTTTATAATGTCAATATGGTTTTTTATTATTTCTATAATTGTATGTCCGTCTTATAGTTCATGTTTGGAGTGCGTGACTGTCCCTCTCAACAATGTCATCTTCAAGATTTGAACTCACATTCTTTTCTTGGAAATGTAATGTGTCTTACCAATGCACCCAATACTTATTAGTTATGTACATCTCGTTTTTTTGAAATGAATGATATTTTCTTTCGATGAAAAAATACAACCTTCTATATCATGATTTTTCTTATAAAAAACAATTATTCAGAAAGAAATATATCTTTAATGATTTTTGAGACTAAATTGTAGGGGACATGTCGACTAATATCTATGGTTTTTTTTAAAATTGGGTCTTGGTTTGGATTAGAAAAAAACTTACAGTGATTTATGATATATATATATATATATATATTAATTTTAATTTTAATTGATAATTAAATTAGATTTTTTTACCAGTAACCAGTTGTTGTAGCGGGATGTGACGCTAAATTCCTTAAGTAAGGTTAAAGGTTCGAATCATAACATTGTGAAAAAATAAATTAGGTTGTGGGTTGTCCCCATATTAAGCATCTGCAAAACCCGATCTGAATTAGCCGGCCAATAAGTTTGAATATCGGTGGTTAAACAAAAAAATAAATTTTATTACAAATTTAATAATTGAAGATTAATTGGTAAATAAGTTTACATAATAAGTGAACATTTATATTTTGATAAAAAAAGTCTGGTGGAATAAGATTTATTGATGAGTATTTTTGACGGGATTTACTAGTGAGTATTTAATTTTATAAATATAGATAAAATTACATGTATTTTTTATATTTGTGTTTATAGTCAACTTTAGTTATTTTCATCCACAAAAATAAATAAAATCAAATCACGTTAATTCTCATTTTGTGTGTTTTATTTTACAATCTATCTTTGATTATTTTTCCACTTAAAAATTCTTAACCATATATAATTAAAAAACTTTTTTTAATTGCAGCGTCATTGTCAAAGTTCCATCTTAATGGAACATGAAAGCGAAGGCAGCAAATAAAGATATTGTCCACTTGCACAAGTTGACCTATAAAAAAAATGTCCAACAAAAATTTCATTTTCAAGTGTAAAAAATTATTACATAGCGTATTTTAGGATTAGCATCGCCCTTTTTTTTAATTGAAATCATTTTTAAGTTAAAGAAAATTTTAATCCTCAAAAAAAAAACTTAATTGATAAATTTATACAATCATTTTTAAAATACGGCAACCTTAACTCAGTTTTCGAGTTTTGGATTTCGGAAAAATAATGTAAATCAAATGAAAGTAATTCTCTAATAATTTACCAAAGAGTAGAACTCTCGGAAATGCCGAGGAGTTCCTCCAAGTAATCAATACCTAAATCCTCCAGCACCACCACATTCTCCATCTTCACAATCTCCTTCTCTTTCTTCACCTTCTTCATCACCACCGTCGTCCCCTTTTTGCCCTTCAACGAGTGCCGTTTCTTCATCGTCAAAACAGGCGAACAACCGTGCTCGAATCTGTAGTCCATTTCTTGAAGCGATTCGTACACTTTGTCCATCGGAAAATTAAGCACAGCCAATGAACCCCGCATCGCCAATGCAGCTTGATCATATGCTAAAGCAGCAGCCTCGGCTGTATCAAATGTTCCAAGCCAAACTCTAACACCATTCCTCGTCGAATCCCTTATTTCAGCAGCATATTTCCCCCACGGCCTCCTCCTAACTCCTCGATACGACACCTCCTCGTTCGATTTGGAGTTCACTTCGTTATCGAACGACGTCGCGGGAGCTTGGTTTAAGAGTCCTAAGAGAAGCATCTCCTGAGAGTCGTTTTCATTGAAGGGGAGAGCTTCTTGGTTGTATGAAGAAACGTAGGAGGAAGATGATTCGGAATATTGGTATTGGAAATGTGAAGAATCCATGCTTGTTTATCTTTGAATTCATGGCGGAAACATTCCAAAGCTTGGGTTATATATATAAGGCAGATTGAAATTTATGACAAGGTCAGGACACAGGAAGGTAGGAAAAGTGGTGAAATACATGAATATGCAGACACATAGGGTTTTTCAAACCAGCATTATTTGGTCGTTAATTGGATTGGACCATCCAATGAGGGAGCTACACGTGAGTCAAAGGAAAACATGGGCCATGGCGGCCAGGTCAGACCGATTGTTTTTTGTTCAATGTGTCGTCAGCTTGATGATTTCATCATTAGCTAACTGCTGCAAATTTAGTGCCTGCATAGTCCAGTGTTGAAGCTATGGTTGGACACTTCTGGATGATACAGATTATGAATCTGAATGTGGAACGTCTCAGAAATGTCAAATCAAATTGAAAATGTGACCATTTTGGTTTGGGGTTTCATAGTTTTTTTACCCTTTTCTGGGTAATTAAGTATAATTTCTTCACCTACAAGCATACCTAGATTTCCTTATATGTTAGATGTATTTTATCAAGGGTAAACTATATCGGATTCGGATATCATTCAATTTTAGGTGTTATATCGTTTATAGTATTGAACTTTTAATTTGTTCTATAATAGTACTAGAGCTTTGTTCCGACTTTAATTATATCATTAAGTCGATAATTCAATAACGACAAGATGATGTGGACGTCGAGTGCCGTTGTGGATGCTGAACCAAAATGACGTTGTCTTAGTGTGGTTATTTTGACGTCCAAAACAAACGTCATTTTAGACATTAGGATTTAAAAGCGTACCAATTTTGACATTAAACTTTAAAACGATTCTATTTTTGCCACTGAACATTATGGCCACCGTTCGTCATTGGTCACCACTCATGGCAATATCGGTATACAACGTTCACAATTTCTTCCTCTTTGACAATAAACACACATCTTATAGACAAAATAACTCGAATTCAAATTTTTTAAGATAAACATCATTCGTTTTTCACAGAAACTACTTGTTAAATTATATATATATATATATATATATATAATAAATTGTAGTTTATAAACCGTTACTATGATAATATATAATCTTATATTTTATATTCTATTTTAATAACTTTGTCCCTACATAATGCCCATGATTGAAATGTTGAATATTTCCTTTCTTCCAAAAGCAAGCAAATTTGTAAGGTTCCTTTTGTTTTTTTTTTTTGAAAAAATAAAATATTTTGCACCACGAATGGTTGCACGTGTGGGAGTGTGATTTAGACAAGACAACCCATACACAACCAAAGAAGCGGTCTTTACAAGAAAATTGTTCTTCGGTCAAATTAATTTCCATTCAACATTTGGCTTTGTGATATTATCATAGGCATGTTGAGGAAACCATATTTGAAGTGCACCTTGAGAATGTGCTTGGAACAATCCAATTTTTATTAAAATTGTAAAAGTAAATTTATTTATTTGAGTAAAAGTATAGAAGAATTTCAAGTGTTTTTTAAGGTCAATTATTTGATATATCGGTAGAATAAAAAATTTCAACCGAGTTGAGGATGATGTCATTTATCTTTATAAAAATATACGAAGTTTATAAATGGTCACTAAGTTATTTTAAGATGTACGTACCAGTCATTCAATTTTTAAATTATTTTAAGATGTACGAAGTTTATACACTCGATCAATTTAATTTTAATTTAAAAATATTCAATAAATTTAATACTTATTATTTAGATATTTTTTCAATTTGATCATATTTTTAATCAATTTTTGCCCGCTAATTAGTTGTGCTCCATTTCCCCTCCCCATCCTAAGTTCTAGTCCCTTGTTAGTTGTTCCCTCTTTTCTTCCATTTTGTTTTTCTTTCAACCGGTTGGTGAATGTAAAAATAATGATACTAAATTTATTGATTTCTTTATAATTTAAAATATGACTGAAATTGATATAATGTGTAAATAACAATGATTAAATTTATTGATTGTTTAAATTATGACTAAAATGTTTGGATGCATAAATATGAAGATTAAACATAATATTATAATTTTTTTAATTATCACGTCACATTCTTAATGCCAATTAACGATTTAATGATCGTTTTATAATAAAATTTTAAAATTTAATTACTATTTGATGACATTTAAATGTCAGTCGATCAAAACAAATATTTAAAATAATTTAACGACCATGATAAACGTTTACATTGACCACGTTTGGTAAAGAGCAGATTGAGCTAAAACTAGAGATTTGAGCTAAAATTAGAGGTTTTAGCGGTTTGTATTAAAAATAATTATATAAATAATAAATTAATATATAGATATCCTTCGAATATGCTTAGTAATGTTATATTAAAAATTATTTTTTTCATAATTTAATTAATATTAATAGATACAAAATATTGGTAACTAATAAACTATTTAAATAAATATCGAATATAATTATATCTTTATATGTCATTTTGTTTGTTTAAATAATCAAACAACTATCAACTATCAGTTAATTTTACCAAACACTTTTATATAATCAACTAACATAATCCGCTAACCAAATTAATTAATACAATAAGCTATTAGCTAATGAAATTTGTTATCAATTAATTGCTAATTATCAAACAAGTCATGCCTTCATCGATAATATACTATTGTTTATTTCACATACTTTTATTTAATGTTTTGGGAATATACATGAACCTCAGCTTTTGTCTTTTTGTTAAAAACAAATTATTTTAGAGGTTTTTGTCAAAAATCGATCCTCCGTCACATGATTATCCGATGTTTTTTTATACAAAATTAGAAATCAATTAAACATGAAAATATTTTTTATACAAAATTAGAAATCAATTAAACATGATTATCCGATATATATATATATATATATATATATATATATATATATATATATATATATATATATTAAAAATATTATTTACCATAAATTTGCAAAGTTTCAAACTGATTCTTTAAAAATATTTATATAATTGATATGATCAATCTCAAACTTAATTATATTTTTAATAATATTTAAAATAACATGTTATAAGATATGATGGTAGAGTATAAAGTCATATTCACGCTTTCCCCACCACCCACGGTAAATCTAATTTTTATCTTTATCCCCCCCCACGACCCACACTATATGTAATCATCCCTGCTCAATTGGATGCGAAGTAGGGCGAATTCTCACAAAACTCGCCCCACTTACTTCTCCAATGTCTATCCATTCAGTTCAATTTTTTATATATATTTTTATCAATTGAAACAATTTTTATTAAAAAATAAAATCATCAGCCATAATAACGACTCAGAAATATGAAACACACAACAATGACTCCCATAATGCAAAAGAAAAACGAAGCACCTATACAAAGACACTAATGCATTGGAAATAGTATGTGCAATTAGAGCAAATATACCTATAGCACAAGTAATAAAGTGATGAGTATCGAATATCATATTTACAAAAATTGAAGTGATAAACTCAAAGTAATCGCACAAAATGAATAATGAATGGTAATGTATGGTGATAAAAACTATAAACTAATGTTGTAGCAACTAAAGTAAATTGAAGCAATTATTAAAGAAGAACACATTGATGCTGACTCACAAAGGTATCTAATATAAACGGGTAGCTGGGTTTATTGCTAAGTACGATGCTAACTATCATTCAAATACTATAGCGATGAAACAATATTTATCTACTCGACAAATTTTTTGTAATAACTCATAAATTATGTCTAGTTAAAAGTTGATAAAAGAATGCTATTGTGATACATGTCTATGTTAATCCTAACAATCTTATTATCTTTTAAGTTCTTCTTATTAGTCGTTGAAATCTTAATCTTATTTCTAAGTAGGATTAGAACTCAAATCGATAGCTTAAGCTCCATTATTCACACGGTCTAACTTAGCTCTCTTGATATTAAGTCACAATTCATAATTAAAGGCAGCTCTCGCTAGCTTTTACAAGATTAAGCATTAAGATTAATGAAACGAATAGATAAGCAAACGGATGCTATAACATTAAATAATAATTAAGCAAAGTAATTTAAACAATAAACCCAACTAAAAAGTACTTAGCTCACGTCTTAGCAAATAACATCCATCCAAATAAAATGCAAGTTCATAGCAGTCAAGTAAAGCAAAAAAAAGAAAGAAAAGAAATCAAAGCGTCGTAAGATTTCTACTTTGTGTCGCGAGTCGATGCTGCAGTGCTGCAGGCTCCTCAAGCCTCTCTCGATGGCTATTGTCGTTTGAAAACTTCTCTTGACCTTCGACGATTGTGGTTCTCCGATGCTGAAGACAAGGAGTGTTCCTCGAATAAAGCTTTCTTTCTCAACTGGTTTATGCGTTAAGTGCAGCTCTCTTTCTAATGGTATTCTCCTTGACTTTATAATAAGTAGAAACCCTAGTGTTTTAATTTTGACCCATTAAATGTCAACCCTAGAAAATAAAGAAGTATCTTGCCACGTACTTTTCATGAAGGGAAGATGAGACTCATGTACTGTTGAGCATGTATCCCATCACGAGAGAATGCTGGACCAATGCTCCATCACTCTTCCACTTCCTTCAATCCCTGATTTTTGCACAAACACCACTAAAATACTATATTTCCCATTAAAAACACTAATATATATAAATTGGTTAAGTTCAAGAACAAACTCATAAAATGTATGTAAAATAGTTCTAAATGCAACTATATGAGCTCGATTACATACAATAATTTAATTTACATAATTCAAGTTTCTGAACAAACTAAACACAAATTTCTCTAGCCAAGCCAGATGGATATAAAATACATGGTGATCAAAGAAATTAAAGCCTAGCCATATAATTTACACAACTTATTAAATTATAATCGATTTTATATAAAATATTGGCTGGTTGTAATTTTCACAACCTCTCTATATATTTGAAACGAAAGAAAAAAAAAATCATTCCACTTTCAAGCTAAAATAAAAAAAAAGACATGGCAATAAAATTTAATGTTGTTTTTACAGTGTCTATAATATTACTTTTACTTTGTTCAACAATTAAAGTTCAAGCAGGTGTTCTTGATGTCGTTGCTAAATTTGGCGCAAAGGCCGACTTGAAAATAGATTTGAGTAAGGTAAGTGAAATTGCAAATCACTTTAATACTCCAACGGTGAAAACATGCATAATTTATTTATTAATATATTTTGTTTTAGCCATTATTGGATGCTTGGAAAGAAGCGTGTAGTTCAACAACTCCAGCAACAATAGTGATTCCTAAAGGGGTATATCTTTTAAGTCAAGCAACACTAGAAGGACCTTGCAAGGCTCCTATCGAGCTTAAAGTTCAAGGCACTATAAAAGCTCCTGCTGATCCTAAAGCTTTCAAAGAGCCTAAATGGATTGAATTCAATAAAATTGAAAATTTCAAAATGTCCGGCGGAGGAATTTTCGATGGTCAGGGAACCAGAGCTTATAAGAGAGAAGGTTGCGATAAAAAAGACTTTTGTAGTGTACTCCCCATTGTAAGGTTTCTTTTTTTTTGTTAAAATTTGATATTTTTTATAGTTATAACTAATATATAGTTTTTTTGACTCTATTTTAACTATGAAATTAAACAGAATATAAGGTTTGATTTTTTGACCAATGCGTTGATACAAGACATAACTAGCAGAGATAGCAAACAGTTCCACGTTAATCTTTTGGGATGCAAAAATATTACTCTTGAACGATTCAACGTACGTGCACCTAAAGATAGTCCAAACACAGATGGTATTCACATGGGGAGATCAGATGGAGTTAAAATTATTAACTCAGATATAAAAACCGGTGATGATTGTATTTCGATTGGGGATGGTTCCAAACATGTGGAAATCACGGGAGTAACTTGTGGACCAGGACATGGCATCAGTATTGGCAGTCTTGGAAAGTTCAAAAATGAAGAACCGGTTGAAGGAATTAAAGTAACAAAATGCATCATGAGTGATACTTCGAATGGTGTTAGAATCAAGAGTTGGGCAGGTGAATTTTCTGGCACTGCATCAGATATACATTATGAGGATATCACCGTGAAGAATGTCAGTTGCCCTGTCATAGTTGACCAGAAATATTGCCCATCGAATAAGTGCAAACAGAATGTATGTAAACACTTATCAAAATCCTAATACTGTGAAAAAAGTTTATCAACCATCTAAATAATATTGTGTTCATGCAGGCAGAATCAAACGTTAAACTAAGCAACATCAGCTTTAAGAACATTCGTGGCACGGCTGCGCTTTCAGAAGTTGTCCGAATCATTTGCAGCGGTACTTTTCCATGTCAAAATGTGGAGCTCGCCGACATTGACATTAAGTACAGTGGACCCAATGGACCTGCAGTATCCGAATGTAAAAATGTAAAACCCAAAATTACTGGTAAACAAAATCCGGCTGCATGTGCTGCCCCTGTGCCACTAAACCCTACTCCTACGGTTTAGATAGCCTGCAACGATCAAAGCGAATGTAACTCATGCACCTTTTTATTTTACATAAATGCATTTGTTTCATTTTAATTATATGTTATTAAAAAAGTTGCATTAAATTCAATTGTTTAAAAAATATTCTTGAACAAAAAATAGAACATAAGTGATAATATTTTATGCATTTCGACTTATTTGACTAAACGTTATATGCGGCACATGTAGATGTAAAAATTTTATTTCATGTAAAATCAAGTAATAATTATTAAAATTGAATAAAGAACATATTTCTTATCAAATTTTACCTATTCAAATATTGTATTGGTTTTAAAATCATAATAAAATATTGATATATAAAAGATGTCTTATAGTAACACTAACTCTGAGTTTGAATAAAAATAAAAGAATAATTTTATCTTGAAAATTTAATAAATTTTTTTGAAGATTAATTTTAAAAAACATTGAGTAATGAGGTTAGAGTTAGATTTACTTTATATGTGTATACCAATAAAATAAAAATAAAAATATGTTTTTAATATTTTAAAATTTATTAACTCAACTATTTTTTTATTTTTTTGAAAGCTAAGGTGATTACAAGTAGTATTTGTTCTGAATAAATATACTCTCAACCATTTGACAATGCATGCTCAATCACCCTGCGGCAGCTACTGGTACTCGAACCCGTGACCTCTAGGAACAACAACCATTCCCTTAACCACTGAGGCAAGTTGGTGCGAAGAATAATCTTCTCGCGTCCATCCCCGCCCCATAACCCGTTTCGAATACAAAATATAAAATCATCCTTGCTCCGCGACCTGCAAGACTAAAACCATCCCACCCTATCACCCATGTGGGTACTGACACACACCTAATCCTCTCTTTATCCACCCCATGACTCATTCATACAATATATTTAAAAGTAGTAATTAAATATCCGTCAAAGCTTGGTGGTAGTCGACAGTAAAGATCAAGCTGTAATTTCATTTTCTGGTCCTTTATTTGATGGGTCTAATCGATGTAAGGAGATATCTGGTTGTGTATTTTGTTTTTCCCCTCAAAGTGTGTACTCTTTTCCTCCACTTAGGCTTAGGAAGGTTTTTAACGAGGCACACCTTGCAGGTTTATCTTAATAAAATTATATTTTTGCCGAGCAAAAAAAATATAAACCAAATTTATTATGAAAAAAATATGAAATATCCGTCATTCAGACTCCCACCACATATGTGACATATTCCAATTATAACAGTTAAAATAATATTTCAATTGTTATAACAAATAAACAATATAGAAAGAACTAAAAAGAAAATAATAAAGAAAAAACTTTAGAAAATAAAAACAAATACCAATAGAATCTAAATAACATATAATGTTAGGAAAATAAAATTAAAAGCATAAGAATAATATACCTATGGCGAGGACTGAGTAGAAGAAAACAAATCTTAGAAAGAAGGTTTGACGACAGACAACAATAAAGAAGAAATTAATAAACTTAAATAATATTATTATATATACAACTTTTCATAAATATCACGAGATAAGTAAATATGAATTATCTTAAACTTGACTCTGATCCAAATTAAAAATTTTAAAATATTTATATATTTGATAAAATCAAAATCAAAATCAAACTCAAACTCAATCATAATATATATATATATATATATATATATATATATATATATATATATATATATTAAAAATATTATTTACCATAAATTTGCAAAGTTTCAAACTGATTTTTTAAAAATATTTATATAATTGATATAATCAATCTCAAACTTAATTATATTTTTAATAATATTTAAAATAACATGTTATAATATCTGATGGAGAGGGTATAAAGTTATATTCACGCTTTACCCACCACCCACGACGAATCTAATTTTTATCTTTATCCCGCCCCATGACCCATGATATATGTAATCATCCCTGCCCAATTGGATGCGAAGTGGGGCGAATCCTCACAAAACTCGCCCCACTTACTTCTCCAATGTATATCCATTCAGTTCAGTTTTTATATATATTTTTATCAATTGAAACAATTTTTATTAAAGAATAAAGTCATTAGCCATAATAATTCAAAAGATTCTGGAAAATTCAAATCTAAAAAGAGGGAACCTTCATGGGAAGCTAAAAAAGGTGAAAGGTGCCCTAAAAAAATGGAACTCGGAGCAAAACTCAGACTTCAACAAAAGATCAACACTCCTGGAAACCAAGATTAATGCTACAGAGTAGTAAAATTTCGTGCAAAAAAAAAATACAATTAGAAGAGCAAACTTGGGCCTAAAAGCTGAATCGGATAAAAAAAAAACTGAGACAATTCCTCTTCAACCACGTTGTCAATCATTTAAGATGTAAACCTAGGAAATGGGATGCAGTCTTTGAACTAAATTTTAAGGAGCTGGACGTTCAGGAATCAACTGATCTGGAGAAACCATTCACACTTGAAGAAATTAAGGCAGCTGTATGGAATTGTGATGACTCTAAAGCCCCTGGTCCTGATGGCTTTAATGGCTTATTCTTTAAGAAATACTGGGAGAATGCGAAAGAAGATCTATTGCAAGCTTTCAAAGATTTCCACAACAGTGAAAATTGCATAACAACATAAACACTTCGTTTCTAGCCCTGATTCCTAAGAAGCCAAATCCTGAAAACATATCAGACCTCAGACCAATCAGCCTGGTTAGCTCAATCTATAAATTTTTTTGCAAAAGTACTAGCTGATCGTTTGTGTGGAGTGCTAGAGAATCTAATAAGTGACACACAGTGTGCGTTCGTGAAGGGTAGGCAGATTTTCGATGGTGTGCTTGTTGTAAACGAAATAATTCACTTTCTGCAGAATGAAGAATCAAAAGAGGGAGGCATGATACTCAAACTTGACTTTTCAAAGGCATATGATTGTGTCAGATGGAACTTTATTATGATGGTGATGGACAGAATGGGATTTGGTACCAAATGGAAGAGTTGGGTATTGGAATGTATGTCTACAACAAAGGTCTCAGTCCTACTCAATGGCTCACCAACTAAAGAATTCAGAATGTTTAGGGGATTGAGATAGGGAGACCCCTTGTCCCCTCTACTGTTTATATTGGTGATTGAAGCTCTACACCTATTGTTTGAAAAAACAACTCAGATCGGGAAAATGAAAGGGATCCAAAACTTGCTGCCGGGAACAATTTTATCGCATCTGCAGTTTGCAGACGATACTATATTTTTTAAGACCAGGGGAACAAAACTTGGACTATGTTAAAAGGATCCTGCGCTGTTTCGAAATTTAATCAGGCTTAAGCATAAACTTCAAGAAATCGGGCATTGTTGGCATAAATGTGGATGGTGATACAGTAAAGTCTCTTGCAAGAATTTATGGATGCCAGATAATTAATCTCCCAATCAAGTATTTTTGAATGCCATTAGGAGCATACCCGAGAAAAGTAAGCACATGGGATCTGGTAATTGAAAGGTGTATGCAGAAATTACCAAGCTGGAAGAGCAGAACTCTAAGCTTTGTTGGAAGAATAATGTTGATTAATTCAGTCTTATCAGCCTTACCCCTATATTACATGTTAGTTTTTGAAGCCCCTAGAATGGTGATAGATAGAATTGATAAAATTAGAAGAAGCTTTCTATGGGGAAGTAGGAATGGCTCAAAAAAAAAAATTGACCAGAGTAAACTGGGGTCGTATTTGCAAACCAAGAAAGATGGGAGGAGCATGAGTCTTAAACTTAACGATAAAGAATAGAGCCTTACTTGCCAAATGGAGATGGAGATTTGTGAAGGAAAAGAAGGCTATGTGGAGAAAAATTATTGCAACGAAATATGGAGAAGATGAAGAAATGTGGTCGAGGAAATGTAAATCGAAAACTAAAGCATCAACGATTTGGAGAGGCGTCACAAAAAACCTATTGATAAAGTTCATCACTGGATGAGCAAGGTAGCCTACAAATGGAAATTAGGAGACGAGAAGGCGATTCTGTTCTGGGAAGATTGGTGGACTGGTGAAAATTCACTAAGAACAAACTTTCCACGATTATATAAACTGTGCAACAACAAAGGGGTAACAATTTCAGCCATGACTGGTTCAGTTTTGTTTCAGGAGCTACTTTGGACTTCAATGTTCTCAAGGCAAATGCTAGAAAGAGAAGAATTAGTGCTGGAAAATCTGAAGAAGGAAGTGGTGGGTGAGGCTATAAAGAAGGAGATACCAGACAGAATTATTTGGCTACATGACAGATCGGGAAACTTCACAGTAAAGAAATTGACAGAACTGATGGAGAATGTGGAAGTTGAGACTAATCTGTTTGACTATAATTCGATATGGAGTATTAAAGTCCCTCCTAAGGTGAAATCCTTTTTATGGATGCTAAAGCTTAATAAAATACCAACCAAGGGATTCTTGCTAGATAGAGGCTTAAAGCTCGAAAAAATCAAAAAGGAATGCCCTTGGTGTGAGTTAAGTGTAGAGACTTCAAATCACATGTTTGTGGAATGTAGGGTAGCACAGTGCTTTTGGGTAATGTTTTGTAATTAGTGGACTGTGATTTGGCAAAAAATTGAAAGTATAGAAGACTTATTAGATTTTTTCTTGGCTAACCATGGAAAGGGGATAGTGAAAAAAGTGTGGCTTATCTCAGTAGCAGCAACCTTTTGGAGCTTATGGCTTGCTCGGAATGATGTCGTTTTTAAGGCCAAGAAACTTCCAGTGAAGGATATCATGTTCTTTACGAAAATGAGGGCTTACATATGGATAAAAGCAGTGAATGAGAGTGTCCTTCTAAATGAAAATAATTGGTGGAGTAACCCGGTGAAATGCATCATGATGAACAAATGCAACCTTGAAGAAAAAGCCCGGAAGCCTCCCTCTGCAAGTACAGTAAAATTCAATGTAGATGGTGCTCATAAAGACGGTAAGGGAGGATGTGGTGGAGTACTAAGGAATGAAAAAGGTGATGTAATAGCAATGTTTTCTGGACCAGTGATAGACTTGGAGTCGGATTTTTCGGAACTTACAGTAATAAACACAACTTTGAAGGTGTTTCTGGAAGCAGGACTTAAACACAAATTTAAACTGGAAATTGAATCTGATTCTCAGGTAGTACTGAATTGGATTGCAATTCCATTGATAAGACCTTGGCGCTGGTGGGATATGTTTGATGAACTAGACTCATTATCAAGGGACATTGTAACGGTGAAATTCTCTTTTGTTCCAAGATGGTTGAATTCGATGGCGGACCATCTAGCTAAAGAAGGACTGCAAAGAAGTGATCTATTTAAAGCATGGTGGTAATTCGTGACCAACTGTAGAATCTCGATAAGGGCTGGTGAGGTTTCTATAGGAGAACTGTCCTAAGTTTTATGTCTGTTAATTATGTAATTTGGTGAACTTTTGCAGCTACAAGGGGTTCTTATCTTGTAAACTGTACCTAGTTGAGCATTACTCTTTTCCCCCATTTAGGTCTAGAGGGGTTTTTAACGAGGTTCTTGACTAGTGTTATTTTAATAAAACAAAGAATATTGCTGAGCAAAAAAAATGAAAACTGATATATTGTTGCTTCACATACTAGCACCTAGCAATTTGGATTAATTTCGGGTAATTTAATTAATCTATTTAATATTTAAATATATTATATATATAAGCACTAGTTTTCTAAACTGATATATTGTTGATTTCTAAATATTAAATAGATTATATATATATATATATTAGCAAATAACTAGTTAAGGTTTTTGTATTTATTTTTATAAGTAATGAGCTTTTTATATGTTACTACTATCTATTAATAAAAAATGTGTGATAATGGGCTTTACCTAACCTTAATTAGTTCATATTATATATGTATATGTTTTCTTATTCAAACCAAAAAGATTATTACTAGTATTATGTAAGTTGCTATTTATTATCGTGCTATTATATGATTGAAAACCCAAAATATTAGTATGTTATATTAATATCCTTTATATCTTTTTTTTTTATCGGCAAAAGAGTATGATTTTATTAATAAGAATCATACAGTGCCATCACACTCCATGGTCTCATTAAAAACCTCCTATTGCGTGTAAAATAGTCTATCGTAATTGAGTGCAAGTGTACACGTCGCAAGTAATAAAGTGATACTAGAGTATCGGATATCGTTTCCACAGGGACTGGGCTAACCCTTTCCTTCGCTATCTGCACAAGGGGAAAAGAATAGATTAAGATTGTTGTCACGAAAATAATAAAGAAAACGTAAATAAAAGAGTTAGAATTTCAAGATAGAGAGAATGGGCTGGTATTGAATTGCTCAGTAGTGCAGGTATTGCAATGCTTAGGAAATCCAGTTCTGTCGTCGCGCCCGTCGCCGACAGCACCTGTCTCGGCGGCTGTCCGTTGGCTGCCGCGGCAGTAAACACACCAACTCCGTACTCCAAGTTTGGAAAGAATCCCAGATCTGCCTTGGCCTATCCCTAGGTCCAAGTTTGTCAATGATCACGTCTTTGATGATACCTCCCGGCGTGAATCGAAGGATGAACACCGATGTGTATGAATTCTTCTTTAGCCACTTAACCTCGCCCTATCCCTAGGCAGGAGATAGTTCAACTATAAACTAGAGAACTCACCCTTATTTCTTTTGTATACTTAACTCTCCCGATGCTAAGTAAATGGATAACCTCACAATGCTCTCCCGATGCTCTTGCAAGATATTAATAACCAAAATAAGAGAACTTGAAGTTTATTTTATTGAACTGAAAATTCCTAAAACAAAACAACCCTTGCAACTACTTTACAAATCAACCTGTGGCCCTAGGGGGATTTAGAACATATCGACGGCGGGTAGACGGCGGATAGACATCGGAGGGTTTTTTGGTTGTCGGTTAAAGGGAAAACGGCTATGGGATATGATATCCCTCCTAGGTTAAAATATATGCCCTTATATAAGCTTTGGGCTCAAGTATTCTAAGTTAACAAGGATTACAACTTTAATTAAAAGTATGATTCTAATAAAGACTTAATCTTCAAGGAATCTACTTTCCAGCCGTCCTCCTTGTTTTTTGGGATTTTCTCTCCTTGAGCTTTGGGCTTGACATATCTTTTGATCCGGGGCTTAGAAAAATATATGGTTTTCACACGACAGACGAGCAGAATTTTCTCTATCTATCGAGGTCCACTTTACTTTTCTCTCCACAAAACTGCTGTCACCATGCTGTCACGGCAGCACCATGGCAGCAACGTCTTCTTTGTCTGCTTGTCCAGTTCAGCTCTTCTGCTTATCTGCCCTGCGCCTGCCTTCTCCGTCTACGACGGCGGCAACCTACCAAAAACAGCCATTTTTAGTAGAATCTGCGCCTTTTATATATTTGTGATGTTTTGCTGTAAACTAACCTAAATGCAATGAAATGACGCTTGAATGCAGCAGAAATATGGGTTAAAAGGGTGTAAATAATAGAACTTTTATACAGTCAACACACCCCCAAACTCAAGTTTTTGCTTGCCCTCAAGCAATTAAGACCTAAAAGAAAAATGAATATTTTTGTGTTGGCTTTCAAACAGTGAACTGTCCCTTACCCGTCGCTCATTCTCTGTGACGGCAGCAACCTGTCGGAAAGATTAGGATCTGTCCGGAATCTCACTATAGTCCTCGTGCAGTGTGTGCATGCTTGTGAACAGTTATATGCTAAGACTCTCTTAGTTTCACTAGAATATTCAACTTTTTAACTCGAATTTTTATGCCAAAGTTTATTTTTGAAAACACATTTTCATGCTTCTTTTCTATTTTTCAAGCTAAGTTTTACTAGAGCCAGTTTTAGGCACCTCTAGTTAACTTCCTAGAGCCAGTTTCGGGCACCTCTAGGTAACTTCATAGAGCCGGTTTCGGGCACCTCTAGGTTTTTGAGTTTCTTTTGCTAAACTTCTTTCCTAGAGCCAGTGTTAGGCACCTCTAGGGGCTATTCAAGTACTAAGCATCCTATTCTAGTTTGGCTAAAAGAAATCTAAGCAATATAACAGTCATAAAGGTGTTTAAGTTTTTCAGAACTATAGAAAGGCTCTAAACTTCTCCTTAAACTATCCTAAAGATGCTGCCACGACAGAGCTGTCACGACAGGCAAGTTCAGTTCACAATTTTCAGCCAAAATTTTTAATTTTCGTTTTTTTTGAGAAAAGCACTAAGTAAAAGACACAAAATTTAACTAAGATGTACTCCATGAATATGGAGGGTTGCCACCCCCAAACTCGAGGGTTGCATTGCCCTCAATGCAAATGACAAAATAAAAATGAAAACATATGAAGGCAGTACATCACAAAATATATATGGCAGGCAGCAATAAGAAGATAAGAACTTAAATTTTAATTATTGTTTTCACTGATGCTGCTGAGGCGGATCTGGCGGCGGGTTCTGGTTCGCGGGGCGGGCTGGGGTGGTTGCTGTATAACCTAAATATCAGAGCTGTTGCCACTGCTGCTGCTGGCCCTTGGCAGAGTTTTCTTATCTGCCATTCTTTTTTGCCTCTTTACCGGTGTAAATTCCTTCGACAGGTTCCTCTGAATAGAGGGTTCAATGTTATTGTCTGCCCAGTCGGAGGAGGAAGAGAACCCAGCAACAAAGGCAACAAGGTCATCCGAGGGCACTGGTCGCTTTGTTCCTCGAGCAGATGTTTCGGCATGGGTGTTGCCGGCTGCCGTCGGGGCAGGTGATGGTATGGAGGCGGCAGATGGTATGGAGGCGGCAGGTGATGAAAGGCTTGAGGCTCAGATTATTTGCCTTTGGATTATAAACGAGGCCTCGTTCTTCCCATAGATCTCTGGTTGCACAGGACTGTGGGGGAGTTGCTGCCGGTGAGGAAGTAGAGGCAGCATTGCGGCGGGTTTTTTTTTTTGGAAGACATGTTAGTGCAAGGGTTGTGAAAAGTAATTGAAAGCAAATGAAAACTAAAGATGGAGAGCAAGTAAGAAAAGTAGAAGTGAGTGAAAATGAAAATGAAACTGGGTTTTATAGAAAAGGACTTGCTGCCCGTTGAAACTGTAACGGCATGCGCGAATAACGGGGCGACTGTCGAGCTTTAGCGTGTCTAACGCGTCTGACACGCGTTTCTGCGTCTGTTACGCGTCTGTCACGCGTCTGCCGTGACAGTCTGGTGACAGCCCGTCTTCTCCGTGTCTGCCGCGGCAGGTGGATCGACATGCTTCAATATTGGGCGTTGTTGGGCTGATGGATGGATGGTGGGCTGAGTTCACTTCTCCTGTTCTTCTTGTCTCTTTTATTTCCTAAAAACAGTAAACATAAAAAAAATTATTTGAATAAAATAAACCTTATTTCCTAATAATAAATAAGTAATAAAAATACTCCTTGTTCTATTGATGCTTGAGGGGTCGTTTCCGGTACTTCTTGAAGTCCATCTGTACCCTCCATCTGGTGATTTTTCTCATGGTGGGGGCTCCTTTCTTTCTCTTCCCTTTGTAGTCCATGAAGTCCTCTCTTCTTGGTAATGTTTCTAAGGGCATGAACATATGATTAGAAAAAATCAAATTGACATTTGACCATAAACTTACCTTGTTTTCGTTGAATGTTGTTGTGGTCGAATGTATCCCTTGCTGCCGTGCCCGCTGCTGCGGCAGACAGTTATTTTGACAGTTTTTATCAGGTTACTTTGCAGGTCAATGAGACATTGGTAAGTGCCATCACTCTTTATATCAAATTCTATTGACCCCTCGTAGATCTCCATCAGTAGAGACTTTGATGATTCTATGTCCACCGGCTTTGGTTCCTCTAATACCTCTAATGTGGTTGCTGCTTCAGCATTAGTTGCTGCCGAGGCGGTAGTTGCTATCGAGGCGGCAGTTGCTGTTGAGGCGGCAATTTCTATCGAGGCGGCAGTTTCTGTTGAGGCGACAGTTTCTGTCGAGGTGGCAGTTTCTGCCTCGGAAGTGGTTGTTGCCGTGACATTCTCTTGAATTTCACTCAGCGTTGTCGCGGTGTTGCTCCATTCGGGCTCTTCGATCATTGCCATGGCAAGTTGTTGCTCAGACTCATCATATGTTGGGTATTCCTTCACATAGGCACCCTCGTCATCTTGCCTCAGGATTTCAGGTTCATCTGTGGCATGAATGAGGACTGGTCTGCTCAAGAGTTCATCCATCTTGGCGATACTTGCGTCCATAGAAACCGACACTTCTTGAGTGAGTGCCACGAAGGCTTGCAGTGTGTCTTCTAAGGACTTTGATTGCTCTTGAGGATGATGACATTTCCAGGGCAGGTCTGGTTCTACAGCAAAACTGTTGGGATGTGTGGGGCTCGATTCGATCAACCAATTTAGCTCACCAAGTGGTGGAGAGGTGGATATTTGGGTGGAAGGGTTGTGGAAGCTAGAATAAAGGAAGACACAATGATTTATAGTGGTTCGACCTTCTAACCAAGCACCTACATCCACTACCTTAGCTTCCCACTAAGGATTTCACAATCAATCCACTAATTGATTCGTCCCCTTTTCTAGGCTTAGGAGGAAACCCTTTACACCGATCAAGCTTCTACCCAAAGCCTTGATCAAAACCCTCTTTTACAAAGATATAAATAAAAGCAAACTTAAACCCTCTAATAGGTGTTTGTTTGCACAATGAAGCACTCACCCAAAACCTAAAACACTTGAGCAAATTTGACAATTTTGGCTCACTAGTGTTTGTCTATACAAGAAATGACAAATTAAGCACTAAGATAATTCTTGATCATTTGTTGATTGACAATTGAAGCATTAGCCTTCTCTTAATGCTTGGAGGTCCCTTTTATACTCCCAATTGAGTTTATAGTCGTTTAGGACCGTTGGGATCAAATTGGAGCCGTTGAGGACTTTAATTCCCACCATAAATGCAGTCTGCAGCTCCCCGTTTCGAAACACTCTTAATATAGAAAGAGCCGTTGCAGTCTGTCAGGGTACCCGTTTCGGAACACCCCCTTGCCGTTTCGGAACGCGTATCGGAACGCTATAAGCCCGTATCGAAACGACCTGCATTTAAAAGTTAGTTGGGAAAGAGCCGTTGGGGTTTATAACCGTTGTGGTCAGTGCCACGTGGCGTATCGAAACGGCCTAGCCCATTTCGAAACGCTGGGCAAAAATCCTGTCCAATGAAGCCCCATTTCGAAACACGTTTCGAAACGTTTTGGCTACTGTAAGCCCCTGTTTCGAAACGCCCTAAGGTGTTTCGAAACACCTGGACAGATTTGTTAAAATAGACTTTGAAAAACATGAAAAACCCTTTTGAAAAGTTCCCTAAACATAATTTCAAGTTGTTTGGACTTTGGAAATGTTTTAAATACTTTTTAAATCAGTCCAAAACATTTTTCAATTATTATATCAAAACATTAGTTCTACAATCTCCCCCTTTTTGATATAATAAAACCACTTGAAAAATTGTTTGGGATCTCCCCCTTTAACTTTAAAAATGTGAATAAGAGATTAAAAGTTTTATTCAAATAAAGCTCCCCCTTATTCATTTGAAAATTCAATTTTTCAAACCATTTCTCCCCCTTTTTGTTATATCAAAAAGAATTTAAAACATTAAGTTCAAAAATAACAATAGAGGTAAAAAGTTGACAAAAGTAAGAATTTGGTTTTAAAATGGCTCCCCCTTACTCAAAGCATCATCAAAAATGTTAGTCCAACATATATGACCATCTAGTTGAATTAAAAAAAATAAAACAAATAAAGGCATAACAACTAGATTTTTACCAACACTTGAACTCAAAGGTAGGATGTGAAGCCTTCCTTCTTCAAGTGTTCTTCCTTCGCTATCTGCACAAGGGGAAAAGAATAGATTAAGATTGTTGTCACGAAAATAATAAAGAAAACGTAAATAAAAGAGTTGGAATTTCAAGATAGAGAGAATGGGCTGGTATTGAATTGCTCAGTAGTGCAGGTATTGCAATGCTTAGGAAATCCAGTTCTGTCGTCGCGCCCGTCGCTGACAGCACCTGTCGCGGCGGCTGTCCGTTGGCTGTCGCGGCAGCAAACACACCAACTCCGTACTCCAAGTTTGGCAAGAATCCCAGATCTGCCTTGGCCTATCCCTAGGTCCAAGTCTGTCGATGATCACGTCTTTGATGATACCTCCCGGCGTGAATCGAAGGATGAACACCGATGTGTATGAATTCTTCTTTAGCCACTTAACCTCGCCCTATCCCTAGGCACGAGATAGTTCAACTATAAACTAGAGAACTCGCCCTTATTTCTTTCGTATACTTAACTCTCCCGATGCTAAGTAAATGGATAACCTCACAATGCTCTCCCGATGCTCTTGCAAGATATTAATAACCAAAATAAGAGAACTTGAAGTTTATTTTATTAAACTGGAAATTCCTAAAACAAAACAACCCTTGCAACTACTTTACAAATCAACCCGTGGCCCTAGGGGGATTTAGAACATATCGACGGCGGGTAGACGGCGGATAGACGACGGAGGGTTTTTTGGTTGTCGGTTAAAGGGAAAATGGCTATGGGATATGATATCCCTCCTAGGTTAAAATATATGCCCTTATATAAGCTTTGGGCTCAAGTATTCTAAGTTAACAAGGATTACAACTTTAATTAAAAGTATGATTCTAATAAAGACTTAATCTTCAAGGAATCTACTTTCCAGCCGTCCTCCTTGTTTTTTGGGATTTTCTCTCCTTGAGCTTTGGGCTTGACATATCTTTTGATCCGGGGCTTAGAAAAATATATGGTTTTCACACGACAGACGAGCAGAATTTTCTCTATCTATCGAGGTCCACTTTACTTTTCTCTCCACAAAACTGCTGTCACCATGCTGTCACGGCAGCACCATGGCAGCAACGTCTTCTTTGTCTGCTTGTCCAGTTCAGCTCTTCTGCTTATCTGCCCTGCGCCTGCCTTCTCTGTCTACGACGACGGCAACCTACCAAAAACAGCCATTTTTAGTAGAATCTGCGTCTTTTATATATTTGTGATATTTTGCTGTAAACTAACCTAAATGCAATGAAATGACGCTTGAATGCAGCAGAAATATGGGTTAAAAAGGGTGTAAATAATAGAACTTTTATACACTCAACACCTCCCTACACCTAAATGGAGGAAAAGAGTACAGAGGAGTATGAGATAAAGAACAAACGCTAAAAACAACCAAACAAACACGAAAAAACTAAAGCAAGAAACCAAAACACAAAACATTCACGCTAGCATGCAAAACCAAGATATGTGATCAACACCACCCCTCGCTAAAAAGTCATCCAAGCAATTTGCTTCTCGATAAAAACATGAATACATGAGCTCAACAATAATTCCCCTCAGATGCAATTTCAAGGCCAAAAGATGTCTTCAAGCACCCAAAAAAATGGTCCGATGTTGCGTGTTTCCATACTATTCAATCCTCACACTTTTAATAAACCACACCACGCCACTTTATCGTCACAAAGGAAATCACGCACCACAGCCAATGAATAATTCCACCATACCTCGTTGTAGATTACCACACCACATATCGCCTAACAAACTCGCTTGATCCCCTGCCACACACGGTACTTATACTCCTACTATACCAAAAAAACAAACATCCAAGAACCGAGCAAATCCGTCTCCTCTCTCGAATGTCAAAAACATTCGAAGAAGGCGTAAACACATAAACAAAATCATTAATAAACCATATCTTATTCACCATACCCTCACTTGATGTTTTTAATTTAGTCACATATAAAATGACCATCGCACACCTTTGTTGTCACAAAAAGCGTTGAACCGATTTACGCTTCAACGTTGAACCAATCCCTCTCACATTCCACGACCACAAACTCAACGCTCTTCGCAATTATTGTCGTTCTCGCGCTTCAATCATACGCGTGATATCCTTTATAATTTCTTGTTCATTTCCAATTGTCTTCACCCCAATCAGTTTACCCAATTTCAATGTTTCCTCCGCTTCTCTTAAAATAATCCGTTTCCAGTTATAGAAGTCCGAATATGATAAAGAGCCATTAGCAATTACCTCTGATGATTTTTGGTTTTTCTTCGGACGACCTCTGCCCTTTTTTACCAGCTACGCTTCAGCCTCACCTTGCTCACCAGGCGATAAGAAACTCAGTTCGATTTCTAAAACCTGCCGTAACCTTCTAAACTCTCCATTGTATTCAATTGTTTGGGCCTTATTAGCCCTAGGAATTTCTATCATTGATCCATCAACACGTGGGCTCAATTCATCAGCTACTAGTTCTTCGACAACTAGTTCAGCACACGGTACTCCCACATTGTTTGAAAAAACACCCACCATAGCATCACTCGGCAAAACATCCAGAATTTGTTAACTTTCCCTTTCACGATGGACAAAGCTTACATCTTCATCCGCCATCCAACTTGCCGTCCTCATGACACGCCAATCCTCCCTCTTGTTCTCATTCCACTTACGATCAATTTGGCTCGATCCCAAAGCCGAATAAGAGAAAGAATTGGGTACCACTGTATCATTTGTTGACCTCCCACTTATAGACACCTTAACTGGGCTAGACATATCCATGTTCAAATCCTCAGTACTCATTGTATCTTCCGAGCAGTTCGTCGCCTCATAACTACAATCACACTTAGGGCCAATCGCTTCCTCAATTTCTGTAACGCGAATTGTGAAGATGTTATTGTTAATGCGTAAGTCCATTACTTCATCTATGTGTGAAATCCAGTCGGTTTCGATCTAAAATCGACACCGTTCAAACGTCGAATGCGCCAAAGTCTCAATGTCAATCCGTACGAGTTTACCCCAAATCGCTGCAA
This sequence comes from Hibiscus tridactylites, assembly GCA_958450335.1. Classification (NCBI taxonomy): domain Eukaryota; kingdom Viridiplantae; phylum Streptophyta; class Magnoliopsida; order Malvales; family Malvaceae; genus Hibiscus; species Hibiscus tridactylites. The sequence continues at coordinate 5,087,342 of OY288265.1, read as the reverse complement.
TATTCTGAAATGTTTCTTCAGACCATCCATGAATAGGAATTCCACTTACTGAAAGCCATACCCTTCGATTCGGTAAAAATGATGTAGGCGACCATTCAATTAAATTTTCAAACCATGTTTCTAGACGCCTAGTCTCCAAAATTCTATTCCTTGATTCTTTATCTTCAAACATGAATAATACAAGAGAGCCCACAACTCGCATCAACGTAAAACCTGTCAATTTCGCCTTTGTAATCTCATTTGCAAGATCCACTATTTGGCTAGGTTGACGGCAAAAACCCAAAGCGCAATTCTGTAAAATTTCCCATTTATCAGCATCAACAACCCCATCCACGCATTTGTGTTTCTTTTCCACTCTAGATTGCTCTTTCATTGTGATCCGATCATCACCATCCTCATCCTTGTTAAGCTGCCTCACTGGATTTCTTTTGGAATTGTTCGTATGATCATGATCATCCCACTATTTCTGGATCTCCTTGTTCGTCCTTGAATTAGTGTTATCACATTTTCTTCTCCAAAATGTATCCCTAGTCTCCCTTTGCGCCATCATTACCTTTAATTTGTATCTGTAAAGCTGAAATCCATGAAAACGCTATATGATTCAATCTGCATTCGCCTTTGACTCCAAACGTACAAATCCGAATCTGGTTCCATCTCTCACTCTCTTTCTTGGTACAAATACATCCACAACTTCATGTTTATCGAAAACTTGTCAAACGCCTTGCCAGTGTAGTTGCTCCGGCAAGTTTGATACAAAAATCGTCCACACTCTTTGAATCTGATTTCCCGAGCTCGTTTTCCTCACCATTAAGGTTGCGTGCGCGCCTTTAATTCTTACTTGAAATTTCAATTGTGCACACAATTTTATTCAGAAATATTCACAAACACATGGTGTGCACACATCAAATCAAATCCAGTTTCACTTCTCATGCAAAAGATGAATGCAAACGTTGATACACAAGGTTTCGTAGTCTCCAAGTGCAAACCAAAGGCAGTGAATCGCGTTGCTGATTGGTGTTGCGGTACTATGTGTTATCAATTTGAGAACTCCCTTATTATTATTACTATGTTTACATTCGATTATTATTATTATTATTATTATTATTATTATTATTATTATTATTATTATGTTATATTTAAACTAAAATCAGAAAAGAAACAAAAATTATAAACCAGATTAAGTAAAACCAAATGCATATATAATAGTTAAATAAAAGCCCGAGTCTATTTATCAGTCCATTTACATTAAAAACCCAAAAATATACATATTACATAATAGAGCCCGTTTGGCCCAAAAGCCCTAATCTGATAACATAGGACAAACCCTAATTCCTATCTTTTGCTTTTGTACAGCTACATCTGGACCGTCAGATCAAGGGCTGTTGATCGAACGGTCCAGATTTTATCTAATGGAAGAAGCCCTAATTTCCCTCCTTTTGCCCTAACACCACAAGATCCCAACCGTCGGATCTAGTTCGTGATCGGATGGCCATGATTGAAGGACCGCCCTTCCAAATTCCCCACGCGCTTGACTCATCAACTCTCCAGACCGTTCAGATCGCCACGTCGGCCTGAAGGATCATCAACTGCTGCGATTTTTTTGTTCCCCTCCTCTTCGCCGTTCCGCCATGTCGGCATATGCAACCAAATCAGAATTTTAAACAAAATATGCCAACAAAAAGTCAGAAAGGACAAAGCAATGCGCCAAGAATTTTAGGATACACAACGGAATCGGTAGTGGGCGAATGAGATGTTTTTCATTTTCATATTCCTTTTCTAAATTGATGTAATATTTGGCTATAAAGCTGAAACAAAACAATGTAACCAAGGGAGGCATCAATGGGGAATTTCAAAAATCAATAGAAAGCAAAACTATCAAAGTTTCAGAGGTATCATCTTCTCGCTTTTTTAGCATTCATCGACATCCTCATTTCGATTTCAAAAATACACCAAAAAGAGCTAGGGTTTCGTGTTTTTACCTTTTGACGGTTCACCCTCTTTCGCGTTGGTTTTCTATCCCTCATTGACGATAAACCTTCCGGCCTTCCAGAGGCTGTGCAATGTGAGCCGAAGGGAACGGTAACCAAAAAAGGGTTCGTTTTGGGTTTCGGCTTTCACAAAACAAAGGGGTTTTTCATCGTTTTCGAAGGGTCTGAGTTGAGATTTGGGTTTTAAAAGCGAAAATGAATCGTTTTTCGGTGTTTGGAGGGTTCGCCGGCCGCCGACTAGCGATGACCGACGTGGTGAGATTCGGCATCGAGAGGACGAGAGAGAGGGAGGTTTTTAGGATTAGCAAAAGAGGTCTGAAATGTTTACAAACGTTTTTATAATGTTTAAAAGATTTAAAATTGGCGAAATCTTGTTTTTGGTCCTTTCGTGTCGCGCTATTTACGCGCATATGGGTTTCCGCGTTTTGCAATCTTGTTTTTGGTCCTTGTGGTTTTCGAAATGTTTCAGTTTCGTCCCATTCTCGATCCTAATCTTATCTCAAACGTTTTAATCCCCTTTTAGTCCCTGAAGCTCTTGATTTTTTTTAATTTGGTCCTTTCCAGTTTTTAAACCTCTCTTTTATCATGCATGTTTTTAATTCCTGTTCTTTATTACATGTCTTAAATTTCAGTCCCACATTTGTAACGTTATGCTTTATATACATTGTTATTATTGTTTGAGCTTTTAATATAGTTTATGTGTTGTTATTTTGTTAAGTACGTGTATATATACGATATGTATATTCTACATGTTACCTATAGTATATTATATATTCATTATGTAGTTCATTATATATTTATATATTATAGTTCCATATATATAGTTGATTCTATTTCATGTTGGCCCTTTAATTCTGTTAGTTTTCTCAGTTTATACATAATGTTTTAAATGTATAATATATAATTTTTAGGGAAAACTACACTGGTGGTCCCCAAACTATTACCGTTTTCCTATTTTGGTCCCTAAACTATGTTTTTCGGCAAAACCGTCCCTTCTGTTACATAGTTCTCCTGTTTTGGTCCCCCGACGTTAAATAGCTAACGATTTTGCTGACGTGGCATTTTTTAAATATCTTTAATCATTTCTCTCTCCTCTTAAAAAATGCCACGTCAGCAAAATCGTTAGCTATTTAACGCCGGGGACTAAAACATGAGAACTATGTAATAGAAATGACGATTTTGCCAAAAAGCATAGTTTGGGACCAAAATAGAAAAATGGTAATAATTTGGGGACCACTAGTGTAGTTTTCCCTAATTTTTATATAACATGTAGTTTTAATATATGATATATAATTTTATATAAAAAAACGGTTTTAATATAACATATAGTATCATGTATATAATGTATTGTTATTATAAAATATGTAATGTGTATCTGTTTACAAGCTTGGGCCTTGGGCTTTGGGGGCTTAGAATATTAGGGTTAAGTTTGGGGCTTTGCTTAGTTCGGGTGGGCTTGGCCTAGTTAGATTGAGCCTTTTAGGGGTTTTTAGATGGGGTCAATTTAATTGTTTCAAATCGTGCGCTCGTTTCATAGGGGCACGATTCCTACAATTAAGTTGGTTTCGGTTTAGAGCTTTAATCGAATTTAGGGCTTTAACTAGTTTAATTAGCTTAAATTTGTCCTTGCCATATTGGGACGAATATTAAGTAAATTAAACCGGTTAAACATTTCATAATTATTTCTTTAAGATAAAGTTGATATTAAATTTAGATGGACACAACACAAGATAATTCATAATTTATTAGGACCTTCTAGTTTTTAGGGCACAATTAATTTAGGGTTAATATTAAAATCACCTAATTAATAATTAGATCACTAATCGTACTCCCATAATTTGGGCCTTTATGATAGGACCTTGGGTGGGCTTTTTGTGTTTACCTTAAAGTTTTTTTATCACATGCATTTATATTTGTCACCCATATGACTTTTAGTGGGTTGGCACGTTAATTAATCAATTTAAACCATACAAAAAGGAGGTATCTATTAGGGGTGGGCAAAAATACCTGGCCCGGTTGACTCGACCCGACGACCCAAACCTAAAAATGCTGGGTAATTCTCGGAAAAAATTACTCGACCGGGCCGGGTACCCGACCTAGCAAATTTCCCGGGACACATGCCGAAAGTTTCCCCTTTCCGGGTACCCGACCCGACCCGATAAAATTTAATATATATATTTTTTATATTTAAAATTATATTTTTATTTTATATTTCTTAATATTTTTACTCTAAAATTAAGTTTAAATCCCTAAATTGTTTCTATGTTTGTATTATATTCTTTTAAGTTTTAAGTTTAATTTTTTTTTAATATTTTTGTGTTTAACATGTGATTTTTTTTTAATTTTAAAATTTTAAAAAAATAGGAACCGGGTAGTCGGTACCCGATTACCTGGGTACCTAAATTTTACGGGTACCCAAATATAATGGGCCTGGACACGGGCCGCTTAATGAGGTACTCGGATGAACTGGGTGCCCGACAATGCCCACCCCTAGTATCTATTAACCTCGATATTTGTGTCAAAACAGTCTGAACTCAATGGATGTTGACCAAATATTTGGGTTAATCTTTACCGTCTCGAGGTAAGCGATAATTTAAAAAGGGAAATATCATAACATCATTCCTAAATGTTTGCATCATGCATAAAGGTGACGTACGAAAGTCGAACCATAAATTAACACGCCAATCAGACTTATATGATGTTGGTTTAATCTATGGTCCGATGTATCGTCATTCTTATTAATTAAATTCCTAATTAATTCCAAAGCAACAATTTGATAAAGCCTGTACAATTAGAGTCAAATTTTCAGTTAAGAACATCTAATTAAATTCACTTTAAACTTTAAATAATTTCCATCGATTAAAGGCAACAAATATTTTGGTACCGATTTCCGGGCATGATGGGGGTGCTAATCCTTCCCCACACGTAACAAACTCATGAATTCTTTTCAAAACTAATCTCTGGTTTTTATGGTATCCGACCTACCTTAGTAGCCGGTGACGACTCCAAGTTTTTATCGTTTTCCAAAATTCGGATTTCAAAATGAAAATCCCCTGTTAACAAATCTTTTTCAAAAGCGGGATAATTAAAAGTAATTTTCAAAAAACGTTATTACATCTATATGCCTCATTAAAAAACCCCTTTCTATGAAAGGGGAAAAAGAGCGCATGATGACAATCAAAAGTACAATAAGGCACAACAAGGACACTCAAACACAATAACCTTTAAGACCAGACTCAGTATATCGACCTTCATTGCTAGCATGGAACCTCATCGAATACAATTCAGTGTAATCAAAGGGCTTATACAGCATGGGGTGTGCTTCATCCACCAGCTCCTCTGGTGCCTTTATCATGTAACCAGCTTTCGGGACTGTAAAAAGTCCGACGGAGTATCTCGGCTTGTCTCCACTCAGCATAACTCGGTGATAAGTGGCCTTTAATCGCCCATTTAACCATGCCTGCAACATCATACATCCAAATGATCCATCCTTAATTTGCATATATAAAAAAATTAATGGAACTAAGACTTACATGGAGAGATTCTCCAATGATGACGATGAAAGAGTCTTTGGACGGAATACAATCGATCCATTCTCCAGTGCTGCTGCTCTGAACTCCCAATCCGTTAACCTCATTTTGGTACAAAATGGTCACCAAGTCCAAGTCGGTGTGAGCCCCGAGGCCAACCTGACCATAATGAGATGAACACATTATCTTTAAACATTATCATCTAAATGCACTAAAAACAAAACCTACAAGTTAAATGTTGTAGCATAATGGTTAACCATGAATACCCCTACCTGCGGTTCACTGGTTCTCGGCCCTTCATATCTGATCAGCTTAAGAAGGTATTCACTCGACTTCACGTGGTCATCCATGTATTTCTCTACTTGGAAAATCTCCAATATCATTCTTTTTATCATCTGATCCAACTCAATTATTCCCTTTGCGTAGGATTGTATAATTTCGCTGTCGATACATACAAACATATACATAAAAGAAATTACTTGAAAACTAAGCATATTAAAGTGAAGTTGAAAACCTGAAACTTGTGTTTCCTTGAGGCCAAAACGTACGGGTCTGGGCTTCGACGTTTTCAAGAACATGTGCATCGTCGAAGTTGATGCTCTCGAACAATGGTATTTTAGGGTGTTGGCCGATATACCCGTGGTAAGGTGTTTTGGAAACGTTTTGAGATTTGATTTCCAAAGGCAGATCAAATAACTCTTCCGAGGCATTGAATATTGTTTCTCGGATCTCCAAAGGGATCTTGTCGAACAAAGCCTGGAAGCAGCCGAACTCTTGAAGGGCTTGTTGGACTTGCGCTTTCACTGAATCCCACTGATCGGTGCCCGGTTTTAGCTCCGACTTCGTGAAATCGATGGCTGGAAGCTTCGAAGGAGTGTGTGAGCCCATTTCTTAGGCAAAGTAGAAAGGAGGTTTGTGGATGGTTAGAGTTGTTTATGCTTATTGGGACTTAAATAGTGAACAATTGTGTTAGGATATGTAAATTGTAAACTATTGTAGATAAGGGTGGTCTTTTGATCGAGTCGAGTAAAAAAATATCGAGTTATTTGAGTTGACACATCATATTTTGCAACTCAAACTTTATTTAAATTTTTTTCGATTCGAGTCGAGTTTTCGAGTTCCGATACAAATTTAAATGTAATTATTGATTGTATTATAGCATAATTTGATTATTGTTTAAACAACTTTCTCTAATCATATAAGATATGCATATATATATATATATATTATATTTTTTCATATGTGACATATATTTCATCATATTTTTATATTGGAGGATGCAATAAAAATGACTTTTTTAAATGACATTTTATGATCTTTTTAATTTTTATGGTAATTAATTTTTTAAATTAATTACTACTTTTAAAAGCATGTATTTAAGGAAACTAATCCTAAGAGTTTTATTTGGATTATTTACATTTAAGGGAAAATATTATCTTTTCAAAAAAACTTACCAAACATATTTTTATTTAAAATTAAAGGGAAATGATTATTTCTTTAATTTTTAAAAAAATTACCAAGTTAACTTTATTTACCATTATTTACAATTTAAAGAAAATAGATTATTTACTTTTTTTAAAAGATTACCTAAAAGATTTCATTAATTGTTTATAATTAAGGAAAAGTATTATCTTGCTTTAAATGACTTACCAAGTTAAAGATAATTTTACAGTAAATGACATGTACTGCAATGTATTACTATTTATATGTACCGCAATGTATCATTAACTGTTTTAATTAATTTTGAAATCTTAGAGACCGAAAGTGTTATTATCCCCTTTAAGAATAAAATCTTTAAAAAGTAATTTTTATATTACTTTTTCATATTTTCTTTTATTTTTAATTAAAAAATAATTAAACTTCTATTAATATAATAATTCCTAGGGTAAAGTTCACAAATGGTCACTAAACTTTAATTAATTATTCAATTTGGTAACCAAACTTCCAATTCATTCAATGCTACTAATAAACTTTTAGTTTTGTTTCAATTTGATCACTGACTCGTAAACAACCGTTAAAAGAGTGATGTGACTATTAAAATACATTTAGTCCTTTAGGTTTACACATTCAAACAATTTAGTCATAATTCGAAAGAAATAATAAATTTGACCATCATTATTTCAATTTGACCCTATCTTTAGTTGGAGATAATTTTATATTTTATTTTGATCCCTCAATTATAACTAATGTTAGCTTGTCCCTCATAAGTCTCAATCTTGTTAGTATTCAATTAAGTTGAATGGTGATTAAAGGAACAAAAATAATGATAATAATAAAATGAATGTAATACCTATGAGACTCAAAACCCTGTTCTTAACCTGGTAAACACGTGGCTTAACTGATTAAGCGAAATCCAAGCTCTGTCAAGTTCTTACCTATTTTATTCTTAAGGGTAAAGTACACAGATGATAACTAAACTTTGTATAAAAATATAAAATGGTAACCAAACTTTTAAAAACTACAAAATAGAAATTAAACTTTCGATTTTGTTACAAAACGGTAACTCCACCATTAACACTCGTTAACCCCTTAACGGTAGGCTGATTGTGCCTGCCACATCCTACGTCCATTTCCACGTAATATCAATAAAATAAAAATTAAAAAACAACAACTATTTATTCTTTAACTCTTACGAAAATAGATCAAAATCCCCTTTTTTGAAATTTCTATGAACTGTTCTTCATGTTCATGGGTGTTTTTCATTAGTTCATTCGATTTTCCAGATACCGATGATGTTTTATCGTCCGCCCCTGCTTGTCAGTATCAGAATTTGAAGAGCTAAACACTAACAATCCCTCTCTCCTTTCTAAACTCGAATTCACCATTAAAGTTACCCAGAAATTCAGTGGCTGGTTCTTCTTCATTCTTGATTTTATAATGCTCAGATCCATTTGGGCTCTTAAATATTCGTAGTTATCATGAAGACAACCGCCGAAGAATTGAAAATATACCCACTTATGTTTCATCAATTTATTCAATATTTTAGAATATTTTTTCACCAAATCAGCAACTGGTGAATTTTCATTCCTTTGGGTGTTTAATCTCTTCAATTCTTTGCTAAAATTAGGGGTAGATGTCGTTTATTACTAGAAATGGTTTTTGAGGTAAGGGTTTGAAGCTAGATCTAACGTGAAAAAACATTTGGATTGACTCGATTCTTCGACTCACGAACCCGCTCTAACTCTGAAATTAAATAGTTCTTCAGATCTATCAACCCTTGAGTAAAAGCTTACGCAAAAACTCAGTGGGATTTTTCGACGAAAATGTGGACATATTTTTTTGGATTTGAAACTAAAATGGAAGAGGAATGCAGTGAAGGGAGAAAGAGAGTTAAAGTGAGCAGTGAAGAAGATAAGAAATTTTCATTTTATTTTTTTTACTATTTTTATTAATATTATGTGGAAATGATCTTAATGAGGTGGAAATGGACATGAGATGTAGCACGCACAGTCAGCCTGTCGTTAAAGGGTTAACGAGTTTTAACGATGGAGTTACCATTTTGTAACAAAATCGAAAGTTTAATTGTTATTTTGTAGTTTTTGAAAGTTTAGTTACCGTTTTATATTTTTATACAAAGTTTAGTTACCATATGTGTACTTTATCCTATTCTTAAACTATAGTCATGTGTTATATCAGAAATTAAATAAAACATTAAAGTACCCAACTACCCCTCATTATTATGGGATTGTCTGTTCGAGAGTCGAAGGAAATCCCAAAAAATTACAGAAAGCTTACTCAATCCCTCCCCCTCTTCAGCATCGATGATCTAGGCTACCGCCCCCTGTGACCGTCACGGCTGGCATCGGCATGACCAACACCACGCCGCGACACCAACCCTAGCTATCACTCGTAGAGTTTTGCCGCCGTTTGTCATGGGCAATGGTTTAAAGGTTTGGCGAGAATAAGTTCATCTGCCTCTGTTTTTCAACGTTTTGACGTCAGTTGGAGTTCGTTCACCGCGTCACCGCTTCGAGTGAGTTCCTCAGGTCGAGCCTAACAAAACCTTACCCTCATATCACCCATCCGTCTCCATCTGGTGGATCATTAGAGCTACGCCAGTTCTAGCGATTTTGCTTCGGGATTTGGTAAGTTTGGGTAAGATTTCTAACTTGGTACTAGATTAAGGTCGGTACGGTTAAATCTGAGGTTGTTTCGTGCATTTTAGGCCTTTTTCCGACCATTTTGGTCACGCGTGGCGACCACGCGCCGTCCCAAGGTGATTTTCGGCCACCTGGGACGATGGTCCTTGAGTCGAACCGGCCTGACTGATTTGAACCCGGTCTGGCCACTAGTTTGGTCTGGTCTGATCGATCTGGTTTGATAACCCATTATACCGATTGTTAAAATCTTGTGGGCCGACCTTTTTAGGCCCAATAACTTTAGAATCAAACCCACCTGGTCCAAACCCAAACCCTGACCAAAACCCATGTCTAAACCGACACGAGTCCGATATATACCCGACTCGAACCAAGTCAACCCGATGATTAAGTTAACTCACCCGAGTCAATTCAGTGAGTCAACTCAGTAAGTTAACTCGCCCGACCAGTTAACTGCTGGCGTCACCTTTGACCAGTTGACCGCTGGCGTTAGTATTGACTTTGACTGTTGACCACTGACATCAATGTTTACTTTGATTGTTGACTTTAACCTAAAAGTTAACTTTTTTCTAAAAACCTCTATTTTATTATTATCGACGTCCTGAATTCATTTTTGAAGCTTGTTTTGTGAAATTCTAACCCGAAAGCCTCCAAATTTGACCTTGAACCCAAGAGTGCATGAGTTTAAATATTCAGTTTAAGAGCAATTTGAATGAGGACTGATTAAGGGTATTATTTTATTGAAGGTATCCATTTATCTTCGTATCCAAGATGTCGAGGGACGTTAAATTCGGGTTCGAGAGTGTTCGAAAGGCGTTTCAAGGGGTCGACTGTTGTAGTAAGGATTCAAGGTATTACATTACTACATCTTGCATGCTTTATGATACATGTAAGTATTTGGTTAACACAATTATGAATATGACAAGAGTACTATTATTTTCCGCATAAATCAAATTGATTTTGGAAATAGGAATGAATCTGGTTAAAGTCATAATAGTCAAATAAGATGGCTAATAAATCGAAAAGATATGGAATCCGATAAATAATTAACAAGACAATAAATCTCCAAACCCGATTGATAGTGTTTAAGGACTCAACGTCTGAAATATTTGGTTATGAAATCCCGAAAATACCATTGAGGTATAAGGATTACAAAGTTACTCTGGACAAAAAAATGAGTTGGAAATCTATTTTGATCTAATAAAGCAATTGAATGCATCTAAAAATTTGATCTAACTGTGAAATTCTAGTAACGTGATTCAAGCTTGTGAGTTGACGAAATATTATGATTCCCGAATTTTGAATAATCTTCAAAGAAAAAAAATTATAAGAAATTATTTGTATGTCTGGAATTATCAAACAATGCAAATTATCGAATTGATTGAAACGACTAAAATGACTAAAGGATTGAAAGTACCGATAATACCAAATTGATTAGAATGGGCGTAATGACCCTAATCACTGAAGTACCCTTGGACATTGAATTTAACAAATTAATTGGAAGAACTGATAAACTCTCGAGAATTGCAATGAATGAAGTATTAGAAAGTACCGAAATGACCTAAAGTATTAGTAAATTCAAGGACTATCAAGTGGATCTACCAAAGGCAAAGTCTTCTTCTAAGACATCTCCTCACACTATTAATCAAGTTTTATCTTACAATAGCATTTCTATTCCATATCAACATTATATTAATTCTGTTGATATTTTAAAAGAACCTAGTTCTTATAAACATGCTGTTGCACATGAATGTTGGAGAAATGTTATGGTTTAAGAAATTAAAGCTTTAGAGAGTAATAGAACTTGAGATTTAGTATCTTTGCCTCTAGGAAAATAAACAATTAGTTGTAAATGGATTTACAAGACTAAGCTGAAATCAGATGGTACTTTAGAAAGGTATAAAGCTAGGCTAGTTGAAAAAGGATACACTCAACATCCAGGCATAGATTTTATTAATACCTTTAGTCTTGTTGCTAAGATTACCATCATTCGAATTCTTATAGCTATTGTTGCAGCTAAAAATTGAAAATTACAACAGTTGAATATTAATAATGCATTCTTACATGGTTTTTTAAATGAAGAAGTATATATGGAATCACCTGCTGGTTTTTCTCCTAAGAATTCTGGTTTGGTCTGTAAATTAAACAAGAGTGTCTATGGTTTAAAACATGCTAGTAGACAATGGAATGAAAGGCTAACTTCTGCTTTAATTAATCAAGGTTTTAAACAGGCTGCATCAGATAATTCCCTTTTTCTTAAAAGTGAAGGTCCTGATTTCCTTGCTCTGGCAGTATATGTTGATGACATTGTCATTACTAGTCCAAGTTCTGATTCTATAAGTAACATTAAACAATTCTTACATGAGACTTTTAGAATCAAAGACTTAGGAGATTTGAAAAATTTTCTTGGATTTGAAGTAGCTAGATATTAGAAGAAACTGGATTTTATGGAATCTAAACATGTTTCTACATCTTTAAATTGTAAATTGTCTAAAAATGATGGTATTCCCTTAACTGATATTACTTTTTATAGGAGACTTATAGGAAAACTTGTTTATCTCACTAATACCAGACCAGATATTGCTTATGTTGTCCAACAATTATCTCAATTCTTATCTATGCCAACTGAAACTCACATGGCTACTGCTCATAGAATTCTTAGATACCTAAAGGGTACACCTGGATAGAGGTTGTTTTTTCCTGCTAACAATAATCTGAAACTTAGTGCTTTTTTAGATTCATATTGGGCATCATGTCCCGATTCACAGAAGTCAACCACTGGTTTCTGTGTGTTTTTATAAACTTCTTTGATCTCCTGGAAATAAAAAACAACAGATTATCTCAAGATCATCTAGTGAGGCAGAGTACAGGGCATTAGCTTCTGTAACATGTGAAATACAATCGATTTCTTATCTCCTTTATGATTTACAAATTCCCTTCTCTCCAGCTAATCTTTATTGTGACAATTTGTCTGTTGTCAAAATTGCAGAGAACCCAGTTTATCATGAACGAACCAAACACATCGAGATTGACTATCACCTTGTTCGAGAGAAGATACAACAAGGGCTTATAACATTGCTTTCTGTATCCGCTCACAATCAACTTGTTGATTGCTTTACAAAGGCTCTTCAGCCATCATTATTTCGGGAATCTGTAATCGAGTTGGGCATTCAGAATCTGTATGCTCCAACTTGAGGGGGCTATTAGAATATGGTTATAGGAAGTTAGGATTAGGTGCTGACAGTTGAATTAATTTACTGATTAAAGAATTGGTTTCTTTATTAGTATAAATATTGTAAATTATATTATATTAAGGTATGTAAAGTTTTATTGGCTTTACTCTATCTTTGACTTTTCTTTTCCCAAATATCTCGAGTCAAAATCCCTCTTAATTCCCAAATCTTAACAACAAGTAAGCTAGATTTTCAAATTGTCCAATCTGATCGATTAAATGGCCAGAAAGCTAGTTGTTTGCCATATTCGAGGACTCTAAGCAATCCACACTACATCTAGACAAGCTTTGTAGGATTTTTGATATGTCTTGATCAATTTCATTACAAGACAAGTCCATCTCCTTCAATTTGCAAAGATGTTCCAACAAGGTTGGTAATCTTCCTCGAAACTTATTATATGAAAGATCAAGGTGAGTAAGAGAGCTCAAGTTTCCAATGTCACTTGAGATTTTACCCTGGAAATTGTTACCATTAAGACTATGGAATCAGAGATGGTTTAAACTATAGAGCGAGTTAGGTATGGATGAACTGAGTGAGTTGGCACTAAGATCAACAACTTCGAGAAATGGCATGTTCACAAAGTAATCTGGAATTGGACCTTCCAAAGAATTGAAGCTAAGACCGTGAAGACTAAATATCGACATAGGTACCGAAGATAATTGGTTCATAGAAAAGATCAAGAACATCAAGTAACTTTGTAGAATTAACAGTGCTGGTCGGAGATGCATCATCTTGTAACGTGCAACCAGACAAGTGTAACTCCAACAAATAAGGAGGATTGAATGTTAGTTGTAGCCAATCAGTTGATGCATATAAAGGCGTTTCACTCCATCAAACCTATTATGTCCGAGGTCGAGATACTGTAGCTTTGAAAGATTCTCAAGTTGATCGAGAATTAGTCCCTAGAATTGTGCTCGAGAGAAGTTAAGATGTGTTAAACTCCCCAGCAAACCCAAAAACTCGGGCAGTTGAGTGATGCTGAAATTGTTATCGCTCAAGTCTAGGGAAGTGAGATGCTCTTATTGAGGCACACAATTAAATTTTAGGACATGTTTGATTTCCTTCTTGATAAAATTATATTTGTCGAGCAAAAAAAAAATCAAATACCGCTGAACTTTATGTGATGTATCTTTTATACCATTGAATTTGTTCAATTACAACACTAAACTTTGGTTTTGACTTCAAGTATACCATTAGATTATTAACTCAATTACGACGTGATGATGTAGACAAAACATTCCCGTTTTGGTGTGGCTATTGTTGCCTAAAACAATGTCGTTTTAGGCACTGAACTTTAGGGGTGTATCAATTTTGAATAAACTTTAAAATGATTCTATTTTCTCATTGAACATTCCACCCAATCATCGCCCATCAGTGATCATCATTCGCGACAAGATTGATTTTTCACAAAACCCACTCAAAATCGATGAAATTGAACAAAAAATCATCTCTTTTGAGGGTTTAGGGGTTTGGAGTGTTTGTTCGAAAATCCGAACGATGAGAAACATTCTTTTGAGAAGACGGACAACATACCTTAAAACTAGCCTCATCGGACGACCATCGAAAGAGTTTGCACGCAAGACCTTTTTATGGATTTTTGTTTGTTTTGAGTGGATTTTATGAAAAATCAATCGGAAGAGAAGAAATAGGAGTAAATACAAACGTTTTGATACAAGAGTTTGCACGGGTGTTTACGCCAGTTGGAGTCCTTTCACTGTGTCGCCGCTTCGAGTGAGTTCCTCAGGTCGAGCCTAACAAAACCTTACCCTCATTTCACCCGTCCATCGCCATTTGGTGGATCATTAAAGCTACGCCTGATCTAGCGATTTTTCTTCAGATTTGGTAAGTTTGGGTAAGATTTCTAACTTGGTACTAGATTAAGGTCGATATGGTTGAATATGAGGTTGTTTCGTGCATTGTAGGCCTTTTTACGACCATTTTGGTCGTACGTGGCGACCACATGTCGTCCTAAGGCGATTTCTGGCCACTTGGGACGATGGTCCTCGAGTCGAACCGGCCTGATTGATTTGAACCCGGTCTGGCCACTATTTGGTCTGGTCTAGTCGACCCGGTTTGATAACCCATTATACAGATTGTTAAAATCTTGTGGGCCGGCCTTTTTAGGCCCAATAACTTTAGACTCATACTCACTGGTTCAAACCCAAACCATAACTCGAACCCATGTCTGAACTGACATGAGTCCGACATATACCTGACTCGAACCTTGTTAATCTGATGATTGATTCAACTCGCTCGAGTCAATTCAGTGAGTCAACTCAGTAAGTTAACTCGCCCGAGTTAACTCAGTTGATCGTTAACTGCTGACGTCGCCTTTAACCTTTGACCAGTTGACCGCTAGTGTTAGTATTGACTTTGACCGTTGACCACTGACATCAATGTTTACTTTGATCGTTGACTTTGACCTAAAAGTTAATGATGAGTTCTCAAATTTGTCATATTTCACATGCTACTTTTCTAGTTATTGGGACTTATTGCTGCTTAGTACATGTTGTTTTCGTTACATTTTGTGCAGGGATCCAATTCTGGAAACAACAGTGAAAAGGGAGCATTTCTGCAGTTTTTTTATTACTCTGTCATGATTGGCATCACGGGCACGACACCAGGCACGACGCGTCTGACGTGGCAGTGACGTGGCAATGACGTGGCGACTTCTAGAAGCTTCTGGAACGTTCTGAGAGATCTTATCAGCTTATCCGTTTAGAATTCATGCATTTAAATTTCAAAACATTTGAATTGTTTTATCTTTTGTTTATTATTTTAAATTATCTCATCACTTTATCTTTGTAAATCTAAGCCTATAAATATCACCCTTGGTAAAGGCTTAGATCATCAATCATTTTAGTGATCATCTTCTAGCTTTGAGTTTTTATCTTTGTAAACATTTTTAGTTTTAATCCAATTTCTTTTCTTCTATTTTCTTGTTCCGTTTATTTTATGTTATTTAATTATTTTTCCAAAACCAAGTTAAGCATGATAATCAATATCATGCTTAGCTAAATCTTTTAAGCCAAGAACCAGCCAAGTCAATTCGATTCGTGAGAATTGAACTTGCTTAAATTCTTTTGGGAAATCATTTTTATCTTTCTGCTTAGATAGTTTGGCAATCGGCCTTACTAAAAGTTTTTAACTGTTTTTCATATCAAAAAGGGCCCGTTGGTCTGAAATCGCTTAAAAACACAGTTGGGAGGAAGGATCGGCCTGTGGAAAATTTCGACTTCCTGTGAACACTCTTAGCGGCGGTCCGCTAAGGAAAGATAAAATCAGAAGCGATTCTATTTTTTTAGACAATTTCTGAGTCGGGTATTTCCTGCTTTTATTCTAAATACTTTAAAGGCGATAGACATGGTTGATTTATTTAAGAACCATCTTTCGAAGATAGACTTGGGAGGATTGGTTACTCGAGAGAAAAACAAGTTACGACGGGTTGGGCCTTGTAGACTGTAACCGACATGATCCCCGAAATAAAAATCCATTTTAGTGATCGAAAGAATTGAAGGAGCTGGTTCGAGGTTGATTTGCATACGAGGCTGATAAGATGGGAACAAATCTTCGGACTATAGACTTCCAAACGAGGGCAATGTTATAGCCATAACAATTGATATGGCAACATATTGGTTGAAGAAATATGTTTATTACCTTCATTGATGATAGCACAAAAAAATGTTATGTGCATTTACTTAAAAGTAAAGATGAAGCTATAGTGAAAATTGTTCTCTATGAGCATGATGTTGAATCCCAAACTTAATTAAATGTTTAAGATGGGGAGAAGCTCTATATGAGTAACGTTGGTACTATAATGTGTCTAACATGTGGGGGAAGCTGTTCTATAAGCTAATTACCTTTTAAATAAGATTTCCCATAATTAAAGAGACAAGACACCATATAAGTTATGGAAGGTAATTAAACCTTCCTACAACTACTTGAAAATGTGGGGGTGTCTTGCAAAGATAATGATCTCATTACTAAAGCAACTGAGAATAGATCTCTAAAAATGGTCGATTGTATTTTCATTGGCTATATAAAACATAGCAATGTATATCGATTTCTTGTGTATGAATTGAAGAACCCTGAGATTCACAAGCATGCGATAATGGAAGCAAATGATGCATTTTCTTTGAAAATGTATTCCCTTGTAAAGCTAGGGAAGTTGGTCAAAGTTCAATGAAACGAACTTCGAAGATTATTGATAAAGATGACTCAAATGATCAACAAGGGTTTGAGCTTGAAATAGAGCCACAAAGAAGTAAACGAGCAAGGGTAGAAAAATTTTTGGATCATTTTTCTAAACTTTATGCTAGAGGTTGAATCTCAAACATATAATGATGTTATACATTCATCTGAAGGCACCTTATGGAAGGATGCCATTAAGAGTGAAATTGATTCCATCATGCAAAACATACGTGGGGAATTATTGGATCTTCCTCCATGAATTAAACCACTAAGTTTTGAATGGATTTTCAAATGGAAAATGAAAGCATATTGAACAATTGATAAGTATAAAGCCAGATTGGTAATAAAAGGTTACTGAATGCCTTGACTATTTCGATACATACTCTCATGTATCAAGGATAGCCTCCATAAGTATTATACTTACAATTGTCGCTTTGCGAAATCTAGACGTACATCGAATAGATGTTAAAAGAGCTTTTCTAAATGGAGATCTTGATGAAGAAATATACATGGAACAACCTGAGGGTTATGTAATTTCAAGTCAAGAGAGAAAAGTATGCGGATTGGTGAAGTCCTTGTATAGACTTAAACAAGCACCAAAGTAAATACATGAGAAGTTCGATAATGTCATGATGACAAACGACTTCAAGATAAATGAGTGTGACAAATGTGTATATGTCAAAACTACTAACATTGGATATATTATTCTATGTTTGTATGTTAATAACATATCCATTGTTGGAAGCAACAATAAAATGGTAAACGTACCAAAGACTTGTCAAATTCAAGATTGACATGAAAAATATGAGATTAACATATTTGATTTTGGGCATCCAAATCAAACTGTCACTTGAAGGTCTCATATTGACGTAGTCACACTACGCGGACAAGAGAAGTTTGGCAAGGATGTTTCTGGCATAGCCAGAACTCCAATAAATACATGCCAACATTTGCCCAAGAACAAAGACCAAAGTGTTGACCAAGTGGAATATGCAAGGGTCATAGGCAATTTATTATAACTCATGAGTTGCACTAGATGAGATATTACTTTTATTGTGAGCAGTTTAAGCAGATTCACAAGCAATCCGAGTGAAAACCACTAGAAAGAGATTGTGAGGGTACTAAGATATCTTAGATATACTCAAAATTATGAATTGCATTATTCCAGAGATCCTACTATTTAGAAGGATATTCAAATATGATTGGATATCTGATATTCAAGATATCAAAGGCACAAGTGGATATGTCTTCACTTTGGGAGAAGGAACCGTGTCATGGAAATCCTCAAGAAAAATGGTTATAATCAAATCCATAATAGAATCTGATTTTGAAGTTCTAGACAAGTCTAGAAAAGAAGTCGAATGGCTTTAGAAATTTCTTGAAGAATATTCCTGAACGACCAAAGCTAGTGCCCACAATAGGTAGGACATAGAGCTTTGTGTATAATGGTAAGTCGAGACATATGCGTTGTCGACATAATACCGTTAGACAACTGATCTCAAATGAAGTTATCTCTATTGGTTTTTTGAAATCAAAGAATAACGTTGTGAATCCATTAACCAAAGGGTTAAATTGAGATCAAGTTGAGAAAACATCGAAAGGAATGAGACTAAAGCCCATGTAAATTTAAGGTGCTATGTGAAGGAAAACCCTACCTAGTTGACTGGAGATCCGAAGAACTAGGTTCAAAGGGACAACCTAATTGCATAGACCTGTGCAGTCATTGTAGGGGCTCTTATCCCCAAGTTCATTCCTATGATGTAAACAGTGATCAAAGTGGTTTAGGCTGAGCAATGCTTTTAATGACCATTGTGTGCTTTTGTGAGTCAAGCAACATAAGTCACCTATGTGAGAGAGAAGTAGGGCCATTTCAATGAGACTATTGGGCATAGTTCTTTCAAACTCTTGCAGAACCAGGCGATGTCCACGGCCATATGGACATACCCATGAGAACTAATACTCTTGTCAGAGAGGTAGTTGTGTGAAGTATATCATCGTTTACACAAACGTCAGAACGGTTCAAGGACATTACGTCTATTGGTCAGCTAGTAAAGTAAATATACTTTCACAAGGGAAGGTTTAAGGGTGGACACCTACTTATCCTATGCAGCTGTTGATCATAGAATCTATCACCACATCGAGTCAAAATGTTTTTGATTAAATCAATTTCATTCATGTGGGGGATTGTTGGAAAAATTTGATAATTTTGGGGGTTTGAATAAGAAATTGATTCAAATGTTGTTGGGGAAAATGTGGAACCAATTGTTGGTTCGTAAATGTGCAGACGTGCACGACGTGGGTAACGCAAATGTCTAAACCGGTCTAGTCCTTCGTGGGCTTGCAGATATTTTAACCCAAATTTAAAATGAATTTTCCTCAAATAAAAGCATAAATTTGCCAAATTTTATCTTGGAATTAAAAAGGTAAATATTGGAAGTTACCTTTAATTCAGATAATAATTTTGGAAATTGCTTTATAGGTGAATCAATTGATTTTCAATATTAAATGCTCTATTAGATCAAAATTTTCACTTATACCCTCATGACAATCTTATAAATAGGGAGTAAAGCTTCTAGGTTTACAACCAACAAAAAACCACAGAAAATTTTTATTGTTTTACGTTGTGGATTTTACAAATGGTTTTCGGTGATAGGCAAAGGCAAGGGTCGGTTCGTGATCTCCATAGTAGTGCAACTGTGGCTAATCTTATGTTGTTGTATCATGGGAGACAGGCGACCAATGAACTCGAGCACCATAGGAGTGACCGAAAATCTGTCTTAAGGAAACTGCGTTTGTGCAGGCCTCAACACGTTTCTTTTGGTTCCAAATCGGTTTGATTTGTATATTGTTGTATTGTTCTTAATTTTGTACTGTTCGTTTAAATAATATTATTTTATCTTATTATTTATTCTTGGATTAACGCTTACTTTCTAACAACATCAAAGATGATAACTCCGCGATGGACAATGGAATTGGACCAGAAATTTTGTTTTGAGCAAGGGACAGGTAAGCTAGATTTTCAAATTGTCCAATCTGATCGATTAAATGGCCAGAAAGCTGGTTGTTTGCCATATTCGAGGACTCTAAGCAATCCACACTACATCTAGACAAGCTTTGTAGGATTTCTGATATGTCTTGATCAATTTCATTACAAGACAAGTCCATCTCCTTCAATTTGCAAAGATGTTCCAACGAGGTTGGTAATCTTCCTCGGAACTTATTATATGAAAGATCAAGGTGAGTAAGAGAGCTCAAGTTTCCAATGTCACTTGAGATTTTACCCTGGAAATTGTTACCATTAAGACTATGGAATCGGAGATGGTTTAAACTATAGAGCGAGTTAGGTATGGATGAACTGAGTGAGGATCAACAACTTTGAGAAACGACATGTTCGTAAAGTAATCTGGAATTGGACCTTCCAAAGAATTGAAGCTAGGACCGTGAAGACTAAATATCGACATAGGTACCGAAGATAATTTGTTCATAGAAAGATCAAGAACAACAAGTAACTTTGTAGAATTAATAGTGCTGGTCGGAGATGCATCATCTTGTAACGTGCAACCAGTGTAACTCCAACAAATAAGGAAGATTGAATGTTAGCTGTAGCCAATCAGTTGATGTATATGAAGGCGTTTCACTCCCAAGTTGATCGGGAATTAGTCCCCAGAATTGTGCTCCAGAGAGGTTAAGATATGTTAAACTCCCCAGCAAACCCAAAAACTCGGGCAGTTGAGTGATGCTGAAATTGTTATCGCTCAAGTCCAGGGAAGTTAGATGCTCAATATTGAGGCACACAATTCAAGTAGGACGTGTTTGATTTCCTTCTTGATAAAATTATATTTGTTGACTAAAAAAAAATCAGATATTGCTGAACTTTATCTGATGTATCGTTTATACCATTGAATTTGTTCAATTACAACACTAAACTTTGGTTTTGACTTCAAGTATACCATTAGATTATTAACTCGATTACGACGTGATGATGTAGACAAAACGACGTCGTTTTGGTGTGGCTATTGTTGCCTAAAACGATGTAGTTTTAGGCACTGAACTTTAGGGTTGTATCAATTTTGACTAAACTTTAAAATAATTCTATTCTCTCATTGAACATTCCACCCAATCATCGCCCGTCAGTGATCATCATTCGCGACAAGATTGATTTTTCACAAAATCCACTCAAAGTCGATGAAATTAAACAAAAAATCATCATTTTTAGGGTTTAGGGGTTTGGTGTGTTTGTTCGAAAAATCCAAACGTTGAGAAACATTCTTTTGAGAAGACGAACAACATAACTTAAAACTAGCCTCATCGGACGACCATCGAAAGAGTTTGCACGCAAGACCTTTTTATGAATTTTTGTCTGTTTTGAGTGGATTTTATGAAAAATCAACCGAAAGAGAAGAAATAGGAGTAAATATAAACGTTTTGGTACGATCTTGTTGCGAATCATGATCGGTGACGGGCGGCGATTAGCCAGCAATTGCGGTCGTAATGTTCAATGAAATAAATAGAATTATTTTAAAATTTAGTAGAAAAACCGATACACCCCTAAAAAATAGAATTATTTTTCTTTATCAAACTACCTACCCATAGTAGCCCAAAACACGTACAACTTGCGACCAACATGGTCTAGTTTTTGAAAATATGCATGCCTCCAATACCTGATGAAAAACAGGGGAGCCACCACTCCCCAAAATCCCATCACAAACCCAACCACTATGCTCACATATAACCCTTTCACTTTAGATCTCCCATTACTTTCTTCACTGCCGCCTCCATCAGTTGGAACATCTTTTGTGATGCAGTTTTTACTGACAGGAGGTCCGCGAAGATGATTGGGGATGTAAGAAGAGTTTTGAAAGCTTTGAAGCTGAGTGCTTGTCGGGATTTGTCCTGTCAGGTTGTTGTAGGAGACGTTGAAGTGATTCAAGAAGTTCAAATTGGAGAAACTTGAAGGGATTCCACCATGCAACTTGTTCATCGACAAATCAAGGGACTCCATTGATTCCATGTTGCCAATGTTGTCTGGTATATTTCCTGTTAGGAGATTCCGTGACAAATTTAATGAGCGTAGCCCAATGAGAGTTCCAAGTTCTTGCAATGAAGAGATTGAAGAGCACAAATCATGTGAGGGATATGGCCATCAAACTTATTTGATCGGAGTCTCAGAACCACAAGTCTTGAGAGCTTCTCACCCATCCATGCCGGTACACTTCCACTCAAATGGTTTTCACTAAGATCAAGAACAACCAACCTCGAACAATTTCCCAGTGTGGAGGGTATTTCTCCAAACATACTATTGTTTCCAAGGTTTAGCTCTACAGGATTTGTATATCCCAAAGAAGAAGGGATTTTCCCAGTCAAATTGTTGTTTCCCAAATTTAAGATTTCCAATTGTTGCCAGTGACTCCAGCAATCTGGAATCTCTCCCAAGAGAAGATTTGTATCCATGTAAAGAAACGTCATATTTCTCGGTTCTGATGAATTACAAACAAATTCAACAAGGGACCCTGAAAACGAATTGTTTGACAAAACTAAAGCTATTAAAGTTTGCAATAGTCTTGGCAATGGACCCGTGAATCGGTTTGAGCTCAAGTCAAGATAGGTTCTGACGTTCAAATATGAAATCCCTCCGGTTAGATCATTAGAGGAAAGATATGCATAATCAAAATTGGTGGAAAGATTCAAAAACCAAGTGGGAAGTACATCTGAAATTCCTGCATGGGAGATATCTAAACCAGACAAGTTGTTTTGGAACTCTAACCACCGGGGAAACTTGGAGCCAAGATACCAATGCCCCAATTCGATAACTCCGCACTGAAACGGGGGAACCCAGCTTGGGTTTGGTTGGAATGTCAACATGTTTCCGGATGCCTTCAATTGTGTCAAACTGGTGAGATTAGAGAAATAGGTTTCTGATACAACTCCTTCCAATACATTTTGGCCAATATTTAGAGTTTCTAAGTTTCCCAATTGTCCCAGACTTGGAGGAAAAGTACCATTTAATTGGTTTTCTGAAACATCAAAAACCTCCAAAGATGATAACTCCCCTATTGACAATGGAATTGGACCAGAAATTGTGTTTCCAGCAAGGGACAGGTGAACTAGACTTTTAAATTGCCCGAGTTGATCAGTTAAATGGCCAGAAAGCTGGTTATATGTCATACTCAATGACTCTAAGCAACCCAAACTACAACTGGACAGAGTGTGTAGGATTTCGGATATGTCTTGATCAATATGATTAAATGACAAATCCAACTCCTTCAAATTGCAAAGATGTTCCAATGAGGTTGGTAATCTTCCTTGAAGCATATTATTCGAAAGATCAAGGTGAATAAGAGAGCTCAAGTTTCCCATGGCACTTGAGATTTCACCCTGGAAATTGTTATTTCCAAGACTAAGGAACTGAAGACGGTTTAAACTATAGAGCGAGTTAGGTATGGATGAATCGAGTGAGTTGAAACTAAGATCAACAACTTCAAGAAACGACATGTTCCCAAAGTAATCTGGAATTGGACCTTCCAAAGAATTGTAACTAAGATCTATGGACACAAGACCATGAAGACTAAATATCGACATAGGTATCGAAGATAATCGGTTCAAAGAAAGATCAAGAACAGCTAGTGACTTTGTAGAATTAACACTTATCTGATATGGATCAGCTGCTAAACTGCAATCTGACAAGTGCAACTCTAGCAAAGAAGGAAGATTGGATGTTACCTGTAGCCAATCACTTGCTTTATGAAGATCCACACCACTCAAATCAAGGTACTGCAAGGAAGAAAGTCCAGAAACCCATTCAAGACTTTTAGCTTCCATATCCCGTGGGACCCACCCCCTCAGATCCAGGTGTTGCAGCCTTGAAAGATTCCCAAGGTTATGAGGGATTGCCCCTTGGAATTGTGCCCAAGAGAGGTTAAGATATGTTAGACTCCCCAGCAAACCAAACAAGTCTGGGATTTGTATGCTGCTAAAATTGTTATTGCTCAAGTCCAGGGAAGTGAGATGCTTCAGCTGGAGCAAAGAAGGATTTACTCTGCCTCCTAAGGGTGACCACCCGTCAGCTTCCAATTCAGCAGGTGAAGCAAAATAGTCATCAAAAGCTGAAAAAGGAGGAGCCGCCAAGTGCAGTTGGTGGACGTGGGCAGTTATGTTATGGCAGACGACACCATTCCATTTGCAGCAATCCCCACCTTCAACCCAAGAAGATAGCCTGTTTGAAGGATCGGTCAGGTCATTCTTCAACTTCAAAAGGGCCTCTCTCTCACTCTCAATGCACACCACATTGACATTGGAATTGCCATCACAACAGCTAAAACAGGCAGCAGCAGCAATGGCAATGAGAAGAAGAAATGGGAACAAGGGAATGGTAACAATTGTCATTGTTGCAAACTTGCAATTGCCATTCCTAGCTACATCCTAATAGTAATATATACAGTAATCTGAAACCAAAATATTATGCACATCACTTTCTTCCAAGACCTCAAATTTCCACACACAAAAATGCATTTAATTCATAATCTTGTAGTAATCGATTATTTCCATCAATTTCCTTATTGAATTTTCCACTGTTGAATATTTCCATCATACCATTCCTAGCAACTCGGAATATTTAGAGTGATCTAAAACAAAAATAGTATACACATCAGGCGCAAGGAACTTTCTTCCAAGACCCCAAATTTCCACAAGAAGCATTCAATTCATAGTCTTGTCGGTATCATTGAAAAGAAATAAAGAAGCCAAGTACTCAATCGAGTCTATGGAGTAAATCCCACTCACTCCCACCACAAGCTCGGCCATTTAAGTCTTACAGAAGTTTAAAAACGGCTTAAATATACATTTAATACTTGAACTAGATATCTTCTTCCAAGTTGACACCTAAAAGTTTTTTGCTCCCAATTTGGTACCCAAACCTTAATTCAATTCACTATTTTGATACTTTTATTAGTCCCTAATTGCCAAACAGCTATCCGCTATCAGCTAATGCAATCAACTATCAGCTAATGCAATCAGCTATCCGCTATCAGTTATCCGCTAATTGCCAAACATGGCCGTTAAGTTGTCTTAGTGGTTAGGAGGTTGCCCTTGATTTTAAAAGTTCTAGGTTTAAATCCCATTGAGTGCATTGTTTTTCATATTTTCCTTCAGCAAAACGACGTCGTTTTGGGCAATTTAGTATCGAAATAGTAGCCCCAAAACGTCGTTGTTTTGGACAAGCATCCAAGTCATAACACCATTAAGGAGTTAACGGCTTGGTGGTAAAAACGAGTTAAAAAATAAAATTTGGTGATAAATTTGGACGAATTAAAAGGTTGGTGGTATAAACGGGTCACCCTCAATAGTTTGGTG
Source organism: Hibiscus tridactylites (assembly GCA_958450335.1). Taxonomy (NCBI): domain Eukaryota; kingdom Viridiplantae; phylum Streptophyta; class Magnoliopsida; order Malvales; family Malvaceae; genus Hibiscus; species Hibiscus tridactylites. Next base: position 5,061,954 of record OY288265.1, on the reverse strand, counting down.
GTACCTGACATAGTTTACCCTATTTTTTTCTTTAGTTCTCCCCTGCATGGTTTTGTCAATCACTGTGTCTCCTAAACCGTTGCCATTAAAAAAATCATGTGACCAATCAAAATATGACACGTATAATAAAAATAAAATATTTTTAGAAAATATAAAAAAAAATCGTTAAGAAACCTCTAGTGTTCAGAATTTATGTTTTGAACTTATATGTTTTCAAAAATTGTAATTTTGTTTGATTTATTTTTATAATAAAATCATAAAATAGGAAAACATTCTAAAAATTGAATTTTTTGAAAAGAAATCTGTGATTTTCCTAGAATTTCTAAGGTATTTTAGTGTTTTATGATTTAAGGTTAGGGTATATAGTTTATTGTTCATTATTTAGGGGTAAGAATTTAGAATTTAAAAAATTTGAATTACAACTTAAGATTTAGTTTTTTTGGTGGTAAAACATGGATAGACACCAAAAGGATTTTTTTTCTTCAAAATGACATAATGTCAAAAAAATATCCCTAGTGTTTGACTGAATTGTCATGTTAACCCTTATTCTTTTTTGGAGCAATTTAGCCCTCAACGTTTCATTTTTTTTTTATCAAAATGGCCTCTCTGTGGCTGAAAACTGTTAGCCAATTAACGATAAATAGCTTGAAATGATATGATAAACCTACATGGCAGTGCATGTCACGATAACAATGTCATATAGGCAAATATATTGACTTTACAGAATGACACATCAATCAAAGTCATTTCAAGTTGTTTATCACCATTTTACTAATATTTTTCATCCCCAGTGGGTCATTTTGACAAAAAATGAAACGTTAAGTGCTAAATTGCTTAAAAAGGAATAGAGGCCAAAGTGACAATTCAATCAAACGTTTGGGGATTTTTTTTAGCATTATGCCTTTCAAAATTCATAGTCTTGCATTTTACGCGTTTTCCAGAAATGGGAGCATTTAATTATTAACGATAAACAGGCCATGAAAGTAACATGATTGGTTTGCAGGAGAAAGAGATCCTGAAAATGAATTATTTAACAAAATCAAGAAGAATTTAATCTTAAACTTGTGTTATTGGCTCTGATAAAAAATCAGAAAAAGATTGAGCTTACAGATGAGTATTCAGTATATAACTTGGGGAACAAGTCGTTTCTTGAAGTGGTTCAACTTAGTTGGAACTCAGTCAGTTCAAACATGCCCAACTGGCTGTATACTTTAAACCATCTTCAATCCCTTGATCTTTCGCATAATAAGCTCCAAGGAAGATTACCAACCTTTGCAATCTGAAGGAGTTGGATTTATCATCTAATCATATCAGAAATCCTACAGAGCCTGTCTTAGCTGTAGTTTGGATTGCTTAGAATCATTGAATATGACAGATAACCATCTCCTTCAATTTGCAAAGAGGTTGGTAATCTTCCTTCTAGAATATTACAAAACCTAAATTGAATAATGTTCATGGATTATTAATTAATTTAATCCGTCGGAGCCCTAATTAGGTTTGAACTTAAAAATTGAAAAAAATAAATGGACATGTATTGAAAACCTTTTGTGTTGAGATACATTTTTTAATAAAAATTGAAGTATCCCAAAGTAACTGGATGTTTCAAAACTCATATTCGTCTTTAAATGTATTGAAAACCTTTTGTGTTGAGATACATTTATAAGAAGAGTTTTGAAAGCTTTGAAGCTGAGTGCTTGTCGGGATTTGTCCTGTCAGGTTGTTGTAGGAGACGTTGAAGTGATTCAAGAAGTTCAAATTGGAGAAACTTGAAGGGATTCCACCATGCAACTTGTTCATCGACAAATCAAGGGACTCCATTGATTCCATGTTGCCAATGTTGTCTGGTATATTTCCTGTTAGGAGATTCCATGACAAATTTAATGAGAGTAGCCCAATGAGAGTTCCAAGTTCTTTGGGGATCTCTCCGGTGAGACTGTTAGCTGAAAGGTCTAGACTTGTAACAAGTCCTAGTGTGGAACTGTATTCGTCTTCCCGTCCTTTCAACACCAATTGTGCACTCGGTTGAACTGAAGCATCATCGAATGCAACCATCCAACGATCAGGATTGTAGGAGGTTGTATCTTTTGTGGCCATTGCACTCAAGTTACTAAAACATTTTGGAATAGCTCCTGAAATGTTGTTATGGGCAAGGTCCAAGTTCTGAAGATTTTGGAGAGCACAAAGTTTTTGAGGGATATGGCCGTCAAAGTTGTTTGATCGGAGTCTCAGAACCACAAGGTTGGAGAGCTTGTCACCCATCCATGCAGGTACACTTCCACTGAAATGATTTTCACTGAGATCAAGAATAACCAACTTCGAACAGTTTCGCAATGTGGAGGGTAATTCTCCAAACATACTATTGTTTTGAAGGGTTAGCTCTGCAAGATTTGTATATCCCAAAGAAGGAGGGATTTTCCCTGTCAAGTTGTTGTTTCCCAAATTTAAGTTTACCAATCTTCGCCAGTGACTCCAGCAATCTGGAATCTCTCCCAAGAGAAGATTTGTACTAATGTCAAGAATCCACATATTTCTCCATTCTGATGAATTACAAACAAATTCAACAAGGGAGCCTGAAAATGAATTGTTTGACAAAACTAAAGCAAATAAAGTTGGCAATAGTCTTGGCAATGGACCCGTGAATCGGTTTGAGCTCAAGTCAAGAGAGTATCTGACGTTCAAATATGAAATCCCCCCGGTAAGATCATTAGAGGAAAGATCTGCATGATCTAAATGGGTGGAAAGATTCAAAAACCAAGTGGGAAGTACACCTGAAATTCCTGCATGGGAGATATCTAAACCAGACAAGTTGTTTTGGAACTCTAACCATCCGGGAAACTTGGGACCAAGATGCCATTCACCCAATTCGATAACTCTGCACTGAAACGGGGGAACCCAGCTTGGGTTTGGTTGGAATGTCAACATGTTTCCGGATGCCTTCAATTGTGTCAATCTGGTGAGATTAGAGAAATAGGTTTCTGATACAACTCCTTCCAATAGATTTTGACCAATATTTAGAGTTTCTAAGTTTGCCAATTGTCCCAGAGTTGGAGGAAAAGTACCATTTAATTGATTTCTTGAAACATCAAAGACCTCCAGAGATGATAACTCCCCTATTGACAATGGAATTGGACCAGAAATTCTGTTTCGAACAAGGGACAGGTGAACTAGATTTTTAAATTGACCAAGTTGATCGGTTAAATGGCCATAAAGTTTGGTATATGCCATCTTCAAGGACTCTAAGGAATGCAAACTACAACTGGACAGAGTGCGTAGGATTTCGGATATGTCTTGATCAATATGATTAGAAGACAAATCCAACTCCTTCAAATTGCAAAGATGTTCCAACGAGGTTGGTAATCTTCCTTCTAAAAAATTAACTGAAAGATCAAGGTGAACAAGAGAAGTCAAGTTTCCAATGGCACTTGAGATTTCACCCTTGAAAACGTTATGACCAAGATTAAGGAACTGAAGACGGTTTAAACTACAGAGAGAGTTAGGTATGGGTGAATTGAGTACGTTGGAACTAAGATCAACAACTTCAAGAAACGACATGTTCCCAAAGTAATCTGGAATTGGACCTTCCAAAGAATTGTAACTAAGATCTATGGACACAAGACCATGAAGACTAAATATCGACATAGGTATCGAAGATAATCGGTTCAAAGAAAGATCAAGAACAGCTAGTGACTTTGTAGAATTAACACTTATCTGATATGGATCAGCTGCTAAACTGCAATCTGACAAGTGCAACTCTAGCAAAGAAGGAAGATTGGATGTTACCTGTAGCCAATCACTTGCTTTATGAAGATCCACACCACTCAAATCAAGGTACTGCAAGGAAGAAAGTCCAGAAACCCATTCAAGACTTTTAGCTTCATGCTGCAAATTATTACCTCCGAGATCAAGATAATGCAGCTTTGAGAGGTTCCCAAGGTTATGAGGGATTGCCCCTTGGAATTGTGCCCGGGAGAGGTTAAGATATGTTAGACTCCCCAGCAAACCAAAGAAGTCTGGGATTTGTATGCTGCTAAAGTTGTTGCTGCTCAAGTCCAGGGAATTGAGATGCTTCAAGTGGAGCAAAGAAGGATTTATTGTGCCCCCAAGCTTTGACCGCTTGTAAGCTTCCCATTCAGGAAACGGTGCATCATCATCAGGACGAAGAGGAGCCGCCAAGTGCAGTTGGTTGACGTGACCAGTTAAGTTATGACAGACGACACCATTCCATTTACAGCAATCCCCTCCTTCAACCCAAGAAGATAGCCTGTTTGAAGGATCAATCAGGTCATTCTTCAACTTCAAAAGGGCATCTCTCTCACTTTCAATGCAAAGCACATAGGAATTGGCATCACAACAGCTAAAACAGATAGCAGTAGCAGTGGCAAAAAGAAATCGGAAGCAGGCATTTGTAACAGCAGCTCTCATGATTGCAATTCTATACTACCAACCATTGCTAGAAACTCCGACTATAAATAGGAAGCTGAAAACTAATAATAATTCCTACCTAGAAGAAATGGAGCTTCACTTGGTTAAATTTCGACAAATGTAGAAAAAGAACACACATAGGACAAGAGAGTCGACTCAACCAAGTCTATGGAGCCAGCCAGTCCAATTGCCGGCCGATTATCTTTGCTCCACTTGTTTTCTTTCCCTATTAAAATCAAATTCTTGCCATATATGTTTTCCATTTCTAGAAAACCAATATTAATTCAAATATGGATTGCTGCGATTAAACTCCCCCAGGATGATGCTATTGATGATATAAAGGCTCTTGACAAATTATGGAAGAGTTCAACTGCATATGGCACAAGAAGGTTATCATTGGGACATACTGTTTTCCGCTATTTGTTGGAACTTATGTTTAATTAAGAAGGAACAGCTTTATCTTTGATGAGGGATTTGTGGAAAAGGATAGCATTTTGGAGTGTAGCTACCGTTTAAAAGGGGAGATTCTGAGGACAGATATGAAGCATCGTGATCAGCAGCCAGGGCCGAGCCAAGATTTTTTTTATAGTAAGGTCAGAATGAGGTATAGTTTTCGTACTACTGCAATAAGTATTGTTCACTAGGATTATTCATTCTGGGTACTACATATGCCGGCCCGTTTTAACCGGGTACCCGGTTCACATTTTTATTTATTTTATAAAATTTAAAAGTTTTAAAAAAATCACATAGTAAATACATAAAATTTAAAAATTCATAATACATAACTCAAACACAAAAATTAATAATTTGAAGCTAGCTTTAAGATGAAATATTTGGATATATCACTAAAAAGACATTAAAAATATTAATATCATTTTTTTCTTTCGAATCACAGAATGAGAATGTAATGCCTCTCTCAAAAAATATATTTAAAAAGGGTAAACTTCACCGGAGGTCCCTTTTGTTTGGGTCATGTTTTATTTTAGTCACCCATTTTGAAAAAGGATTATTATTGTCACTTACGTTTTCGATCTGTTTTATTTTGGACATTGTGCCGTCAACACATGTTAGTTTAATATGTGGCATGTTAGCCAAAAGGGTTAATTTTTAATTTGACCCATGAACTTTAAACAAAATATTAATTTGACCCATAAACTATCAATTTCTAATTTTCCTGCGTCAAAGTTTGAAACTTTCTTTCTTTCAACAATTCCCTTAATCCAAATGAAATCTAAAGCGAAGGTTTATGCTTGATGAAAATCTTAGGGAAGAAAATTAATATTTTCTTTTTTAGTAATTCCCTTAGTTCCAACTTGAGCTCTTCCACTGCTAAAAAATTTAACAAATTGGATAGAAAGGTTTGTTTCTATGTGATAAGTTCCTCCATCTCAAATTTTCACCCCAACAATTGTGAATTAGAATTAAAAATTGCTTTGTGTGTTTCTTGAAGGTTTATGTTCGAGAACAAGCAGCACCATTTGTTTCAATGGCAAAAATGATGAACAAATTTTAATCTTGTACAAAAGAATCTGTCACTTTCTCACAGTTCTTAAGGTTGAGAGCAAAGAACATGTGAGGTCGAGAGAATTGGGATTCTTCTGTAATGCAAAAGAGAATTGGGATTCTTATGTAATGCAAAGAACATGTGACTATACCTTAAAAATTCTATTTTGCAACGCATCAGAGGATACCACCACCCGTGACAGATTTTGATATATTTGATGAGGTTGAGAGAGTGGTCGGAACCATCATCCACCAAAGAAGGTTATCGGGACAACGATTATTGTGGGATAAAAGTGAGGTCGAGAGAGTTTAGGGGTCAAATTAATTTTTTGTTTAAAGTTTATGGGTCAAATTAGAAATTAACCCTTTTGACTAACGTATCACGTCATCAAACTAACGGGTGTTAACGGCATAGTTACCAAAATAAAACAGATCGAAAACGTAAGTGGCAAGAATAACATTTTTTTTTTAAAATAGGTGATCAAAATAGAACACGGCTCAAACAAAATGGACCTTCGGTGAAGTTTACCCTTCAAAAATTTTAAATACATAATACAAACATAGAAACAATTTAAAGATTTAAATTTAGTTTTAGGTAAAAATATTAAGAACCTAAAATAAAATTATAATTTAAAAATAAAAATAAACATAATAAAAGTATCGGGTCGGGTAACCGGTTACCAAAAAAATTCGGCCCAGACCCCCCCAATTACTCCGAAAAAATCTCAGGTCGGGTCAACCAGGTCGGGTATTTTTGAACACACCTATTATTGACCTCATACCCTAACAAATTAAGTGATGTTAATTTTAATATTTCCTATATAAAACTGTGTTACAATTCTAATATTTCTATATAGCAAGTACTTTTAAATGGGATCATTTCTACCCTAATATTACCACGTAGCCCCCCATGTCAGTGGCGGATGTACGTGGAAGGGTGGGTGGGCTCGTGCCCACTTGAACCTTTTAAAGCTCACACATTTTCTTTGATTTTTTAAAATTTTTAAATTTTTATGATTTGTGTCCGGCCTGAAATTTTGAGATTTGTATGACTTGTGAGTTGTGTCCACCATCAAAAATATTTCGGAGTTAGGGTGAGTCTTTAGCTTTTCAAGAAGTTTGGTAACTTGTTGGCTGAGCTTTGGACGGATCATGATATTCTACGACATGCTTGTTGTTTGAGTTTAAAGAAAATCATAATCCAAAAAGAAGAAGAAGAAAAGCTAATTTTGAAGAATTAAACCGAACGAAAGAAACATGTTAGGAAGTAACCAAGTATTCTGAATTGTCACGTTTAAAAATGTTACACACTTGACGAGTATTACATTCAGATTAATTGATGACCAATCAATGGTTTCAATTTGATTTCTGGATAAGAGTTAACATCATAATGCTTCTGAACAACAGGAAAGCAGAAGTGTTTAACCAAGCCATTGTTGACAACGACGGTCCCCACTAGCTCCTACAGAATGCCGAATGCTGATTTTCTCGGTAGAATACTTTTGCTGAAGCCATTCGAAACCATTCACGTCAAGTTTTCCAGAAACGGATTTCCCTTGCTTCCTACGGATTTGCTGCTCCCGAACAGAAGCCCATAGTTTTTCAATGGCTTCCCGTTGTCGAGACGTAAACCTCGCTACATTGTCAAATGCATGCTTTACCAATATGTCTATAACTGTCTGGCACCTAAGAATAACACAACAGGCAATTAATCTCCTTAATAAAATCAACATAAGCAACTATCAAAAAGCAGAGTTCCCTATCCTTTAATTAGCAGCAGCACGCAATGAACACTTACCACGGCGTTTTATAACGTCGAGCGGCAATCTCTAAACAAGAAATCAAGGCTTCTCTCTTTGACTTAAGAAATCTCTTAGTGTCTTCCTCATCATCGTTCCTGCTCTTGGTTGTCACGTCTTTCTTTCCTTTTGCTCTATCATCTTTTTTCCCAGATCTAGGAATTAGGGCATCGAGTCCAAATGGATCAGACTCATCCTTGTTATTTCCTTCAGCTGAAGCAACTATAGCTTGTTTGGCGTCTTCATCATTTCCTGTTTCAGTCTCATCTTTCAGGGTAGCAGATTCATCTATGTCATCTTCCTCAGTCGCAAATGGAAGACTACATATTTCATCTTTTAATTTACTAGCTGTTTTCGAGAACTGAAATGAAGTTCAGAAACAACATATAAGCACACCAATGACACCATCAGTAACAAATTTTGTACGAGTAGGAAATGTGAATCAGTTTAAACAGTATTGTCACAAAGCATTTTAGTGAAGAAAACAACCATCAATAAGGAAAACTCAATGATATAATCATCTCATGTTTGTGAAGAAGATGCACTCGGAAAAAAAATGAGAAACAAGAACTAAAAGTGAAGCACGTACCACAAAGCTGTCATCAGTTAAAAAGTCATTCGCCATCACTGCCCTAAATGTCCACACAGTCAGCTGGTTCTTCTGTTTCTTGTTTAGGCACTGCAAGGAAACAAAAAATGAGAAACTGCTCAAGGAAGAAAGCCTTATATTTGCAATACAAAGAAACTAAAACCATACTTCAGCGGCATCTTGTGCTGCTGAGAACAGCGAATGATAATCGCATCGCACTGAAGAATCAGTACAAGAAGCTGTTGATGACATTGCAGCCTCCAGTATAGCAAAAAAGTGTTCACTAGTTCCGGCCTTCACGCTTCCAGCCTGTATCAACTGTAAGGCAAGCTTTGAAGCCTTAGAAAACTTGGCAGGGTTCTTGATATGTGATGCAATCTTCTGCATTGCCTCAATAACTTGTGTCTCTGAGGCATCTGTCGTCATCTTAAATCTCAAGCGTTTTTCTTGTACAGCAGCTGGAAAGTACAATGCAGAACTAATCAGCTACTGGCAGAGAGAGTTTAGCTAAAAAAGAAAAATAAGCTTCCAGGGAAAAGTTGCCAAGTAGAATAATCAAATAAGAGATTTTTAATAAACAAACAATAATAGAACACAAGTACTTTCCCATTGAAACCAATTATGTCAAATCAAAGCATTTCTATATCCAATTCTCATCCCCTTTTCACCCGAATGAAAATTAAACCGTGCCGTGCACTATTCATCATTCAGTTGAAAAAAGTGACCAGATAATAAAGGGGATACACCACCATATGCATAAGACTGCACATATCCATGTCCTCTTATTATTATTTTCCTTCTATAAATTGAAACCAATACAATTAAACATACTCGAATCAATCTGCCAACTACGATTCTTCTTCCTTTACATTCCAATTTTGCAAACAACTAAACAGAGGTAACTCAAAAATTTATCTCTGTTTGCTCCTAGTCTCTCATAAACCAACGAATAAAATTCTAAGGTAATTGCACGTTCACAAAACCTCAAGCCCATATTTGATTATCTTTCTCAAAGCAATATCTTCCACAACGCAATACATGATAACAAAATTACTTTCAAAATCCAAGCCCCAATAATCCCCACTAAAAAAAACAAAAAAATTGAACTGAATTATGCTGCAAAATCCCTAAATTATCATCTAAAATCACATTCTCATCATGCAAAAAGCAAAACCCATTTCAATTTCCACTTCATGGTAGTAAATAAACTTACAACAACCAGAATTTAGAATCAAATAAAAGATAAAAAATTCTGTGAGCCCAAAAAAAAAAAAGAATTCTTCAAATTGTGGGTGGGGTTTACCTTCTGGGTTAGATTCAGTGGGCTTAGGTCTCTTAAGAGCACTCTTAAGAACTGGGATTGGAGAAGCTTCCTTGTTATTGCTGCTACTACTTGTCTTCAAAGAAAAAGAAACTTGATTCCCTTGGTCTTTGTCTTCTTCTTCGTTTTCTTTTTCTTCTAGTTGCTGATGATGAGATGGCGGTGGTAATCCTTCAAACAGATTGTCACCCATTTTCTCTCAACTAATCAGCAATTTATTTTCTTCTTCTGAATGATTTCTGGGTATTGTCTGTAGAACATAAAGTTTCAAGAGTTTTCCTTCGAATTCAAAAGGAATATGCAGGGGAAAGTTTTCCCTTTTCTTCTTCCCCCTTCAAAAACTAGGGAGAGATTTTTTTCCCAAATAAGTATTACTATTGGGTAAAATACACGAAAGGTCACTTACTTATAGATTTAGTAACAAACAGATCATTCTTCTTCTAAAAATAACAATTAAGTCACTCAATTATAGGTTTAGAACAAGTTGCTCACTTTTTTTAAAAAAATTATAATTCAGTCACTTAATTATAGGTTTAGGAACAAACAGATCATTCAATTAAAATTTCGTGAGAAACAAGTCACTTTGTTAGTAAAATTAAACAAAGACATGGTATAACAATAATTTTGGTCTCTAAAATTTATCCATTCTATTAATTTAGTCCTAATTCAAAAAATTTCAACAAACTTAAATCTTAATATTTGAAAATTTTGACATCACATCATCCTGACACACACCCTTCGACCACTTACCACACTTTATGCGATTGTCCATAAATTTGATAATCAACCGATGTAAGCTCGACAAACACAATCACTTTATTATTGGATAGTTGACAGACTAATGTAATAGATGCATTATGAACTTAACGTCGCCTTCTAGTAGACAGTCAATTCACTAATGAAAATTTTAAATATGAAAGATTAAGTGTATTGAATTATTTCGAATTATGACCGAATTAATAAAATACATAAGTTTCAAGGACTAAAAGTTTTACTTTTAGAAGAAGAGTTACATGTTTGTTCCTAAACATATAACTGAGTGACTCAATTGTTACTTTAAAAAAAAGAGTGACATGTTTTTTACTAAATCTATACCTAAGCGACCTCTAGTGCAATTTACCCTCTTATTTTTCCATGCACAAGCGCTCGTGGAAAAAAAGTTTAGTGATTTCGTTTAGGATCTAGTACTTAAGAGTTTTAGTGGATAAGTTTTGAATTTAGAGGTATGGTTAAAATTTAGTGTTTAGAGTTAAATTTTAAGGTTTATAGGTTAAAACTTAAATCATTAACCATATTACCTTAATATCTAAACCCTAAATTCTAACCACTAAACCCTAAACTCTATATGTTTTCATATATATATATATATACACACAAAATTGCAGTAATCATTTATATAATTGTTAATCAGATAATATTCCTTTCTCTTTTAATCTGTTGTTGGGATGATGAAAAAAAAAACTCCAAATTAAAATTAGCTGACATAAGAACTACATTGGGTTTGGGTTGTCATAAAAATTGAACCAATGCCACCTGTTAGCCCATTTGTTTCTTGGGCTTTAGTTGTGTAATTGGCATAGCCCACTAAGCTTATATCTTTTATTCTCTCGGTTTTAGAAGGTTTAACTTTTTTATATATAATTATTCAAAAAAAAAACTTTTATATATATAAAGAAGGTTTTGTGGATATTTAACTAGTATGTTCCTAAACAATTTGTCTCATATATTCCTAATTAATCCAAACTCAAATCTCGGCCTAACTTGATTTAAATATAAAAATCAATAATTTAAACTCGAATTCACTTGAAACTCAAATCCGAAATTGACATGAAATCAGAATAATCTGCCTTAAAATCAAATAATTTAAACTTGAAATGATCCATACTCGAATGACTCTAACAAGTAACTCTGATTAACATAAAATGACTAAAATTTCAAATAATCTAAACATATGTCGAAAATCTGAATTATGAATTTAAAATGATGTATATCATCTCAACAATGTGGGCATATGCATGAAAACATGGATTAAATCATTTAAATATATAAAATAAAAACAATTCTAAAGAAATCGGGTATACATCTAAATTTAAAAAAATTATTTATTTCCAATTTGATGGGATGTCCCCGAAGGGACAATTTATTTATTTATTTTAAACTTCTTTTCTACTTGAGATTCAACGCAGACTAACCTTTAATTTCAAATGAAAGTCGTCATGAAGTACAAATATATTTTTAATCAAATCATTACAAAAATTCATTAAATAATTCAAAATTAAATCAATGTAAACTACGAACAAACGTAAAATACAAAATTCTTACTTAAGTTAATCACAAGATTAAATATGTTAAATATTAAATGAATTAACACATGATACAAAATACATAAGAAAATTAATCAATAATATATATTTTTATCATCGGTTACAATATCCATTACAAGATTCGAAACTTATGGAAATAAATTTAGTTATTTTTAATAAAAATCAAAATATAATACAAGAAATTTAACGTATAATCCGAAATATAACACATAAAGTATTGTAGCACTTCTATTCTTAAAATGCTCGTTAACATTGTTTATTAATTACAAAATCATACTTTGACCATTCTCTACAATGAACTTGTTGAAAAACAAACAACAGTAATCAGTTAATTAATTGATTAATTAATGTATGTCAAGAAGAGGATTAGATAAAACTTTGTGAGTAATCCATGTGCCGGCCACGTGTATCAAAGTTTTAAAAAAATTGAACGGTCGGTGATTACAAAGTAGTATTTGATGTTACGGATGCCTCGGTTCTCGCCAAACTCTTGGAGGCAGAGCGAAGAGATGAAGCGGGTCTTTGAGGTAAGTGTTCTTACCCAAAGCTCGCTTTTTTTTTCCTGTGTTCCTTTTGTGATCTGGTCTTTTTGATGTCTTGTTCAATTGTTACCTGGAATGTGAGGGGGTTGGGGCGTCCAGAAAAAGTTAGGGCAGTGGTTAATTCGTTGAGGAAGTGCAAAGCTAGAGTAGTCCTTCTACAAGAAACGAAATTGGCAGTAGTGAAATTGGGGGTTTTAAAAAGATTTAAAAGATCAGCTAATTGGAATGTTGAAGTTGCTTTAGCTAATGGTGCGGCTGGAGGTTTGTTGTCTTGTTGGGATTCAAAGGTTTTCTCGCTCCAAAAAAAGTTCATTAACAGCAGATGGATGGGGTTATTTGGCGTCTTTGTATCAAATAAGTGCAATTGTGGCATATTGAATCTATATGCTCCGAATGAAGCTAGGGATAGAAGCAGTTTTTTAAATGAAGTATCTGAGTGTATTTCGGCCATGAATGTGCCGGTAATTATTGGTGGAGACTTTAATGTTGTGCTTAATGCTGAAGAAAGATTCGGGGGTGCGTTTTCGCCTGAGTCCTCAGCAGTATTCAGGGAGTTTATAAACAAGAATAACCTGATTGATTTACCACTGTCGGGTGTAAAATTTACTTGGTTTGGTGGTGGAAATAGCGTTGAAGCCAGTAGGTTGGATCGTTTTCTTATTTCTCCGGAGATACTACTGAGTTTTCCTAATCTGATTCAGTGCACTCTCCCTAGAAGTCTCTCTGATCATCGGCCAGTTTTAATCAACGAAGCTTCTAAGGAAGATGGAAAACGTCCCTTCAAATTATTCAATTCGTGGCTTTCAGACAAAAAGTTGGGGGAGAAGATTAAGGACACTATCGGGTGTATGGCTAACAGGGGTATAGGGAAATCGTTGAGGACAGTAAAATCAGTAATTAAAAACTGGGCAATGGAAGAGAGCAGAAAATCGAAGGAAGGTACAGAGGGCATGGAAGCAAAATTGGAGGTATTAGAAAATAAACTTATCGAAGAAGGCTATAATCCGGAGCTAGTTTCTGAAATGCAGTCCCTACGGATTGCTTTGTGGAAGAACTATCGCAAGGAGGAGCGAGACTGGTTTCAAAAATCGAGAATCCGCTGGTTCAATGAAGGTGATAAAAACACAAAATTTTATCACCTTGCAGCGTCGATAAGAAACTGCAGAAACAGAATTGGAATGATTGAAAAAGATGGGGTTGAGTTAACTGATGATCGGGCCATTTCTAAGACTTTTGAAGAGTATTATCGGGAAGCTTACAAGGCGGCAGATACAATCCCCTTAAAAAGCTTCAACTGCGATTTTAATCAACTGAGTAGGGAATCGGCTTCCGCTCTTGAAGAACCGTTCAGCTCAGAGGAAATTTGGGCAGCAATTCAGTCGTGCGATGGCAATCGAGCACCAGGCCCGGATGGATTCAATTTAGAGTTCTTCAAAAAATTTTGGCCAGCCCTCAAGGAGTCCATTTTGGTGTTTTTCAATGATTTTCACAAAGGCAAAGTGAAGGATCAGTTCTTTAATCACTCATTCATATCTCTTATCCCTAAAAAACAGAGCCCCCGGGTGGTAGAGGATTTCAGACCCATTTCTCTTGTTAACAGTTTATATAAGATTTTGGCGAAAGTGCTGTCAAGAAGATTGGCCAGTGTTATGAATGACGTAATAAGTGACAACCAGTTTGCATTTATAGCAGGGAAACAGATCGCAGACTGCTCCTTGATCGCGAACGAAGTTATTGATGATCTTAAGAAAAGGAAGAAGCAAGCGATAGTGTTTAAGGCGGATTTCAAGAAGGCTTATGATACAGTGGACTGGTCTTTTCTGGATTTTGTCCTTGGGAAAATGGGATTCGGCCACAAGTGGAGGAGATGGATGTTTCTGTGCATTTCTACGGCTAAAATATCGGTCTTAATCAATGGAAAACCGACAAAGATGTTCCCGATTGGGAGAGGCTTAAGACAGGGGTGTCCCCTATCCCCTTTCTTGTTTAATATTTTTGGCGAAGCACTGAGTGTGTTGTTGAGCAAAGCTTCTGCCGAGAACATTATTAAAGGAGTTGAAGTGGGCAGAAATGGTATGAAGATTTCTCATCTGCAGTTCGCAGATGACCTGATTATCTTTGCAAAGGCTGATTTGGAGAATGTAAAGTGTATAAAGCGGGTTCTCAGACTTTTTGGAATAGCTTCAGGCTTATGTCTTAATATGAAGAAAACCACTCTGTATGGGGTAAACGTGGATTTCCAGTGTGTGCAGGGCTGGGCAGATGTTCTACACTGTCTAGCAGGTTCATTCCCAACATCGTACCTTGGAATTCCGTTGGGATCAGCTTCTAATTCTGTGGCTTTGTGGCAGCCTATTCTAGATAAATTTTCGGCAAGATTAGAAGGCTGGAGCGGGAAACTTTTGTCGATTGCTGGAAGGCTATGTTTGATTAAGTCAGTCTTGTGCAGTCTTCCCATCTATTATCTAGGTATGTTTTTGATGCCGATTTCAGTAGCGGACAAACTTAACTCCTTAGTAGCTAAATTCTTGTGGGGGCCTAATTCTAATCATCCGATTCACTGGATTAAGTGGAATAATCTTGTTAAACCAAAGGAACACGGTGGTCTTGGTTTTTTTGATTTACGATTGAAGAATAGGGCTCTCCTTAATAAGTGGATTTGGAGATACAGTGTTGAGCCTGATAGTCTTTGGAGAAAGATCATTGATGCTAAGTACGGTTATGAGCAGTCCAATCTCGTTCCAAAACCTATTTCCAATCGCTATTCATCTCGTGTGTGGAGGAATATTTTGTTGCCTTTGCAGAATAGTAATGATTTGTTTAGTAGCAATCTCCGCTTTGTTCTCGGAGATGGTAAAGCCATTCAATTCTGGGAGGACAATTGGACTGAAGTTCCGAACCTTCGTCTAGCCTTCCCGAGAATTTTTAGCATTGCTCTAAGGAAAAGGGGGTGCATTGCAGATTTTGGTTCCTTAGTTGCTGGTAAATGGGAATGGAGCATTGAGTTGAGAAGAACACTATTCGCTTGGGAAGTCAAAATGTGGTCTGATTTTGTTGATACTATAGACAGAGCAGCTAAGTATATTGCCGATAGGGACTGCTTGCGTTGGTGCGGATCTACGCATGGTTTCTATAAACCTAAGGACTACTGTATTTTAGCAACTAAGTCAGGGAATGTGGATAATAACCCCATATGGAAACTTATTTGGCAAAACCTGGCTCCACCGAAAGTCGAAATTTTCTTATGGCGAGCAGTGCAGAACAGAATTTCTACTTGTTTCGAATTGGGAAAGCGTGGTATACCGGGTTTGGGTAATAGTCTCTGCCCTTTTTGTGCTGCAAATACTGAAACTTCTGATCATCTTTTGTGTCAGTGCATATTTACTTGGCAGGTTTGGCAAAAATGGTGTCTTGTCTGGAACATCCACTTGACGATGCCGAGTAGCTTGTTAGACCTCATGGTTTGGTGGAATGAGCAACCTATCAACAAGGATGCAAAACCCATCTGGATGATGGCTTTTTACGGGTTAGTATGGTCTATTTGGCTTAGCAGAAATGAGGCTATATTCAACAATAAATCATTCACTGTTGTTAATGTATTTGATATTGCCATCACTAGAATTGGTTTTTGGTGCAAGAGTAAGTGGCCAGATCAGTGTTTTCCTATTTTGGATTTCATCCGAAATCCTAATTTGTGTTATATTGTATCAACTAAGCGAAGCAGAATTTCTGCTGATAGTTGGAAGGCTCCGGATTATGACTCAGTAAAATTTAATGTGGATGCTTCAGTAAATGGCAGCTATGGTAATGGTGGAATAGGTGGAATCCTGAGGAATCATTCGGGGCTTCAAATGGTTAGGTTTGTTAAGTTCTTAGGAAGAACAAATCCAACCGAAGCTGAATTGTTAGCTATTTTAGAAGCTTGTTGCATTTTTTAGCATCACTATGCTGGTTGGAATAAGGCTGTGTTGGTAGAATCTGACTGTGAAATGGTATGCAATTGGATTAATCGGGATGTGTATGTGCCTAATTGTTTTGCTGAGCTAACGCACAAGTGCAGGAATTTTTTTCGGAAGCCAAAGTGGAAGCTGGTATTTGCATACAGGGAGGCAAACACCATCGCGCATAATCTTGCTCGTGAAGGGGCCAAGGGAAAAGGAGATTTTATTTGTTTCAACTATTGAAATTTCCTAAGTTTAAAATTGCAGTGATGTTTCGTTTCTTTGCTGTGTAGTTTCTCTATAGTGATCAAGGCACAGTAGCCATTTGTGTAACATTCTATAGTAGTGATGTACTCGAACATTGAACCGTGTTCTTTATATTAATAAGAATGGGCACTCTTTTCCCCCTATTTAGGTTTAGAGGGGGTTTTTAACGAGGCCCGTCACTTTTCAAAAAAAAAAAAATGTTCATAGATGTATCTTAACCTTTTGATAACGCACACACACTTTGTAATCAGAGCGGTCAAACATGGGTCTCCTAAGATGAACATCATCCATTTTTTCATCGAAACTACTTGTTGAATTCATCGAAATTAAATTAGATTGTAAAATGCATTTATGCCATTCCAAAACTTAATTCAATGAAAAATCACCCATAAAACATTTGGTTTTTTTTACACATGCACGTTTTCTAAAAATTAGACTTCATAATCACGTCCATTTGAATGTGATACGTTATAGGTTTAGCGCCATTCAAAATATGACAGATGACATTCGAGTAAATATAGTCGTGGAGTTTAAATTTTACACATTTTGCATATCAAATAATTTCTTTTAACGTTTATTTTAAATTAATCATCTAATTAATTTTCATTAGAAAAATTGAAATTTGAGTATTTTCAAGAAGAAGAAAAAAGGAATGAAGATGCATTAAAAAGGGGTTTGTTGTGTTGAGTGCAATTAGAGTAACCTTCGAATGGGCTGGTTAAAAGGATGGTCATGCAAAGAGGGTTTTGCAACTATTATTTTGCACTACCTTAAGTATTACTAATGTTAAATATTTTAATTAATAGTTGCACATTTTTTTTAGTTTATAAAGGATTTTATATAATTAATTTTCAAATATATGCATGATTTTAAGCAAATGCTGAGATTTTTGAATATATGCATGATTTTCAAACCGAGAATAAATATTAAATACCACCTTTGATTTCTCATAAATTGTTGAACTAAATTTGATTTTCTTTTTAGGGTAAACTACCTGAAATATCACTCAACTTTAATGTGTGACTCTAA
Organism: Hibiscus tridactylites; assembly: GCA_958450335.1. Classification (NCBI taxonomy): domain Eukaryota; kingdom Viridiplantae; phylum Streptophyta; class Magnoliopsida; order Malvales; family Malvaceae; genus Hibiscus; species Hibiscus tridactylites. The sequence goes on along the minus strand of OY288265.1, from coordinate 5,044,217 downwards.
TATGTCACTGAACTAAAATTCGATACTATAATACCATTGAACTTCACTGTGTGATTCAAAGTTAGCACTCCACCGTTACTCCCATTACGGAATTCTGACGTGGACTCTAACTCCCGTTACAAGGATGACGTGGCCGATAAAAAAATAATATCTTTTTCCAGATGTGATCCACCTCATTATATTTTATGTTTTATTTTTATTGTAAAACGACGTAGTTTTGTTAAAGACTCTTTATCTCCTCAAAATTAGGTTAATGAAATTTCAAACTTCAGAAATCACTCTGAAATTAGACGCAAAAAAAATCAGTGGGTTTTTTATGGATTGTTATTGATTATTCAAGTGGTTTTCTCTGGGTTTTCTCTGAAAGAAGATTGTAGTGATCGATTGTTAGAAAGAAATCAAATAGAAAAACGTGTGTTAAGGGTTGAAGGAAGCCGAACCGTAAGATATGGTATGTATTCAAAATTTATAATCTCATATATATTTAATGTTTCTATGAGTTTTATGTATTTTGTTTGTATTCAAATTTTGGGTTTAATGTTTTGTCCTTTTAGTGTATAGTTTTTGTTTGCATTCAATATTTGTTTCTATTCAATTTTTAGGGTTATGATTTTCAATTGTTATTTTATTAAATAGAGGTGGGTGTGATTCACTTTAAAATCAATTGGATGATAAAAAATAACAATAATTCTGTTGTTTGGGGACCACTTGGATGATAGTTGCTGAGTTAATGTGTTAAAAAAATTGTGCATTTTGTTCTGTTGTGACATTGGTTGTTGAGTCAATGTGTTATTCACGTGGGTATTGTTGTGCAATTTTTAGGGTTCTGTTGTTTGGGGACCACTATTATATTTGGGGATCACTCGAATTGTTTGACTGGTGCAATTTTTTAAGTTGAAATTCAGTAGTTCTTTACTTTTTGACAGATGCTTCATCAGAATACTTTACACTTGTTGTGCATCATGATGAATTCATGGTAAATTCTCTAAAGCTAAAATACACTGGTAAGAAGATAAGCTTCTTTGATATGTGCCATGTGGATAGCATGTCTATGCTAGAAATATATGATATTGTTGCAGAGTTAGGGTATAATGGCATGTGTAGTCTGTATTGGAAACAACCTACTGTGAAAGTAAGTGTTAAACCATTAAGAACTGATTCTGATGTCATTAGCATGTTACAGACTATGCCTACACTAAAACAATTGCATGTGTACTTAGAAGAAACAGTTGGAAAAACTGCTGAAGATGATGTTGTAGAAGAGATTAGAGATGATGATGTAGAAGAGGGTGATGATTATGTAGAGGATAATGTTGTAGAAGAGAATGAAGATGATGTTGTAGAAGAGACTGGAGATGATGATGTAGAAGAGGATGATGATTATGTAGAGGATGAGATTGAACAAACTGATAGTGATAGTGGATATGAAAATAGTGATGATGCCTTAAATGATGAAGCTCGAGAAGAAGAGGTGGATCTGATAGATTTAGAGTTTGGTAATGAGACACATTTGAATGGATATGTTAGTGATGGATCAGATTCATTGCATAGTGTTAGTGCAAATGAATCTGATGAAGATGATCGAAAGAAAAACCCCAAATGTCCTGTATTTAATGCTGAGGTGGATATGAAAAATCCGAGATTTAAAAAGGGGATGAAATTTAGTGATAAAGAGATTCTGAAAAAAGCTATAAGGGAGTATGGGATTAAGACCAGACATGATATCAAATTTAAAAGGGTTGATAAAGGTAGGATACATGTAATTTGCAAGGAAAATTGTCCTTGGTATATTTGGGCATCAAAGGTTGACCCTAAAGATCCTATGAACAACACATGGCAGATTAAGTCTTATATTGAAGAGCATAACTGTCTCAAAGATTTTAGAAATAAAAATGTTACTTACAAGTGGTTGGCTAAAAAATATTTGGAACAATGGAAGGTTGATCCTACCTTTTCAATTAGATCTCTACGCCAAGATGTACATAAAAGACATTCTTATCAGGTATCTTTGAGTAAATGCTTGAGAGCTAAAAACTTAGCACTAGAAATAGTTCTTGGAAATTACAAAGTTCAATATTCAAAGATATATGATTATCTTGGTGAAATTAGAACTTCTAATCCTGGAAGCACCACAATCCTTCAACTAGACAATAGATTGTTTCAAAGAATGTATATATGTTTACAAGCTTGCAAAGAAGGTTTCAAAGCAGGCTGTAGACCTATAATATGCCTTGATGGGTGCCACATTAAGAGCTACTATGGAGGGCACTTGTTGGCAGCAGTTGGTGTAGATGGTAATGATAGCCTTTATCCAATTTGTTGGGCTGTTATTGAGTCTGAAAATGAATCATCTTGGATGTGATTTTTGTCTCTTTTGATCACTGATTTAGAGATGACAAATTCTTACCATTTCACATTCATGTCAGACAAGCAGAAGGTAATTCTTTTGTTATCATTTCTCTTTTGTCTCTTTTATTTTTTTTTGAACATATCTAATGCTAACAACTACAATTATTCAGGGGCTGATTGAAGCACTATTAGAACTTTTTCCTCATTCTGAACATAGAAAGTGTGTGAGACACTTATATTTCAATTTCAAGAATGTTGCTGGTTTTAAAGGGAAGAACTTGAAGGATGCACTATGAATAGCAGCTAAGTGTACATATAAGAAAGAATTCGATGATGTAATGGCTGAACTTAAAAATTTGTCACCAAGTGCCTTTGATTGGTTGAAAGACAAGGACCCTGCTCAATGGTCTAAGTCTCATTTTAAAACACTTTGTAAATCTGGCATGGTACTCAATAATTATTCTGAGTGTTTCAATAAGGTAAATATCAACTTTATAAATATGTACTTTATAAATATCAACTTTAATTGTAACTAACATTTTTTTGTTTTCTCGTACTAGCTCATTCTGGATGCTCGAGATAAACCTATCATAACAATGATGGAGATGATTAGGACTGACTTAATGCATAAAATGGCCCAGAAGAAGGAAGCTGCAGATAAGTATACTGAAAGTTTATGCCCAAAAATTCAGAAAAAACTTGATTTGGAAATTGATCACTCTGCTAGGTAATACCACTCAACTATGTAGCTGTTTTTAATTGAAAGTTTTTTGTTGTAATTGTTTGGTTTGAATACAAATAAAACTTGTATAGGTGTTGGCCAACACATGCTGGAGATCATATGTACCAAGTGTCTTGTGGACCATCCAACCAACATGTTGATTTAAAAAAAATTTCATGCACTTGTAGAAAGTGGGATCTCACAGGTATGTGTTTATTAGACTTTAAATTCAATCGTTTTACTATATTTTACTTATTTATTTGTTCATAAATTTTAAGAATCCCATGCTCACATGCTGTGTCATGTATGGTACGAGAAAATCAAAGACCTGAAATTTTTGTTCATAGTTATTACAAGAAAGAAACTCAGCAACTAATTTATAGTCATTTGATCAAACTTATTAGAGGTCTAAATCAGTGGGTGATTGACACTACATGTGAGCCAGTACTGCCACCAAAGCTTAGAAGGCCTCCTGGTAGGCCAAAGACAAAAAGAAAGAGAGAAGCAGATGAAATCACCTCAAATACTAGTGGTAGATTTACTAAAAGATGTGTGAAAATGTATTGTATCAAGTGTCGTAGACCAGGTCACAATCAAAGAACTTGCAAGGGTGAAGTTGGTGCCAACATGCCTATCCCTAAAACAAGACTAGTTGCTAGAAATCAAATGAGACCTCCTTCTGGTAGAGTGTCGAAATTACAGGTAATGTTAATCTTACAAATCAATTAATTTGATTACTTATTAATCTGCATCTAACCTATTTTTTTTATTTTTCAGATTAGGAGGCCAACTCAAACTAGGCCTTCAACTTCAACCAACCAACCAGCAAACAGTCCATTTGTTTTTATCCCTACTCCAGGCCTTCAATTTGAAAACTTGAGGCAGCAAACATGTCCTACAACAGTTCCCATGACAGTTAGATGGATGCCTTCTGGTAGTCAAAATTTCAGCTAATCAAGTACTTTAACTCAGACTGGAACACAAGCTGGAACACAAGAATCTCATGCTCAAAACTGACAAAAACTATAGGTTAGGAGTGGAAGCTAATGTGTTTATCACTTTTTGTTGCCAAGTTCATATGCTTTTGTCAAAAGCTTATGTATTTATCACTTTTTGTTGACAAGTTATTTTGGTCACTTTTTGTTGGCAAAATCATATGCTTGTATTTGGTCTCTTTTTGTTTACATTTTCATATGCTTGTATCTGCACAGTTTTGTAATGGATACAAATTTTCAATGAAAATATATTTTGTGGTTATGTTTATGTTTCAGTGTTGATAGTGTACTTTTTTGTGAACATGTTTATGCTTGTATTTGGTCTCTTTCTGTAATGGATACAGATTTTTTTAGTCTCTTTTTGTGAACATGTTTTAGTGTATTTGGTCACTAGTTGCTACATGTATCAATTTATGATTTTCATATATTCAATCAACACAACTATCTTAAGCAACACTTAACATTTTTATTTCTTTAAGTCCAAAACATAACTAGTAAACATAGTAGTACAACATCCTTAACACAGTAAAACAAAACATTTTCATTTCCTTCTCAACAAAACATAACCAGTAAACATGCTTAATACAGTAAACATGTTTAATTAGTTAGTTGTATTTCTTTTATTCTTTCTTTAAGTCTTATACCGGTATAAGTTGTATTTCTTTTATTCTTTCTTTAAGTTTTATACCGGTATAAGTTGTATTTCTTTTATTCTTTCTTTAAGTCTTATACTGGTATAAATATAAACTCTTTTTACCCTTGTAAAATCAATTTTAGAATAAATAAAATAGAAATTTATTTTGCACGTGTTCTGTTATTCTTCCCTTTCGTTTCGTTTTTCACTCCTATGAAATGGGTTGGCATTAGACCACGATGTAGTCAGCTTTGCCGGATATCCGCATCCACACACCGGAATTGAAATGGGTTCTTCTACTTCAACCCTGCGTTCACTTGATCTTTGTCATTCTACCTCCATTGATTTGGATCAGCTTCAAAATCTATGCTGGGAAATAGGAAATTAGGGTTTTGTTTTCAGCTAAAAGAGATTTTATAGTAAAAATAAAACATAAAATATAATGAGGTGGATCATATATGGAAAAAGATATTATTTTTTTATCGGCCACGTCATCCCTGTAACGGGAGTTAGAGTCCACGTCAGAATTCTGTAATGGGAGTAACGGTGGAGTGCCAACTTTGAATCACACAGTGAAGTTCAATGGTATTATAGTATCGAATTTTAGTTCAGTGGCATATTAGAGTCACACATTAAAGTTGAGTGGTATTTCAGGTAGTTTACCCTTCTTTTTATTATTAATTAGAGATGTATACATTCCCAAGGCAAATGTTGAGAATCGAACTTATACAAGATGCGACAACATGAGCATCTTTAATCACTCGATCAATTAGTGAATTTTAAATTTAATTTTCTTTGGCACTTTATGGAGATGTGAATAAAACATAAAATTTAACAGTTAGATTGTTAAATATCAATTATAATAAAACTTATAGAGATGCGTAAAACCAACTTAATTTTACACGGTGTGTAAAGTTTATATACAAAACCTGCCTATTTAAGCATAAATTTTATTTTTTAAAATCGTAAATTCTAAACTTTAAATTTTAAACATAAATCTTAAATTTTATAACTAAAATTTAAACCCAAACTATAAATAAAACCTCTACTACTAAAATTGTCATTTGTCATATAGAGACGAATTTCTATGGGGTGGGGAGGAGCAATCGCACCCTACCCCGAAGAATATTTTTTTCACCTTTCTTCTCTTATTTTAATTTCTTTAAATTTTGTTTTATTTATGAATTTATCACCTCACTTTCAAACATTTATAGTTTGACCCCTAACTCCAAATCTGGACCCGTCCCTGTTGACATGTTTATGTAAATTAATTTTTTATAAATTTTTACATCAAAATTATATATATATATATATATATATGTGCGCGCGCGAGACAAAGATCCACCTACATTTGTGTACAACATGTGTTTTGAAAAAAAAACAGTATTTTTTATGATTAATATTTTTTCACATATTATTATATAGTATTCAAGTACGGTCATATATTGATACGGGTTAATAAATGAACTATGTAACGCGACGTCGGGATAAGAGAAAAATAAGACGTGCACCCCACTTTCTCACCTTCCAACAAAAATAAATCAAAACCCTAATTTTCCCATCACTCTCCATTAAATTTCCCAAAATAACAAAAATTAAGACTTTGCATAGTAAATACAAAGAAACAACAGCTCCCCAAGGCCTTGACAGTTGACACACCCAAAACCAAGGCAAATATCAATTTCTTGGAAATTATATAGGATTTTTATAAGTACTCAATACAAACCCCAAAGAAAATGGGTCTAATTCTTCCCCATACCCTATACTATTCATACCTTTCAAATCTAGTCTCCTTTAAGCTTTTAATTTCAAAATTTAATCCATTTACCGGTCTTATTTAAAATTTAATTTTTTATTGTCAACACTTGTTAATCGACTTATGTTAGTATAAATAACGTGTTAATGTTAAATAAACTTATGGAAGTTCATTAATTATGTTATATAATGAACTTTAACGTTTTTTATAATTTATCCGTATTCAATCCATTGATCGATCAAGACTTGTTAAGGGAGCTAGTGACTTTCCAACCCAATGTGCTCCATTCATAATATCAGAATTAAGACTATGTATATGATTTAAGATATATAGTGTTTTACATCACTATACCAACTTATAGTTGATGATTGGACTTTAATGTTTAAATCAGACAAATAGAAACTAAATAGAGGGGGTAAGTTTCAAAAGTCTGAAAAATACAAGAACTGAGACAGAATTAAACCAAAAACTTGAACTTTTTTTTGGTTCATTTCTTGCCCTTGGCAATTCTTTAGCTTTGATCGGTTAACATACTTACTTTCCACTAGCCTCTTTCTCTTTCTCTCTGCTAACTTATTCTAGAGAGTTGAATTCTTCCATTTTTTCTTGTTGCTGAAAACCTTGATTCGGTCGTATATCCATAATCAAAGATTTCTATCCAAAACCCAGTTTTCTATTTCTTTGTTTGTAATCCTTTTCCTTTTGGTGAGTTCAAAACCTTGAAAAAAAACCATGGCTAATCTATGGTGGGCAGGGCAAGTAGGGTTACAAGGAATGGAAACATCAGCCACTTCATCATCTCCGATGAAGAAACCAGATCTGGGTATATCCATGACAAACAATGGCGAAACAGGCAGCGGCGGAACCGGTGAAGAAGAAGAAGACAAAGAGCATAGCGACGAGCCTAGAGAAGGTGCTATCGAAGTCTCCACTCGTCGTCCTAGAGGTCGACCGGCAGGCTCCAAAAACAAGCCCAAACCACCAATTTTCGTCACCAGAGACAGCCCTAATGCACTAAGGAGTCACGTTATGGAAATAGCTAACGGTTCTGATGTGGCTGAAACCCTAGCTCAGTTCGCTAGGAGGAGACAAAGAGGGGTTTCGGTTCTTAGCGGAAGTGGAACTGTCACCAACGTTACACTCAGGCAACCTTCGGCACCTGGTGCAGTCATGGCTCTACATGGTAGGTTCGAGATTTTGTCGTTAACCGGCGCGTTTCTTCCCGGACCGGCTCCCCCGGGGTCGACCGGGTTAACGATATACCTAGCCGGTGGTCAAGGGCAGGTGGTTGGTGGTAGTGTGGTAGGGTCACTGGTGGCATCAGGGCCTGTCATGGTAATAGCAGCAACTTTTTCCAACGCTACATATGAGAGGTTGCCTTTGGAGGAGGAAGAGGAGGGTGCTGGTGGAGCTCAAGGTCAGCTCGGTGGAAGCGGCGGATCGCCACCGGGGATCGGTAGCGGAAGTGGAGGGCATCAACAAGGTGGGATTGGTGGCGATGGTACGGGATTGCAAGTTTATAATAATTTGGCACCAAATTTGGTGGCTAATGGTGGACAGTTGAACCATGAGGCTTATGGTTGGCCACATGGTGGAAGGCCACCATATCAGTAAACATATATAAAAACATTGCTTGTGAGAGCATCACTTTGCGGAATAAGATCATCATGTTTAGTTTTCTCTCCTCTTCTCCTCCTCTTAACGGTAATAACACCGTCCGAAACTATTATTGCGAAAAAATAACAGTCAATAGTATTCGTTATGTCTGCAAACCTGATAAAATACCGCAACCGAAAATACTATTGCAATCGCAATTTAAATCTCTGATTGGAAATTAAAGATTAGATATTATATTTCTTTTACAACTAAAATTATAATCTGAGGTTAGGGACCGATGAATTCGAATCTCAAATTCGTTAGACCGACTGAATTATGTTTCGAAATTTTTCTATAAATATCTAACTGTTCATCTCTCTTTCCTCCGAATGAAAAAAGAGAAGGGTTTTATTTGTAGGCTTAGATCCTTCGTTCAAAGCTTCATTTTATGATCTCTAATTAGTTCTATATGTTTTTAATATCAAATTTCTGTTTTGTTTTTTTATAGAAGCTCACACATCACACACTTCCGACTCACTTTGCTAACTTTCCAATCGAACACTTAAACTAGTTTGCCACTATCCCAAATATGTTCAACATGATCAATTTTTTGTTTGGAATAAATATTTATCTCCCTACAAATGTACTATATATATCAAAGTAATAAGTGAATAACTAGTTGGCACTTGGCATGACTAAAAAAAGAAAGAACTATTTTGAATTCATGATACGATATTATTGATTTTGTTTGAATTAACATAAAATGATTCACTTGATGGTGAAAAAATAAATAAATTTATTTTTTATAGCCATCAATACCTGATTCGTTGATTTACAATTTGGATCGGATAATATAATGATCTAGGATAACTTTTTTTAACTCAGTTTTCTTTGTTCACCATTATTTTTATTTAAAAAATCTTAATTCAAACAATATCTTTATTTTACTAGATTTTGCATATACTTTTTTCAATAGTTGATTTATAAATTTTGACCTCTGATGTGTCTAAAAAATATAAGTATAAATCAAATTATTTGAATATATTTCTAGTTAATTGGTAACGTACTAATGTATATGAAAAATGTTGGTAAGGACTTATATTAATTGATAATGTATTATAATAACTTATAATGAATTGTTTTAATTGATTTGAATAATTAATTACATTAATTGATTGTGTAAAAATGTTTAATAAATTAGTTGATAACTAATAGTTATTTGTTTATTTGAACAAGTCAAATGTTATATTTAATATTTGTTTAAATAATTTATTGATGATCAATATTTGGTATTTATATAAATAATTATTTTTTAAAATAGCATTACTAAATATATGTGAAAGATAAATATATTAATTTTTATTTATGAATCATTTTAATATAACTTTTTAATTATTAAATTTAAATAATATTTAAAGCACGTGTATAAATTTCATATGTTTGAAGTAAAAACAATCATTTAAATTATATACGAAAATTTACGTCATTAAAGCATATGTGACTTATTTAAATTTAGGATAAAAGGAGTTTTTTTCACCTTTTATATCCAACTCTTATATTCAATGGATACAATATGTCCTTTTTCGATGCCCTTATTTATGTCATACTCTAAAATTTTAGGGTTAAGAATAGGGATAGACGCAGGACGTTAGGTCAGAGGGGCGAACTTATAAAAATTTTGGTGAGGGCAAAAATAGATTTTCAATAGAAAATTTTTCTAAGTCGTATAGAAATTTCAAGTTTTTAGTGGGGGCGACCGCCCCCGCCAGCCCCCTCGGTCCCTCCCTGGTTAAGAATTTAGGATAAGAGTTTAGAGAATTTGGGGTATCTTGTAGTTTTTTATATTTAAGGTTTAAGATTTAGAAGTTAAATTTTAGGGTTAGAGCTTACAATTTAATTTTTTTAGTGTTAAGACATAGAAAGGAGCATCGAAAATGGGCAGTTCATTTTTATCCATATTCAATCATCTAAACCCAATAAACACATCTTTCACCAAAATCCTCGATAATCATTTGATACATTGGTGGTGTAAACTTTCAGTTTTCACAAGCGTCTTAGTTTTAGGGTTTAAGGATAATAGTTTAGAATTTAGGGATTATTAATAAAACTTAGGGTTTAGAGTAATTTAAGATTTATAGGTTAAAATCTGAGTTCTCAACATATTATCTTAAAACCTAAACCCTAATCTCTAAACCATAATCCTAACCCTTAAATTTTAATCATTACCCCTAAATTCTAAGTCACTACACTTAAACTCTACACCCTAAATTAAATATCTAAATATTAAAACTAAGACACTTGTACAAATTTTTAATTTCCACTGCCGGTGTATTAAATATAAATTATTAAATTAATAGATTTAATTATTCATTCCTCTTAAAGTGATTCAATCCTTAAATTTTGACTCAAAATTTTGTTAAAAAAAGAGGGGGCTTCTCCTGCTGCAAAATTTCCTCCATTTTCATCACATGCAAAGCTCAATATTATATGAAATGCAATGAAAACTGAAAAGGGTTGCTTCCGGTTGGAAATGGGAAAGCAAGAATGGGTTCATCGCTTCATGCCATGTGCTATGCAAGTTCTTCCAGTCACCATTTTTTTAATATAATATTTCAGTTTTCTTGGTGCATCATCCTCGAATTTTGAGCTTTTATTAAATAATCAAAATCTGAAATATATTTAGAAATAATTATAAATACTATTTTCCTCAAAAGGTGACCGTAACATGTAACACCCGGGTCTAGGGGTTAGGCGAAAATAATATTTTAATATTATCTTGGGCCCGGTTTTATACACCAAATAATATTTTGAGTTGTTTTCAAAATTTATTTAATTATGAAGGGTTGACCATGTTTTAAGATTTAACTCCTCTTTAGCCATGTAATTACCTTCCTTGCAAATACCCTAGTTCATTAAGGGTAAATGAGTCTTTTGAGCCCAAAAGAAATTCACCACATGTCAAATAAAACACCAATTCCCTCTACTATTCATCTTCCCCTCCAAAAGCTTATCAACGGGAAAACCCAACTCCCTTCCATATTCACTATTCCATTTCCAAAGCTCCTCCATTTCAACTCCGAATTTAAAGGTGAAGGTAATTTCGAACTCCCCTCACTTTTCTCTTCCTAAAAGTACAATCCATTTTAGTTTTCATGAAGTTTTTGGAAAATAGAGATTTTGAATGTTTTGATTAAAAATGGTGTCTTTATGTTGCAAAGTTAAATGTTTTGATTTAATATGTTTAGTAATGATGTATAGAGGCCAAATGATACTACATATATAAATTTCAAATGATTTGGGGCAATTTTCGGAATTGTGTTTCAAGGGGGTTTTTGGAGGGTTTTAAAGTGTGCTTTTGGGCTGTTTTAGGTTGGATTTTGGGGTTGTAGATAGTATGATGTATGAGGATCATTTTGGGTATATTTGATGCTTGTTTGGGTGTCCGAAATGGGAGAATTCAGTGGGTGTGAAGGGCTACTCGAAAATTCTGTTTTGGGGTTGGCTTTGAGTGTTGGATGCTTGGTAATGTTAATCCGGGTTAGTTTTGATGATAAGATATTAATTGTGGGTGTTTTGTTTGTGTTTGGATTGATTAGAATCAAGTTTGGGCATCGGTGAAGCATCGGAAGTGAATCAGGGAAGTTGAAGGTTGTGCTTGCTTGGTCTTGTGCTTGGAAGCTTAGGTGAGCGGTTAATTGTTTTAAACGGTTTTAATTTGGTTGGTTCGAGTATACGGACTAGGTTGGGCTTGGTAGACCCACCTAGAGTTAGGATTAGGGTGGTAGCCTAATCCTAAACTTGGTCTAAGCCTTTGGACGAACTCAATTGGATGATTGTATATGCCTTGTATGCCATGTAATATGAATGCTTATGTATATTGTTTTATACATGTGAATTGAGGCATGGATTGTATGGCTTAAAGCATGCATGGTGATGGTTCATGGTTGTGTCCATGGTGAGTACGTGCTAAGCACGGAAATGGTTGAAATGTGTGTTGTGGGATGAGTAAAATATTGGCACTAGTATACTTAAATACAAATGATCGATCATTAGGATGTTAGTGTGTACACATGAGTCAAAAGTCGCGCGTGGCCTTGGTGGCGTTGAGTCACCAAGGAGGAGTACGGGTACGCCCGGAAATGGTATTTAAATATAGTCGGTGATGAGTGGAATCCCATCGACGGGGCGTGAGGATGAGTGGAATCCCCTCCGCGAGACCGGTAATGAGTGGAATCCCACCGATGTAATGTGGTTGTTGGATATGAGTCTCCAACATGTTTATCCGTGTATTTGAGCGATAACTAGGTGTCAATGTTGTTTGTTATATGTATAAATGTGTTGAGATTATGAGCTGTTTGGATGTTGTATGTGATTGCATGTATGGTGGTATTGAACTCATACTTATGGCATATATGTGATATATTGCTCATGCATTTATGTCTTTGTGGACTCTTGGTAAGTGTGAATGGCTTTGGTTGAATCGTGCTCGGACCCTGCAATGTTGATGTTTGTTTTTAGAGCTTACCCTCACTAAGCATCATTGCTTACGCTCTCTTTGTTCAACATTGCAGATCCTTAGTTCGTGGGTTGCTCGGCCAAGAGGAGGGCCTCCAAGTGTGGTTTTGGACTTAAGTTCATCAAGTATGGTTTTATGCTAAGTATGTAATAGTTTAGGCAATGGGATGTGTTGGTTGTTGTTGGTTGTTAGGAGCATGTGTAGACTCCTTTATATATATTGCTTTTGCATGGTTGTGAATCCATGATGATTGGTAACTTATGTCTTGTGGCTTGCTTGTTATGTTGGCCTATGCCTTAAGAGTTTTTACACGTGTTTGAATGTGGTTTGAATGAATGCATGATGTGGATTGATGCCTTTGTGTAATACATGTTTAACCCTTGTTGAAGCATGATTGTATGTTTGCTATGCCATAAGTTGTCTTGTCTTGTTGTTGCTTGATGTTTTGGACGTGTTTTGGGGCATCCTTGTGCCTCAAAACAGCCCAGAAAAGTCTGCAGACAGGGGGTGTTTCGGAACGGGTCCCCGTGTTCCGAAACGGCCCTGCGTAGATGGTCTGCCGTTTCGAAACGGATGAGGGTCGTTCCGGAACGTTTTCGCTACTGGAATTTTGAGAAATTGGCGAGATGAAGCCGTTCCGAAACGGGCCTTTGAAGTTCCGAAACGGTCAAATCTCGTTGACCCCGAGATATTGACCGTCAAGGGCGTTCCGATACGGGTCTCCCCTGTTTCGGAACGGTCACCTTGTGGTTGACCCGGGCCTGTTGACCAGGTCAGGGCGTTTCGGAACACCCTATAGGTGTTTCGAAACAGCCTGCTGGAATAATGTAAAATGGACTGTTTATGTTGTTTGGTCGGTGTATGATGCGTTGTTTGGTTCTTCCGCTGCTATGCTTCACATAGGAATAAAAATTGCATCTAGATAAGACTAATGTTAAAAAGAAATTTTCCGGGTTGTTAACCGAGGGGAAACCTTAACGGGTTTCGCTTCGGTTTTCCCCGTGTGGCCCACTCGGACCGGTCATCCGACCAGACCGGGACGAGGGGGTTACATAACATGTCTGTTAAGGTCCATGGTTTTTGGCATGCTTCCCTAAAATACAGGCACATAAAAGGAACATAAAAAGGCATGAAATGAAACATTCTTCAAAAATAATATGAAAACATGGCGGTGCATTGCATTAAAATTTCAATCAATACTACATGCATATGTATATGAATCATGGGACTTAAAACTAAGATCAACAAAAACTTCGACCGCACTCGTCGCTTCTTATGTTCCAAATGCTCATTCGAGGCATATTTTCGTGTTCCCTGGCACTGATTTCATGCAACTGTTTCATCTACAGCATGAGCCAATGTCAAAAGTACTGATAAAGTCCATAACAGTTGCAATTTACATAAATCCTTAAAGCAATATGAATGTGAACGATTTCACTATGATGGAACAATGTAAAAGATGTTAGCATAATATAGATAGATCTGCAACAAACTGAAACCAGAATCCGGTTTCTTGAAGCTGGGTTTTTGAATTTGTCCTCCAGCAGCAAGAATCTTAAGAAATCGGGTTTTCGGATTTGTCCACAAGCTACAAGAATCTTAAAGCTTTGGCTTGATGCATGATCTTGAAAGTATACACAGCAAGGGTTGCACAGTCATCATCCTCATCCTAATACAATTTATTAAAGCTAAAAGAAAGGTGTGAAATTAACTTAATGGCAAAAGATCAGTACATGATGTTTCCCTAAAAAAAGGCTGTTTTTTTTTCTAAACAAATCAAGGGATTCTAGAATTTTAGCAAAACATCAAGGACCCTCTTCACATGGACTCACATGATGATGACATTGTTAATGAACACCTTGGTAATTTTACCTTGTTACTTGCACAACATTCCAAAGGCAAAGCAGTGGTGGTGGTGGAGCCCACCCCGGATTTGATAATCAAATTTTCTTTGTTAAATTGCCCTTCAACTAAAGCCAATAACACCAAATAGCTTCTCTTTTTTCTGCCCTAGTTGTCTTTCTAAGTGTATTTTTACCAATGGCTTGCAGCTCCTAGCTCTTCTTAAAAGTTGAACAGGCTAATTAAACTATAATACTTTGAAGAGAGAATCTAGAAAATCGATATTATGGAAAATGTGGTCCACCCAAATAAAGCCTAACCTGTATAATTACAAGCAATTTATTTATTTATTCATTGATAATGGAGAATCATGCATCAGCATTTGAAATTTGAGAGTATGTTCCCTTTCCAAGTCTAAAATGCTTAATTATTTTATTTCCTGCATGTACCTGTCATGGGGTACATGGAGTCCTCAGCGAATTAGGTGCCATTTGACCTAACTCTCAAAAGGTTGCACTCCTATCCGGTTAGATAACCTCAAATCATTTCAAGTTTCCAATCAAAGAACGACACGTTCATCCCATTGAACACCATGTTCACCCCCATTGATGGGCATTTCCACAGTCTACTAAAGCAGGCATACTATTTTTGATGCAATCCTTAAATTTATAAAACGGTCACCAGCTACTGATATTCGCCTGAAGGAGACATATAAACTAGAAAAGCAAGTTAAAACTAAAGAAGAGTCTACTCAAAGAAAGAGCCAAACTGACAAAACCATTCCAATAGCTACCACCCTGTCATTTTTATCGAACAGCAATCTTTTAGCATCCGTAAATGGCAGCAAGATTCAAATAAACGATTCATCAGCTCCTCATGTATGGAGGCTAAAGATTGTTGCTCAACAAGAACAGAAAACGAAAGGGAAGAAAAGGACTGCAGCTATGATTTTATCCACAGGGCCTCAATTAATGTAACAAAACAAGGGGACAGCTAGTGTATGTAGTCACCGGCATTCTCAAGACATTAATGAGTCACTTATGTTTCTCTCCAAAGTTCTAATTGTAGTTTTAATTAGAGGGTTAAAATCAAAATAATACTTTGCATCCGGGGACATAATGTTAATTAGTAAGGCACTAGAGTTGACTAACACATATATGTAAAACTAATATTTGACCAACAGCAATAATAATTAACTTGACATAGACTCATAGTCCATATCTAGGAAGTTCTTTTCAATCCTAATATGAACCTTAGCAAGCAAGCTAGAATAATTTGATTTTCTCTTGTTAGCATTTACATGTGCTTAAATATGGAAAGTTACAACAAATAAATATCCATTTTGTCTTGACCTTTCTCAATGTTTTGCAGTTTTCATGGCTCTTCAATCCCCAATTTTAAACGTTAGAAAGCTAGGTATGTTGCATGTAGATGTAGGCATACTCAAATAGAAATTACGGACTTAATTTAAATAACATCTCACTTTCATTAGAAATATGAAGAAAAAGGAAACGAACAATTGAATAACATAAAACAAAAGCTAATATTTTACAGTAATAAACAGGTTTCCATCGAGAAATATATTTATATTGGAACTTCCATGTAAGTGAATCAAAACCATCATATTGGAAAAATAATGGAATATTCGATCTTACCACCATTTGCACAAATAAAGGACGGGATTTCAATCTTTTTCTCTTGCATTCTCCAGATAACTGTTGCATAATAAGCAGAAATTGTAGGGCTCTGCTTATCATTATCCATAAAGCATGCTGGAAATAATTGAATGCAGGCGGGAGTCGGGAGGGGGACCATTAACATATATATAAAAAAGTATGGGGGCACATTGACACTTTCCCCAGATAGAGTGCAGAAATGGACAATTGTAGGAGAGGACAAAAGATGGGCTAATGACACCTATTTCAAGGAAAAGGGTCCCACTCAATGAAACCAGATCTAGTTGACAATCTCGCTGATTAAGAATTTGCCTACCACATGTGTCATGATGTGAGCATCTTAGCTACTAGAACCCCAAAAATCCTGCTAGTATTTCGGAGTTAGCTCAAACTCTGTCCAATGCTTCATGGGGTTTGCCATGTACAATTCTAAACAAACGCATCCAAAAGCATCAATGGTCAACACTAAAGAAAAACATTATGCTCACGAGACAAAAATGAATGCATGGGATCAGACTACGGCACTCTTATTAAAGAATTCAGTTCAATTACTGACATCAAGACTCCAGATGCAAGCATACCAGAGGTGGTGGCATACATAATACAAGATATGAAACTAAGATCAACCTGTCCCCTGCAAATAGTTTTTTCTTTTTCTTTCAAGGGAATGGGTGATGGGGGCATTCATATCTTGTTTTATGCATGAAACTAAGGTCAACTTGCCACATTCTGTATATGCATGCATCTTGCCTCTTGACATGTCAGCTAATTAAATTGAAGTATTTAATAATGAGTAAACTGCAATAAAGAAAGGGAGACAAAATAGTTCTGTTGGTTGGAAGCATTTAATATTTTCTTCAATTTCATTTTGTATAGCTGAAGATGATAGCATGTGTCTATGCAATATGCTACATGTAAAGGCCTAAACTTAGCATTCACTAACCTATCCCATCTTAACAGAGATTCAAGAGCAATGATCAAGGTTAGTGTTATGGATGAGGGACTCATATCTCTTATAAAAATAAGTTATTTTATTATTCTTAGGACAACAAGGATAATTTAGGCAGGACTCTTAGAGTTTATGTTTGGTAGAACTTTATTTACTTTCTAATTATTGTAACCTCTATTTAAGGAGACTTATGAAATAATAAAAGTTAAGTCAAAAGGTTATTTTAATTAAAGCGGTTTAAGACTCTCCTTAACGAGTCTAAGGTTGAGAATTCCCTTTGACGATTTCCACTTGTTAATCATAGGTTACTCTAATGCAGGAATAGTAACAAGGGGAAAGAGAAGATCTCCCTACAAATCATCCGGTGACTAAATCCTTAACTTGTGAACCTAACAAACAATTAGGCTCATCGGTATGATTATGACAGTACAAGTGTCCAAGGCCCTAAAATCAGATTTGTCTTGACTGAGGACTTATTTATTTGACATATTTAACAGTACTAAACACTGGTTATATTATATACTCTGAACTTCATATTCTGTTCATGCGATCAGGCTGAATGATACCATTTTGCAGGGTCAGAGCTGTCAGAACAGATTTAGGATGTCTTATGGAAAACATGATAATTGAATCTCAATATTTTATTCATTGTACAATGCCCTCTACATGAAATAGTAAGCCAAAACAGGCACACACAGAGATAAGAAAGGTCCATCAGCAATTTCCTTCAGCTTGTTGCAAGAATCAAAAGGAATCCGAAACTTGTATGAGTTATTTTGTTGGAATTCTGATAAGAGAAAAATTTGTCACCATAAGCTATACAGAGATAATAACAAATATGCACATCTAATCATTCACCAAAAGAACAGAAAAGAAGAGGAAAAACTGTCTCTTCAAGCAGTACCTCAAGTAGTGCTGCTGACCAATAAATTTATGCAGGCTTCTGGAATTTACCATGTACCCATACTCTTTGCATGTTCTTCCCATTTCGACGATTCACTGACTTCACACAACAATATTCAATCTCAAGCTGCAAGTGCAAAATAAGATAACATTCAATACCACTAGCAGTCATAACAGGAACTTCTTGAGGGTTTCTATCTTTAGATATGACAAATAAATTATAAATCTACAAATTTCGTGCCCTGGGTACTCGAGCAAGAAGGTTCCATTCTCTCTTTGATATATAGAGTCAGGCAAACAAGACACAAATGCACTAGAAACCATTCAGACTGAGATTTATGCAGCAAAAATCAAACTATTGGTGATGAAGCATATTATATCGTATGCAAAAATCCAGGTTGTAGAAAGTACGACTTAAAATTTTCCTAAGAGCACAAATTTAGTACCTCAATGAAGCCAGCACAAACGAAGAGATTTCTGACAGTATCTAGACAGAAAAAATACGAGCGGGTGCCATCCGAACGCATGTATTCCCTGAACCCAACTCTTTGGTCTGGTTCAAATCTCAGCATCGTCATATCATAGAGACCTGGATTTCATCAAACCGAAGCTTTTGTAAACTGATACTGGCACCAAATTTGGCTAGAAAACACAAGGCCTGATGAGAAACTATGTTACAGTCAAATATATTACAATAACTGAAAGCAGTAGCATTGTCAATCGTTGATTAATACCATAGTCCCTAAATAAGAGTATGCCACCAGGTTTTAATACAGAAAAGCACTCTTTGAGGGCTGTTGGCATTATTTGGAGCGGTACTGCTGATAATGTGAATATCTGACAGGTTATGTAGCAAAGAAAACATATCAAAATCCATATATCATATTCAATCAAAAAAATAATCCATATATCATAGACTCAATAGTATTTATATCTATTTTTCAAATAGTATAATAATTTCAGGATAATAATTTTTTAAGGGGGAAGATGCAGGTCGCAGCATAAAAGGACTTGTACAGAAAAGGAAATCGGAAATATATGCAATTAGAAATGCTAGAAGAATTCTATAATATAAGTGGCATTCCACCACCATTTCCTAAGACGTGTATTCAATTTGCAGACTAACCATGACACTCTGCGTCAATACATGTCAATCCAGCACCAATTCAACAACAAGAGGTTTAGTTTCCGAAACATATGCAAACTACATACACTTGAAGGAATACAGAAGAAGAATATATTCAGCCAGAAATTCTTCTAAATGATGGCATGCATTGTTTTCCTGGCTAGTTTCCTGTCACGATCTCGATCGCACTATCTTCACTTTAGGAGTTTATGCTCTTATCTTTCCAGCATGGTAGGTTACAATCCTCTTTTTCATTTTTTCTTCTTTTACTAATGTTTGTCGGATGCTTTACCTAATCAATATGGTAACGTTCAAGCATGGACTATGTAGTAAATTATTTTTCCTTATTTCATTGAAAATTAAGATTTCTATTAACACCGACTATCAAGGCATTGATGAAAAGATGCATACCAATGTAATAAAGTCCACACCACCAATGCAACAGCTTCCTTCTTCCATTGACTGTGAATCAGTTTCAAGGGTTCTTTCTTCTCTGACATCTTGGAAGGAAAGAAAACGAGATATCAAGTCCATGATACAAGCAAAGCCAAAAATTGGAAGCAGGAGCAATGTAAGAAACAGGAAAGATAGCAACCTGAAATGCAGTTTGGATCCTTCGGTCCAAAATTTTCTCTGCAATAATCACAACCCAACCACTTTGGAAATCCAGTTGTTGCAAAATCACAATAGAATGGGCGGAAACGATGCTCAACTGATGCTACATTACTAGCGACTACAAACTCTTTCGCTCTCTGTAGGGTCTCATTGCTACAATCGCATGCATATAGAATAATTTTGTCGTTGCCTCTGGATAAACATATTGAAGGTATAAGTATAAACAAAAGATATAATTCACCATTATTTAATATTATTGTCCATCTCTAATTTCTCAATACTGCAAGATTGATCTTCTCAACAAAAACTTAAAGAAAACAATCTCAACTTTCATAAGTATCCTCTAATGTTTTTTTCAGGCTCTTATCCTGAATAATGATATAAACTCCTGCAGCACACAGTTCACTTCTCACTGGGTTATAGAACAAAACCAGAGTGATTAGTTTAGACTAGCCGCTACCATGACTAAAACAAGTTAAAAGTAGACAATGTTCATACTTTGTTCAATTAACTTCATAAACCTCAAAACATTCTTTCAACAATGTTAGTAAACCATTAACCTATCATTAATATCACCACCATAACAAATCATCAGTTTCCACTAAACAAATTTTATTCAATTATAACAACCCAAACAAAAACATTTAAAACAAAGATAATTTATTGGTTACCTCAATATAGGAAGGGCAGTACTGCCATTTCCACAGCCAACCTCCAAAACCTTAGAACCATCTCCACAAGAAACCAGCTCTGGAAATTCCTTCAACAAGTACCTCCTCTCCTGAATCAACAAAGTACCCATTTAAGCTCACACAACGTAGAACTAAAAACAATCAAATACCCAGAAATAAACTGAAGGAAAGATTGGATTTTTTTTGTTAAATTTCTTTTGTTATTGACAAACCTTGAAGAATTTGCCAGAAGAGTGTTGAATGTGAAAGCTTTGCCACGCTTTTATTGGATCTTTAGAAACTTGTTGCTCTGGTTGTGGGGAAACGAAAGGGAGAAGATGGTAGCTAAGAGAAGGGTCGTTTTCTATTTCTTGTCGGAATGTTTCCCAGTCGAAGTCTTTGGAATGGTACTCTGCAGCTTCTGCTGCCGATACACTCATTATTTTCTTCGTCTTGGAAACTGTCTGGCCGGTTCAAAGTTGAGTTATCATGGAACCAACATGTTGGGTTTATGGTACCTCTAGATTTCAAAAAAAAAATGTACACAAATTTATGTAAAAAAATAAGGTTAAAATACTGAAATCATCACTCAACTTTAGTCATTTGACCTATTTTATTCACTTTACTTTAAAAACGTTAAATTTACTCATTAAATTTTACTTTTTGACCTATTTTGATCACTTTAGATTATTTTATTAATATTTAGGTATGACATGACATATTTTATTATTATATATATATAAAACAATTTAAAATAAAAATAAATAATATTTTTTTATTAATAAATAAAAAAGTAATTTAAAATAAAAAACCTAATCCCAAACAGCCCAAATATCCCAAATCTCAAACACCCAAATTCTCAAACTCCCTTACCGGCGTCACTCTCACCGGTGGCCACTCCCTCTACCGCCGACGACAACATCACCTGCCGCCGACGGTGCCATTTTTTCACAAATCAATACCAGGAAAAATTTAGAGAAGTCTGGATCTGATTTTTTTTTTATCTATTTTTGTTTTATTTCGAATACAAAATAGGAAAAAAATACATTTTTACATTTCGGTTCGATGCTCGCCGGTGACCGGAGCTCCGTATTGAAAATCTCGACGGTGAAGGGACGCGTCCTGGAGCGGTGAGCAACATATCTCGGTCGCGCCTCGATCCAACGGCGGACGACGACGAACCACGCATCCAAGGTCGTTCGAGTTTGGTCCAGATCTGGAGTATCTCGGTTGTTCTCTGTGAGTTCCAAGCTGATAAAAGAGAAGAAGAGGTTGAGACCAGTCTGTTGATGGCATTGCATGGCCGAAAATCTCGTCGGAGCGGCGTCGGTGATGGCCTGAAGGTCCGATGGTCGTGACATTGAGAGAATGACCAAAATATTATTTGGGGTGTTTGGGATTTGGGATATTTGGGGTGTTTGGGATTAAAGTTTTTATTTTAAATTATTTTTTTATATTATTAATAAAAAAATATTATTTATTTTTATTTTAAATTATTTTTATATATACTAATAATAAAATATGCCATGTAATATTTAAATATTAATAAAATAATTTGAAGTGACCAAAATAGGTCAAAAAGTAAAGTTTAATGAGTACATTTAACGTTTTTAAAGTTGAGTGACTAAAATAGGTCAAATGACCAAAGTTGAGTGATGATTTCAGTATTTTACCCAAAAAATAATTCAATGTTTATTAGATGTAAGGATTTTTTTAAATAGAGATTATATTTAATTTAAAGTCTAGGTAGAATTTAAATTGAAAGGTTTATAATTTAGAATTTTAATTAGGTATTTTAAAATTTAAGGTGTTAGGATTAGTGATTTAGATTATAAATTTTAGAAAAAGATTAGAATTTATGATTTACATTTAGAGTTTAAAATAATATGATTAGAAGTTTATATTATAAATTTTAGAGAAGGTTGTATAATTTCTTCTACTCAGTTTAATGCAAAAAAAAAAACTTGACTCGTTTTGACTCGAGTCGTAATTAAAATTAAAATTAAAATTAAAATTTTAGAAAATAAAAATTCGAATAACTCAAAATTAAAATTGTGTGTGTATTTTCTATTGAAAAACTATTTTCGCTCCTTAAATTTTTATAAGTCCATGCCCCTAACATAAAGTCTTCGTCTTGTATGAACAAACTTGTGGAGAGTGGGGACAATATGTAGCATTAGTGAAAGAACTTGTGCAATCTATGGTTGAAAGATTCAGTCAATGGAGGCTTTCAGCATCCTATTCCCAAGAATTTGTGCTCCAAATTTTGATGCTCCAGCTTGAATGCTCAGATGCTAAGGTTTATGTGTCAATGACAAGCTGTTCTAAAACCTCACCATCTATGTAGTACATGCTGTCAAATGCATTATGCACCGGTAGAAGCATATGAACTCCGGAATAAGTGTAGGCAGCGTCGGCCACTGAATAACGTCATCGAGAATACTGCTTTCTCGTCAATGGGGTAAAAGTTGAACATGCAAACGATAGTGACTCAAGAAACCTTTAAATGTATTCCAGAATCTAAAATTCAACTTATTGCAGAAAGTTTCAAAGAATCAATTGATTAGTCGCCATAGCACTGTATTCTGCAGATATAATGTATGAGATTGAAAGAAAAGGAATTGATGGTACACATTAACTCCCCATGCATTTTCAGTTTCATAAATATCACACTAGCTTTTATTTCGGTATTAAATAAGTGTACACATAATTTTACCTCGAGTCATTCCACGAAATCCCGATAAGCAAATTGGTTAGCAAAATCTAATGCCTACATTTTGGTACACCATGGAATGACAGAATGCAAATGCTAAGTTAAAGATCTCTGTTCTGTGGAAAATGAGCCGATTGGGAACATATAAGGTACTGGTATAAGAAACCGATCTCCATACCTGCAGACCAAGCATTGAATCGAAGGCTCTGCCTACCGAGGGTTATACAAGTATACACCCCCATTGGCCTAAGTACGAGTGGCTCCTCAAACCCCTTCCCCTGTGCGTTGCAAAACTCTTCGAAGCTCGTCCGCCATTCCTTGCAATAAAACAGGTTTCTGAAGAACTGCATTCATTCCCATTTGTAGGCATCTCTCCCGCACATGATCCTCAGCACTAGCTGTCAAGGCTATAATCAAAGGCCAATTACGGCTGCGAAACTTACGGATTCTCATCGCCACTTCAAATCCATCCATATCAGGCATGTGAAGGTCCAAAACAACAATTCTGAAAGAATTTTCAGCATGGCTGACAGCACTAAGGCATTCGAATCCAGTAGAAACAACAGTCACTTCACAACCCAACTTTTCTAGCAACTTCTTGCTCACAGTCCTGTTTATATCATCATCATCAGCTAGTAAAACTCGTAGACCTCTGAATCTGGAGTAGGAATTTGATTGCTCAGTGGAGGCTCCATGCGCATACATGGCTCTTTGGATATACGATTGGATTTGAAACCTGAGAAGAAGTGTCATGCTCTGTGCAAAGCCCAGAGAATTTGTGGATATCCAAACGTTCCCTTGCATCATCTGCAAATACCAAAAAAGTAACATACAATTAATATATGGTAATGCAGCATACTTCTATAGAAGGAAACAATGGTTAAGACTTAAGACAAACAAACATTTCATTCTAATTCAATAGGTGTAAAAGATCAGAAAATAGCTTCACGCGTGTCGGAAAAGCTAAAAAAAAATCCCATTCACAATTTCTATATGCTCTACAATTAAAACATTGAATTATTTCAATGCTTTCACTATGTTGTCCAAATATCTTTGGTCAAAATAATCCACAATCCCAATGAAACCAACTCAAGACACACTATAAGTCTTATGAATCAATTGCATAAACAGCATAAAAGGCTAAAAGCAGCTACCATATTCATACAAGAACCCGAGAAAGGTAAAAAGGGTTTTCGACCGAACAATGCCATGTCCAGAAATCATGAACCACTAAAAACTAGGGGGTGAAATCGAATACACACAGGCAAAACAACAATACTAACAACAGTATTTCATTCCACAGGATGAATAGTTACTGCAAACTCCATTCAAAATGCAGTAGCTAAAAGAATGTATACAATCAAGAATGGAAAATAGAAATAGATGTGGGATATTCACCTGCACAAGCTTTTTACACAAAGTAAAATTCAAGCTCTCCTTGGTCTCATCCTTATTATGCTTCTCAGCAGAAATAGTTTTGGTTGAGACTGGTGCATCAGCCAAAGAACTCCCCCCATGAATATCAATTTCAATCTTCAAGTACAGGTAATCGTCTTGTATGTTTGATCTCCATGCATTTATATTGTTCTTCTCCTGGCTACCAGCATCCGATAGAACCCGGAATAAGACGGTTCCTCCCCCACTGTTGATGTCCAGTAGATAGCCAACCATATGCAAAATCACTTGAAAAGTCCTTTTTTCATCACCGATCACTTGGTTGGGCAAAGTGCTCTGAACGCCAACTTCAAAACCAAAGCCTTTATGGACACATAAACATTTGGCAAGGCAAGAAGCTTCTTTAATCATGGAATGTAAGCTAAACGGTCTCATGTCGAGCGGAAATCTTCCATTATCTTTCGCTGAAATCTCCATCACATCATTTATCAAAGTTGAAAGAACACTGCTTGTTTTGACCAATGTGTCAACGACAATCTTCTGCTTGAAGTTCATATTTTCATCTTGAAACACTGAAAGTAAGCCCAATATTGAGTGCATTGGTCTTTTCATACCATGACTCATTACTTTCTGAAAAGAGTTCCTCGCTTGGCTGGCCATCATTGCATTCTGTCTTGCCTGCTGCAACACATGATTTTGCTGACTCAGTTTTTCTCTCATTCGTTGAGATTCTTCGAGAACTGCAGCATGGGATAGAGCTACGGCTACCTGATCAGCAACCACCTCGACAATCTCCATTTCCGGATAGCTCCACTCCCTAGAGTTTGTGCTCGGAAGAACCAATACCAGAATGGCATAACGTGTCTCGACCAATTCTGGCGTCCCCCCTTTAAAATTAAAACCTTGAAGCATTGGCATCCTGATTGCTGCAACGGCACCTGCCTCATCTGATCCACTACCACTCGCAAGCCCAAGTGCGGAGTCTGGTCTCAGGATTCTCACTCCTTCACTCCCCTTTATCTCCTTCACATCAGGATCAGTCATTGGGATATATTGGTGAAAACTCCTCGAAGAACTTGCTTTCAACTCATAAGTCAAATTCATTTGTGTTCCATTCTCATTTGGCATCCACACAGCACAGTTGATCAAACCCAAAGTCTTAGAAAGCTCAACCAAAGTGGTGTATAATATAGTATGCTTATCTAAGGATTTCCTGATTTCTTGCGTTAACATACGAACATGTGAACTGGCTTCCTTCTTCCTTTTCATCATGTCAACCTCTTGATCCAATTCCAATACATTTTGCCTCAAGAAAACCTCCCTCACTTTCACTTTGAGTAAGAGCGGGAACAGAGTTAACAGCGTAATTGCGGTCGCACATGAGACGAGGGCAGTAAGCAGTTTGGCAATGGTGAGGGACAGCATCAATTGGAATGAGTGGGGACCATAATAAGTCCATCCATTGAGAAGATGAGTCAATCCACAAAGCACTATAAAGGCTATAAACTGAACAAGGACCCATTTGAAGGGGACGTTCGAACAACTGATGAAGTAAAGCAGTTCGATAGGTATCGAAAAATATGCCACAGCAATGAAGAAATCACTCACCTTCTGGCACTCTAAAATGCTATGTACACTCCAAAAGCCCTCATCATCACAGTTACAAGTTGCATACTCATTATCAGTGCCAGAAACCGAGACCGCGAAAAGAGAAATCAACAAGCCAAGAGCTAATGCTCTTAACATTGCCACTCAGGTGACCTACTGGTTCAATCCATACAACTAAAATATCAAACTTCCCACACCCCCAATATATATAAACTTTTGTATTCTACCAAATATAGAAAAGACAATCCCCTTAACTACAGCTAAAAACTCCAGTATTCATTTCCTTTGCCAAGACAACAAAATCCCATCTGGCAAAATTCAAGATCGATAAAATGAACCCATCTTTCCTAGATTTCACGATCTAAAACACCCATCAGCTTTAAAATCCAAAATTTTCAATCTTCCAATTCAGCCCCAACAATCAAGTATTGGCAAAAAGAAGAAATAAATCAAGAAAAAGAGATAACTTGCAACTTTCTTCAATTGAGCAACAAAAACTTCAAGGAAACCAACATCAAGAATCAAGGTCCAACCTTTATGTTCACCTACCTCAAAAGAAAGATGGAAACAACAAGGAAGTCAAGAATGGATCAAAGAGCAAAGGTAAAAAAAGAACAAACCTTTGGCAGAGAAAAGCACTACCAAGTACCAATCTTAATCAACGCCAAAAAATGATTTTTATATATGTATGAATATGTTTTTCAACTTTCCAAGTGAAAATAACCACTACCCATTTTACCGAATCTGCACTTTTCCCAAAATCCAATCAAGACACACACCCCACTTCTTTTTCAACAGAGATCAAGTAAAAAAGCTGAAAATTTTATACAACTCTGAACCACAAGATTTATAACAAAGAGCAGAGAAAGATTGAAGATTGTTTAAGATTGAAAAGCAATCTCTCTTTGCTCTTTAGTTTGAAAGAAAGAAATGTTTAGAAAAAAACCGACTTGAAGGACGAGGCCAAAGTAAGAAAAATACCTTGTCAATTTGTCATAAAGTTAAGTTAAGAAAAGATTTAATTATAAAATAAGTTTTTAAATAATACATTTTGTTTTTTTATTAAAATATATGATTAAAGTTTATTCCGTTATTGTTCTTAGTTAATTCACCATTTTTTTAACATAGTTAATCACCATTTTTTTAACATTTAAAACAAAATATTGATATAATTTCGAAAATAATTGTTAAAATTTAGGCAACTAATACAAATAAAAACATACTTTAAATACTTATTTTTTAATTTTTTTAATTTCATTACTTAAAAATTATCGTGAATTAAACTTTAAACATTTACCGTGAACAAAATCTTTACACACTTTAAAAATATAATTTAAACATTTATTTTGTAGTTAAATTTTTTAAAAATAATAACATCCATCCATGAAAAACACCCCAAAATTTAATAAATAAAAAAATCAATAAACTTAGAAATTGAAGGACCCGAAGTTTTTTTTTTAATATGGACCCCCAAAGTTCTAATGTTAAGAGAACCTGGACATCCACCCATCCCTTTCATTTGCAGTCACATAATAAAATCATTATTTTTTAGATTTTTTATTCACTAATATTGTCTAGTGGCTAAAGTATTCAGCAATTAATTATTATTTTTTTTCAAAAAATAATATGTACTTTTATAATAATACCCTTTGTTAATATATATATAACTTTTATTCATCAATATATATATTAAAAATAAATTTATGTAATATTTTTATAACTAGTTGTCTATGATTTATTAATTGATTATATTTTTGAATAAATTAGCCGATTAATTAAATGAATTAATATCTCATACGCAACTAGTAGAAACTTTTCGTTTCTACAAGGGCCTTAATTTTAAGGTTTAAGGTATCGGTTTATGGTTTAAAGTTTACAAGGTTTAGTGTATGCGTTTAGAATTTATGGTTCATAGTTAGATTTTAGGGTTGAAATTTAGGGTTTAGAGTTAGGATTTAGGTTTTAACCTATAAATCCTAAGTTTTAACCTTAAACTCAAAATTTTATCCATCCCCTAAATTCAACACTACTACACTTAAACTCCTAAATCATAAACCCTAAACTATTTTAATTTATTATATTTATAATGTTAATGCCTGAACCTCTAATTTTATAAATTTATTTTATTCCATTACACAAACGAGTTGCTGATAAAATTTTATAATCATTCTCGTAGCAAACTGTGTATATAAAATAAGTACCAACGGTTACAAGAATCAATTTATTCTCGATTTTTTTTGTCGTATAGGATTTGATCCGACGGTGGATGTTACTGGAATGATTTGCAGAGATGGCAACATTGACCGTTGAAGCATCGGCTATGGGCAGTTAGGGACACAGCGAGTTGACTCGGAGGGTGGAACGTGGCGCACGTGATGTGGATGTAAATTATGAACTTTCAGATTAGATTTTCTTGGGTACAGCGTGCTGCTTATAAAAATCCAATCTTGGATTTCTTTTTAGTTTTTAGATCAGAATCACAGTTTATTTGTAAATTTTTTAACTGTATTTAATTTATTAATTGATTAATTTAAATTGAGTATCGTAGAAGTTTATTATAGATCAACCCTTTCAACTCAATTGCGCTATTCACAATGTCAGTATTCGATTCTCTGATATTGCTTAAGGGATTTAGTGTCTCGTCTCACTAGACAACTGGTTGCTGGTTGTTAGTGTAGTTTTTTTTACAGAAGCAATTATTTTAATTTTAAAATTTTAAATTTAAATCTTTAATACTAAAATTTTAAACTCTAAATCATAAACCTTAAACTATAAATCATATAACTTAAATCTCTACGCATAAACTATAACTCTTAAACTCTAAATTCTAACTCTAAATTTTAAATTAAAACTCCATAACTTAAATTCCTACCCCATAAACTCTAAATTAAATTCTTAAAACCTAAAATAATCCTACTTAATTGTAATAATTTTGAACCCATTGGACTTCTTTTTATTTTGTTTATTTCCTTTTATTCATTTTACTGCAACATGACCATATTTATTAAATAAATAAAACGGTATCCGACTATTACATACACAGGCATATTTTTATTCGAGATAAACCATGCCCATATAAACCTTTCCATATGCCATATTTTATTTGAGATTTTAAAAATGGAGGCCTGCATTCATTCAATAATTACTGAGCAAATTGCCTGCTTTCTCTCCACAATTTAATTCAATAAATATTTATCAGCTTACCATTATCTTAGTAATTTCCTGCAATCTGCACTCAAAAAAACACCAATGTATCCAAACTTTTAGAGCTAGCAACTAAGATCAGAAGTTCGAATTATAACGTTATGAATGGAAAAGAAATGGTTGAGAGAGTCACTCTATAATCAACTGTTCGATCCAAATTAGTCAACTAATTAATCAGATATGGGTGAGTTACACGGCCGAAAAAAAATAGGGAAATCAAACCAAAGTACAATAAAAGTTGGACAACTGTTTGGTCCCAAAATCTGCAGTACAATGCATGAGTCAACTTTTTTAAGATTTTTTTGTGTACTTTGTGAACCAATCCTCTTTTCCTTTCTATACCCTTTTACAAGAACCTGTCAACCCAAAATTACTACATTCACATGCACTGAATGATCTCACTTTGAGGTAAAAAAAATTCAAAGATTAGACAAGATCCCAATGTCTTACACAGTGATTAACAATGGAGACAAAAATGGTGTAATAATGTAGTTGTTCTTGCAAGATCAATTGACTTGTGTGTGCATGAAGATGACAAATATACCACAATTTCCAGTACATTTTCAAACCTGAAATATCTTTTTAATCATGGGAATCATAACTCGATTAAAAAGGCTTTCAACAATCGATCATTTCAAGACTAAATCCACAACTTTCCTGTGTTATCACTAATGGGGTCCCCCCCATCGTTCCCCTAAACCGGAGAGGATTTATGCAACTCGAAAGCGATACAACTAGCAGAGAAATAATATGGTCAAAACATTTCAATGACTAAACAAATGACTAAGATTTTCACAGGCCATCTCCTTACTTTATGGTTCAAAATCTAATCAGCATCAACTAATGAAAGAGTAAATGGCCGACCTGTACAAGTATATCATATTACACTCCAGCTGCAAGGGCCGAGGAGAGTTGTTTTCTATTCGCTCTTGTAAGAAGCTGTAACTTGAATACATCTAAAGACAAAACAGTGCTTTGATTGACAAAACAAATATCTAATCTGCAAACTAATCATGGTCCCGGCTTTCTGGCGATCGATGATGAGCTCCATGACCTGTTTTTCCTGCAAAATATATTTAACTTCAGTATACCCTACTCTGTCAGCACCCATGCATATATGCATGTGAAAGACTCTAACCTGTCAACTCAAATGCAGTTCTATCATCTAGACCGGTTCTCCAATCTGTGGGGCGAGATGCCAAATGCTGGCCCTGTGGTTGCGTCATGAAATGACTTCCTCTGAAACTTTGATGATCATCATTTGCGTCAATCGTGTTTCTTCCTGGAGCTTCAAAACCTGGGGGAAAGCTAACATTAGATACTGAACTTCCAGCAACTGAAGATGGCAACTTGCTACCCGAGGCATCAATCGGGTTTCTTCCTCGAGCTTCAAAAGGTGAGGGAAAGCCAACATTGAACGCATCAATTGGGTTTCTTCCTGGAGCTTCAAAAGCTGGGCGAAAGCTAACTTTAGTAGTCCCAACAACTGAAGATGGCAACTTGCTACCTGAGGCATCACCCTTCGCATTAGCACTAACATCCTTCTTGCGGTCAATCATAAATGTCGCAACAGTAACCTGTAGATCCAATAAATTATTCTCACAACAACATCGATTATAAATCCCAAGTCATATATAGATACGTTAACCAGAATTTTCTTTATATCAATTGAATAATAATGAATAATACCAGAACTGGGCTGGCCGCCTTTAGAGGTCCACCAACTCCTCCTCCAATAACCCGGCCATCTGCACTTGATAGACATACACTGAGCCCGCCTGACGTCCCACCAGTTTCAGTCCGAACATAAGATCCAGAGAGAGAAAGGATATCAAACCGACCCTGATATCATCACCCAGGGAAGAAATCATATTTTTGACAGTAGTAAAAACGTTATTATAGTTATCCCAAAAAAAACAAATAACTCAGAAAGTTTCAACAAGTTCTCTCATGGATGAAAACATTGACAAAGTGGAAAAGAAAACTAATACTGAGGCAAAGGTATGAGCCTTTTGGGCATATTGGCATGGCAATGGCATCATAATATATTGTTTCCATATATCATACATTTGAAATCATAATCGTACTTATCGTATTTATTGTCATAAGCAACCCAATATTACAGGATCAGTATCCTAAGCAGGCACACAGGTATAAGCTTCCAGTTACACTTGAAATCATAATCGTACTTATCGTATTTATTGTCATAAGCAACCCAATATTACAGGATCAGTATCCTAAGCAGGCACACAGGTATAAGCTTCCAGTTACACTTGAACTTATATACCATTCATTAGACCATGATTTAATTTGTACTAATTTCTATCAAGTAACAAACTCCACGACCCTTTTTTGTTGACAATAAACAAAAAAATCTAAACCTTTTTAGATCATCACACCAAATCCTCTCCCCGCTTATAGAAGCAACTCAGGTTTTTCTAACAAAAACTTCATTCATATTCTTAAAAGTACCTTTATCATTTTTAAAATGAAGTTCCAATGTAAACAAGTTATCTAGTTGATATAAAATAATTATAACAAAAGGGGAGGAAGAAGCGGTTACCTCAAATGCAATATTACCGCCTGATGTTGCTGGCAGGTAGAGAGATGGATTAGAGATCGAACCAGATGCGGACAATATACATAATTCACGCTTGCTTTGTTGCATGAACATGGTTATTTTTTGGCCCACATCCTATTTGGATCCATATATCATGTCAGGAAGGCAACAAAATAACTGCATTTACATATAGAAACATTACTGCATTTTGACCTGTACAAGACTATAAGACTCGAGACTGTTGCAATCAAATTCATAAATATTAACACAGTATAAACTACTCTCAAGACATTGTTTATCAGGCATGAAAGCACCATGTTTAACACCAACAATCGCAAGTAAAGCACAAATGGATAATGAATTCTTTCACAGAGGTGGATGATTAATGTGCACCAACATCTCATTACTGGCAAAAAGATTACGAAAAGAAAACAAAAATGGCATTACTCAACTTGCCAGAAAGTAAAAGCAGATAATTGAATGTAACCGCAATATATTTCCCTTTCTGTACTGGATCAGTCATTAAATGAGTGAAGACACATATAGGTGCTTCATCTCCAATTCCAATAGAGGGAGAGCTTAAAGGACTGTACTTTATTTCCAATATGTTTTCCTTTTCTTTTCCACTCTTCTCGCGGTAACCAACTACCAAATCCAGTTTAATATGAATTGACTCAGTCAAAAGGCCAGTATACTATCTCCTCAAAAATAGAAAAATTCTCTTAAATGTCAATGTAAAAGGACTCATGTATCCTATTCAAAAGGAAAATGATTAAGTAAACTGGTGCAAAAAGTGGAAACAGAACAAGTAATACTAATGCTGCAAATTATTTCATATTCTAAATGCCTTAACTCCCATCCCTTATAAAACTTTCCACAACTTGTGATACAAGTAAAACATCATAACCTTGGAATTTTTTAAGAATTTTATATCAGAAACAGAACGTTACATACACAACTTTCTCATTTATAGTTTTTTTTGCCATTGATGATTTTCCAATTTTTCTTTTCTTTGACAATTTTGTCCTCTACTAAAGCACGGCTAATTCAAATTTAACAGATATTATTAGCTACAGCTGAGGGAAAATGATTGGACATGCAGGAGTTCTAACAGAGTATAAATTTAAAAGCACAACAATTGGCATGTATAAAGTATTAAGTATAAATTTAAAAACTTTAACAGTGATAAGCTCCATACCTCTCCTGCAACTACATTGATAACATGTGGAATAAAACCTTGAACAGCACCGCCTGCATCAATTAGAGTGAAGGAGGAGCGAGAATTAAGTACTTAATTGAGACTCTGAACCAAATAAAAGCAAATGATGGTATTCTGAATCAACCAAGAAGAAGAAGAATAGCGAAGAGGTCTATAGAAATATGTGCAAGCAACAACCACTCAATGCCAATCAACAAATTTGCAAGAAAAGATTCTCGAATTTCACGAAAGGTACAACAAGAAGAATTCTTTTCATTCAAAGAAACCCCGGGGCATATAAAGATAATGGTTTCAAATCGCAATGCACCCCAAGAAAACCCTCATAGTAAAGTAATTAACTTCACCAAATTCACCCACCTAAGCTAACCGGCTGACGTTTCTCGGAAGACCGGGAAAGCGAAGTGCCGGCACCAAGAGACAACTGCTGCGGTTTTGGGTTAGCCGCCATGGCCTGGTCGGAGGATCCATGCTTCCTAGGCCGCCCTTTCTTCCGCCTGACAGGCTGCAAGGGTGACGTCGCCGCCGAAAACACGGGGGGAGGGAACACAATGTGGTGGGACCCCCCGGCACTCTCGTTGGGCGGCAGGGGGGGTTTAGACGCTGACGGTAACTTTGACGGTGACGTTAACTTTGACGGTGACAGTGACGGTGTAGTGTTGACGGCGGTTGAGGGGTTGGTGATGTTGTGTTGTTGTTGGGCTTTATTGCGTTCCATTGGGTTTTGTATTTTTTCGCGGTTTTAGAAAGAGAGGAAAATCTCTGCAGATTTTTTTTTATTTTTTGTTTTTTAGGTTTTTTCCTTTAGGGGTTTTTATTTTTGGGGTGGCGTAACATGAGCCGTTGGATGAAGTTTTGGAAGCTGAGATGATTGACTTCTGGCGGTTGACTGCTCAAAGATTTCTTGATTCTTGATATTGGGTTAGTTTATTTTGTTTTTAGGGTTTTAATTTGTTTTCTTCTTTTAAGGTCCAATACTGTTATATACGATAATATAATTTATAAACATGATTATTAGTAAATTAAAATCTGTATATATAAAAATAATTTAAATGTTTATTGTATAATATAAGGGCAAACTACACGAAATGCCACTGAACTTTAACATTTCTATCGAAAATATCACTTAACTATAAAAAGATACTATTAGACCTGTAAACGGGCCAAATGAACATAAATGAGGCTATGTTCATGTTCGTTCATTTAATTTTAACTAAACAAATAAACGAACACGAACAACTAAACAAACACAATTTATTGTTCATGTCCGTTTGTTAAGGAATGTAGCTTGTTCGTGTCCGTTTATTAAAATGATAAATGAACAAAAACCGAACAGACATAAAATGACATATGTGAATAAATTTAAACGAACATATGTGAATAAATGTATTTTTTAAAAAAATATAGTACTTTTGTTATGAAAAATAATAAATATAAATGAACATATGTGAATAAACATAAATGAACGGATTATCGAACGTTCACGAACGTAAATGAATGAACGAGCCCTTTGTCTGTGTTCGTTCATTTAATTAAACGAACATAAAATCTTGTTCATGTTCGTTTAATAAATAAACGAATATAAACGAACTTCCCGCTGAACGGTTCGATGAACGGTTGGTTCGTTTACAGCCTTAGATACTGTTATACCACTGAATTTCGTTTTTGGCTTCAATCCAAACACTCTGCCGTTAAACTGTAACGGCCCGTTATATACAAAACGGCGTCGTTTTAGTATAATTGCTTTGATGCCTAAGATAAACTAAAACGGTGCTGTTTTAATAGAAAAAATTTAAAAAAATATTGCATTTAAAGAAGTTTAAACCAAGAACCTTTAGGATGAAAATTTTTCATCAAACCCTCGAATCAACTTAAAAGACTTAATATAATTCCAACGCATATGGTATATAAAAAAAACTGCAGTTGAACGTAATTTTATTTATCTCATGATATTATAATATTTATAATATAATTTTATAAATATATTAACTTTATAAATAAATATTACTTATATTTTATATTACAAAACTAAAATATTGTTTATAATATATATAACTAAACCCTAAACTATATATGTAAATAAACTTCAAACCTCAAACTCTAAATATATAACTATATTCTAAATATATATAACTAAATTCTAAATCTTAAACCTAAATCCTTAAATTAAAATATTATTTATAATATATATTAGGATTTGTAATGTAAATTACAAATAATAATTTAGTTTTAGGGATTTAGCGTTTATGATTTAGACTTTAGTTATATATATTTATAATTTTGAGTACAGTTATATATATTGTTTAGGGTTTATGATTTAAAATTTGGTTATATATATGGTTTAGTGTTTGGGTTAGATGATAGAGCATTAGAGTTGAATACCCATATCTTCGTGGCTTGAGCCTTTGGACATCGAATTCGCCACTGAGGGCCGACCTGGACTTTTAATGTCTTTTGGTGAATTTAAAAATTGGGCTCTAAATCAAGAATTTAAATTGGCAATTGCAGTCCTATTTTAGGCCGTGTTATATTTATCGCGATTACAAACATAACATATACTATTTCGGTCACAACGAGTATCGCGATTGTGAAATTTTTTAATAACATACGCTATTGTGGACATAAAAATTGCATGTATCACAGTTTCAGATAGTGTAACCACCGTCATATAGTCGTCGTTATTGTAGTTATATACTGCTATTTGAATTCGTGTCTTTAATAATAAATAATAAAAAATAAATAAATTTTAAGAGTAAATTCATAATAACGAGTACTAAAAAAAATTTAACGTTAACAAATTCATTAAGCTCATGTGTCATGGTGAGAAGAAGTTACAATTTCATTTAAAAGACGTCGGGATTCATGTAGTAAGACATTACGCACGTGATATGATAAAAAAAAAGACATTACGCACGTGGGTGGGGACTTTATAATTTGTCCAATCTATAATGACGTCGAGAAGGAGAATTTTAATGTAAGGCGGGACTAATATATGGTTAAAAAACGGTGTTATCGGAAACATTGTAAGATAAATAATAAAATAATTAAAGCGTTATCGGATATGTTGATTTAAAATAATGTATCCGGTAGAAAACATTAAAAAATATTAAAAGAAATTGGTAACCGGCAAACTTAAGTTATCGGTAGGTATAACAAAATCGGTAAAATTACTTATTTTGTTGATAAGAGTATCAACATATTCGGTAGCGCTTACCTATTTTGTTATTAAAGTTCAAGCTGATAAGGCCTTAGAAAGTATCTATACTTTTTTAAAAGCATCCATACTTTTTTTAAAAAGTATAGTATAACAAAATATGTAAAATTTTACTTGTTTTGTTGATAAGAATATCAACATATTCGGTAGCGTTTTACCTATTTTGCTGATGTGGCCTTCGAAAGTATCTATATTTTTTTAAAAAAGTATAGTATAACAAAATAGGTAAAAGTTTACTTATTTTGTTGATAAGAGTATCAACATATTAGTTAGTATTAAAGTATCGATACTTTTTGTTGATACTTTTTTAAAAGTATCGATACTTTCGAGCCACATTGCAACCGGTTATATTGCTTTTTAAAAAAGTATCGATATTTTTTTAAAAGTATAGATACTTTCGAAAGTATAACAAAATAGGTAATTTTACTTGATATGTTGATACTCATATCAACAAAATAGTTAATTTTACTGGATATGTTGATACTCTTATCAATAAAATAGATAATTTTACCGATTTTGTTATCTTAACCGGTCACCTTTTTAACCGGTCACGCCGTATATTAACCGTATGTTAACCGCTTTACCGCAGAACTACCTCGTCCAGAAAAGATCAACCATAATGATGAAAGAAAAATCTATGGCTCATATCAGTGCTTGAGCTGGTTAAGCAAATGGCGGGAGGGGATACTGGAACTGATGTCGAGAAGATTTTGCTGTAACAACAGCAAATCTGAATGCCTAAAATAATTCGATTGAAATTGGAAATTAAGAAAAAAAAACAGAAATGGGAGATAAGACTGAAATATCTCTAATAGAGATCTCCAAAGTTCAGCCGAAAACAAGCATAATGAAAGATAGGGTTCCAGGCACGCCTTAAAGGCCTAGAGGATTAAACGACATCGTTTCCTCCTAGGTCTTTATACACAACGCACCGTTTCATTAAAACTTAACAACAACTCAAAATAAAACGCAACGGCTATAACTAAAATTCAAACAACAACGACTACTTCTGGGAAATGCCTTTGCAAACGCCCCTCCTTCAAGAACATCCTTGTCCTCAAGGATAGAAATCAGAAAATTGCAGTTGGAGCTGATGAAGAGATTCCCAGGTGGCATCCTCTGGAAATGCATTCGTCCATTCGACCAAAACCTCCGTGATAGCTCGACCTCCTCTCTTCCCAATTCTTCTATCCACAATCCTCAGAGGTTCCTTGCTGATTTCTCCATCAGGGTTGATGACAGGCAATTCTGATTGATAGTTGTCACTTCCAATATGTTTCTTCAGCTGGGAGATATGAAACACAGGATGGACTCTCGAATCTCTTGCCAGTTGTAACTTATAAGCAACCAATCCAACCTTACCAATAATGGGAAATGGACCAAACCATTTGGGAGCCAGTTTTTGATTAGCTCTATGCTTCACAGTTTGCTGTCTGTATGACTGCAATTTCAGATACACTAAGTCACCAATCTGGTACTCATAATCAGTCCTCCTTTTGTCAGATTGCTGCTTCATTCTTGTTTGGGCCCGCTGCAAATAAAACTTTAACATCTTCAATGCAGCATCCCTGTGTTGCAGGCTCCTGTCTACAGATGCTACAGGGGACTCTCCTGCTGTATAGGGCAAGTGATCTACTGGTGGACCATAAAGAGCCTGGTAAAGTGTTGTTTGAATAGCTGAATGGAACGAAGTGTTATACCACCATTCTGCCAAGTGTAGCCAATTCCCCCACTCCTTAGGCTTTTCCCCAGTCATGCACCTCAAGTAAGTCTCTAAGCACTGATTCAACTTTTCAGTTTGCCCATCAGTTTTGGGGATGATAGGCTGTGGATGGATTGATCTTCACTCCTAACTTCCCAAACAACTCCTGCCAAAACAAACTCATGAAGATCTTGTCCCTATCACATATTATGTTTCCTGGTAATCCATGGAGTCTGAAGATGTTCTCCATAAATATCTGGGCCACTTCCTTTGCAGTGAAGGGATGAGACAATGCAATAAAATGTCCATATTTTGTCAAACGGTCTACAACCACCAGAATTGCATCCTTTCTTCTCGACATTGGCAACCCTTCAATAAAATCCATGCTAATGGATGACCAAGCTGATTCTGGGATTGGCAAAGGTTGTAGAAGACCTCTAGGATGTATCAGATCAGATTTATTCCTTTGGCAAGTGGGACACTCTCTGACCATCCTCTTTACCTCTCTTCTCATTCCTTTCCAATACACCAATGCGGCAATCTTCTTAATTGTGGAATGGGCTCCAGAATGGCCTCCTGTTGGACTTGAATGGAAAAACTCCAACAGTTCTTTCCTTAGCTCAATGTCCTCCCCTACAACCAACTTCCCCTTCCTCTTCAATTGTCTCCCATCCCATATGTATTTAGAATGTTTCCAAGTACCTCCTTGGAGTTCCTTGATGATTTTCCTGAGCTTCTCATCCTCTTCCCATGTCTTTGCCACTCTTTTAAAGAAATCAGTAGAGACACTACTAACTGCCAAGTTTTGCAATTGAGCCACCACTGGTCTCCTTGAGAGTGCATCAGCCACAATGTTGTTAATCCCCTTTTTGTAACACACCTCAAAGTCATAACCCATCATCTTTATGACCCACTTTTGCTGTGCTGGGGTCACAGCTTGATTTTCAGTAAGAAATCTCAAACTCTTGTAATCTGTTTTAATCTTGAAGTGTCTCCCAATAAGATAATTTGACCACTTCTTAACTGTTACTAAGGCAGCTAACATCTCTTTTTCATACACAGATAGGGTCTGATG
The DNA here is from genome assembly GCA_958450335.1 of Hibiscus tridactylites. Classification (NCBI taxonomy): domain Eukaryota; kingdom Viridiplantae; phylum Streptophyta; class Magnoliopsida; order Malvales; family Malvaceae; genus Hibiscus; species Hibiscus tridactylites. Next base: position 5,005,181 of record OY288265.1, on the reverse strand, counting down.
TCTCAATCCAAGTCCTTTGCTGAAGAAAGCCAGAGGTTTACCATCTTAAGTCAACACAGCACCAATGCCCAGGTCTGATGCATCAGTCTCCACAATGAATTCTTTTTCCCAATCAGGCAAGGCTAGTGTAGGAGCTGAACAAACAACTTTCTTAAGCTCCTTGAATGCTTCCTCCTCTTCTTGAGTCCACTTCCACCCACCTTTCTTTAAAAGATTAGTAAGAGGCCTAGCAATCCATCCATATTGTTTTATGAACTTCCTATAGTAACCTGAAAGGCCTAGAAACCCTCTTAGCTCCTTAACTGAACTAGGTGCAGGCCACTCCAATATACACTGAATTTTACTGTGATCCATTGATAAAACTCCACCAGATATGACATAGTCCAGATAGTCCATTTCAGTGGCCCCAAACCTGCATTTGCTTTGTTTAGCAAACAGCTTGTGTTCTCTCAACAGCTTCAACACCTCCTCTAGATCCTTTAAATGTGATGTCCAATTTTCAGAATAGACAAGAATGTCATCGAAAAAGACCAGCACTGATTTCCTTAACAACCCCTTGAAGACTTTGTTCATAAGCCCCTGAAAAGTTGCAGGGGCATTAGTGAGTCCAAAAGGCATGACAAGGAACTCATAATGCCCCTCATGAGTCCTGAATGTCGTTTTATGAATGCCAGGCCCCCACATCCTTATCTGATGGTACCCTGACCTTAGATCCAACTTAGAAAAAACCTTAGCCTTGCCCAGCTCATCCAGCAACTCTTCAATAACTGGCATAGGAAATTTATCCTTGACTGTGATTTGGTTTAACCTCATGTAGTCAATGCACATTCTCCATGAATCATCTTTTTTCCTAACCATTACTATAGGGGAAGAAAAGACACTTGTATTGTCCCTAATCACCCCTGCTTGCAACATTTCTGCTATCATCTTCTCAATAACATCTTTCTGGGCACTAGGGTATCTGTATGGCTTGACCTTGACGACATCACTCTCATCCATCAAAGGTATTATGTGGTCTTGAGCTCTCACTGGAGGTAGTGATTTAAGTTCCTCAAATACATCCACAAATTTGCTCAACAGCTGTTGCATCTTCTGATCCCCCTTCTCAACCACTCCTTTCATCTCCAATCTGGTACTCAGGGTCATTAAGGATATACTGCAGGGACTATTAGTGCTTCTAATCATCTTAGCACAAGCTTTGGCTTCCATCCATTGAAAGGTTTTCAAATTGCATCCTTTCAATTCTACCCTTCCATCTCCTTGCATGAATTCCATTCTCTGAGTCCCAAAGTCCCATTTGATAGGGCCAAGTTGAGAGAATCACTGCACCCCCAAGACCACATCACAATTCCTCAAGGTAAGCACCAATAAATCAGTCTTGAAGCTATGTCCTTGTGATCCCCATTCCACCTTCAAACACTCCCCTAGAGTTTTCATTGAGTTACCATCTGCAACTGCCACTTTTAGCCGTTTCCTTTTATTGACCAGCAGTCCCAACTTCTTGACTAGGGCCAAACTAATGAAATTATGGGTACTCCCTGTATCCAACAAAGCAACACAGTTCACATTCTCAATTTTGATGGTCAGTTTCATCGTTTCCCACTGATCTGCACCCCACATGGCCTGCAATGACAAAACTGGTGAATCTGATGCAGGTCCTTCAGTTGCCACCAAATTCCCATGGTCTTCACAATCGAGAAACTCTTCCTGGTCCCCTTCTTCTTTAATCCCTTCCACCAAAATCTGGTACAGTTGAGATATTTGACATTTGTGCCCTGGAGTGTACTTTGCAGCACACCAAAAGCAGAGTCCTTTACGACGTCTCTCTTCGATTTCAGCTGAGGACAAAGATTTCCCCATTCCTCTCGATGTACCATTACCAGGCCCCTTGGGGTGTACAGGGCTCAACACTTTCGGAGTCGTATTTCTAGAGGCCACGGACGGAGCTGATGAGTTTACACCACTAACAGAGCCCTTAAATCCAACCAAAGTTGGTCTAGGAGGTATTGAAAGAGCAGATGGAGCAGCCCTACTGAAGTTGGAATATGACCGCCTCAGTCCGGGGAAAAACATATTTTTCAAATGTTTGGCCATTTGAAAAGCTTCAGACAATGACGCAGGATGTAATAACTGAACATACTGGCTAATTTCAACCCGCAAATGTGCTTTAAAAAGACTCAACACATAGTCGTCGGGAAGATTTACCTGATTCAACAGATCTATGAAGTCCTCGTAGTATCGTTCCACTAAATATGTCTGCCTCAACCCCACAAGTTCAGAAAAGGGATCTTCAAACCCTCCTGGGGCGAACCTCTCTTTCATTCGAAGCAGGTACTGACTCCATGACAACTGATTCATCTCTGTATTATGTTTGGTTGCAAAGTGATGCCATTGCAGAGCTTTTCCCTCCAAGTGAAGCATTACCGTCCTGACCTTCACATTGTCCGGAGTGCATTCAGCTTCAAAATACTGCTCTACCTTGCAAAGCCAGCCCCTGAAATCCGTGCCGTCAAATCTAGGACACATCAGTTTGTAAGCCAGATTTCCCGTATACTGCTGGTCGTCAATGGGTTCTTTCGGTGTCTCCTCCTCTCTCACTGGCGGTTCCGTCTCCGTCTCCCCCGCCGCAGTACCCATGGGATTCAAAGAACTGGGACCCGTCCCCATCGGAGCAGTGTTCATTAAGCTCACTACCTTCCCAATGGAATCATCGAGAAGTTTCTTGAAATCAACCATCAGCTGGACCTTGAACTCCGCAAGCCGTGTCTCCATCTTCTCATCCAGTTTTAAGATCTCCGATTGAAGCCGTTCTGACTCCGATTGCCAAGTAGCTGCTTGACCCGCTTGCTGCCGTGTTTCCACCATAATTTCAGATCGATTGAAGCTCTGATACCTTTGTAACAACATCAAATCTGAATGCCCAAAATGATTCGATTGAAATTGGAAATTAAGAAAAGAAAATAGAAATGGGAGATAAGACTGAAATATCTCTGATAGAGATCCCCAAAGTTCAACCGAAAACAAGCATAATGAAAGATAGGGTTCCAGGCACGCCTTAAAGGCCTAGATGATTAAACGACATCGTTTCCTCCTAGGTCTTTATACACAACTCACCGTTTCATTAAAACTTAACAACAACTCAAAATAAAACGCAACGGCTATAACTAAAATTCAAACAACAACGGCTACTTCTGGGAAATGCCTTTGCAGACAAAGCTGGATGAAGTCTCCCCGAGCCGAAGGCGACGACACCGTCACCGTTCATTTTCAAGGCGCCTCGGGAGCTGCGTCAGGTAAATGAAGGAGCCTTTGATCCGCAGATCATTTCAATAGGCCCGTACCACCACGGCAAACCTCATTTGAAGGCGATGGAAATACACAAAGTCCGCTATCTACATAGCCTGCTCCAACAGGGCGGCAGCCTGGAATTGGAAAGCTACATCGCCGCCTATATGGAAATAGAACAAGAAGTTCGCAACTGCTATGCGGAACACGATGATCGGCTGAGCCCAGCAGAATTCGGGGCGATTATGGTCCTTGATGCGTTGTTTGTTGTTCAACTCATTTGCAAATTCACGGATCGTATATCGAGAGTAGTACGATTACCTTTTCAAGCAGAATTTGAATCTATCTTTTATAGCGCAAGATCTGTTACTTCTTGAGAATCAACTTCCTTTCATTCTACTGCAAATGTACGCCGCCGATATGACTACTCCGGATGGATATAGTTTCGGAAGACAAGCTTTTAATTTCTTCTCATTTACCCAACCACGACTAAGGGTGCGATATAACGAAATCGGGGTCCCGAGCATCTACTAGGCTTAGTGCATCATACTTGGATCCAGGTCCCCATGAAATATGTAGTCGATCGCAACATCTGTTTTCTAATGTATCATTTCAAATTAAAACAGCAGGCTGAAGAAATTCGGAAGGATCTAGGCGTACGACAGACAGGGAAAGGAGAATGTGATTACATAAGTTCAGCAACGGAGCTGTCAGAGCGAGGAATCAGGTTCCGGCAAGGTGAGGGAAACTGCTTGTTTGACATCAGGTTTGAACACAGAACACTGTTTATTCCAACCTTGATTGTCCACCACGACACAGAGCGAATTATCCGGAACCTCATTGCTTACGAACAATTCAAGGATGATGTTACTAGCATCGTCATGGATTATGCTAGATTCATAGACTGCCTCGTCAACTATGCCACGGATGTGGCTTTGTTATGCGACCACGGGGTAATCGTAAATCGGTTGGGTAGCAACGAAGACGTCGCCAACATGATTAACAAGCTCAACAATTATGTTTATCTATCCACCAACAACTTCACTTTAATCTTAAATTTCAACCCCTATATCCTAATCATATACCCTAAATTATGTAGTCGATAGACCTCGTCATCCGTGGTTGCTGAGCTCATTTGGTATCAAAAAATAAAGAAACACATCTCCAGAATTATTTTTTCCCTAATGTGTAACTAAGGAAGAAAAAAAAATTTCAAAAAAAAATGAAGAAAAAAGAACACGTGGATAAAAGAAAACCTCGAAATCATGTGCCAGAGAAAAGAGTGTGAATTCATTTGTTTTGTACCAAAGCTTGCAATCACTGAACCAGCCATGTTGAGATCACCAAGAAAGGAATCATTGCTACCAGGCCGTAGTTCACCAATGAATCGACATTTTCAGCCTTTTGAAATTTGTTGCAGAACGTAGTCCACGGACATTTTGAAGCACCTTCTTGACCCTGCAATAGTTGAACGTTCCCCTGCCGTAAGCTACAGGTTACATAGAGATTAAAGCAAGTGGATATCTGCAGAAGGGAAGGGTAAAAACAATCACCTCGGGGCTTATGTCGTGAGTTCCATCCCGGTCATTTGCTTCTTCTATCAATGTTGTACTCTCGGTGTGGTGCGCTGACTGATCCATAGACATTTGGGCTTTAAACCTGCTAGAGTTTCTCCTTGAAAAGGCTTTGTAGGCTGCATCGGTATGTATTGTTTCCATCACTGAGCCAAAGAAGGTTGTAACAGGTACCTAGATAGAAATAAACTTGGTTATACGATACTTCGAAGTTTGGTATTATGCACGGCGGTTCATCGCGATAATACTGAAAAATGTACCAACAAGAATACAAGCAATAAAAAATGCAGTTTCATGACCTCCGTACCTCCTCTAAACTCCTTTTGTATAGATCTTTGCGGTAGTATGCAGTAGACATCAACCAACTTGGATTGTAAGAACTAAAAAGACTACAAAACAACCAGAAAAACCAGAGTTTACTTTTTAGAGATGATGAAAATGCTTTGAGGAAGTGGCAAAAATGTCAAAAAGAAAAGCCAAGTTAAATAGATGAGGGGAAAAAACTTCAATTGAAAAAAAGCACGCTAAACAAAATTTTAAAAAGAGAATACTTAACACGAAAGACTCATTGAAGTTTTAAGATGCTTCAGTGCAAAAAGCAAATATAGCTACCCTAGTATCATTATAAATTCCGAAGCTGATGTACCTGCTCAATGAGGCATTATCGTATATATTTAGCCTCTCAAAAAAAGCAAGGGTATAATAGGTGAAACGATCAACTACTGATACACCAACCTGCGATAAGTGAAGAATTGAATAAGAACGAGAACAAGTGCCTGTGTAACTGGGAAGCTAACCTACCAAAAACTCAATACCACTTACGTAATAGATACATCCATGCCCCCCCCCCCCCCCCCCCCCTCCCCCCCCCGACATGCCATTCAAAGGGTGATAAAATTAAAACAAATTCCTTGTATCACTTACATCAGAATCCAAGTGATGTGAGTACGAGTTTTCTCCTTTCATGCTACTTCCAATAGCCAAAACCCCAGGGGACTGAAGCTGCAAAAATAGAGAGCAAAGATCATCAATTTATTTAGCATCAGATCAGCAATCAGACAAAGCACATTATATTGCCTACAAACACAGTTGTAAGTTTCAGAATTCCGCATCATAAGTAAACAAAAATAGATCAGAATTGCACCAAAACAAGAATATCAGTGACTTGATGAAACAAGCAAAAGGGAATGACTCCTAGGCAATAGTTTGAATAGATCAGACAGATTTTCAAAAGATGTATTAGAAATGCAAATATATATGAAATATGTTGATCAGGAGGGGGATCATAATGCGTTTCAATGGAGCAAAATGACCATAATGAATCCACACCAATAACATATCAATACTGCAATGAATTTATTTGGAGTTAGAAGAAAACTGAATCTTTTGACAGTTCCACATAAATAAATGATTGAAGAGCACCTTTCCTATCAGAAATGCATGCATTTATGGCTAAAAACTGAAAAACGTAATATTTGGAGAAGTAAAACTATATTTTATAGAGAAAAAACCTGATTGAAGAGAGTGGCCGCTTGACAAGTGTCCACCATTATCAACAACTCCTTGAATCTGAATTTGCATCATCATCAACAGCACGAGTCCATTTTTACATAGAAGTCACAACTATAAATCAGTAGTAAGGTGAATATAAAGCTAAACATAAACCAAGGTTCCTGCCTGCCCAGACAAAAATTCCAAGTCCATGACACAAACAGTAACTGTAAAAAGATAGTTCTCACAAGAAAAGGCAAATTCTGCTACTTATCTACCCTATACTTCAAAATTCTATGTTATGTGAGAATTTGTTCAAGAATTAGGTGGAAACTGGGACAGGTACATTTCCTCATGACCTCCAAAAGCCATATGACTAACTTCCAATTCTATAGTTTTCATTTAGGAATATGTCAAAAGCAGGAGTTATAAGAGTAAAATTTTCTCACCTGTGCTTTTCTTTCATCTGTTTCACAGCATCAGCTAAATCATGACTCTGTAGTTCCTCCGAGTCTTGAAACTTTAAAAACTCATCTCCTCCATGCCCAGTCATATAAAGAAGAATGTGACTGCCTTCATCACTCAAGAGACGCTTTGATCTTGGAACAGCAGTCTCATGACGTCCAGTTAAAACACGCAAAAAATTTTCTACTGTTACTTCATAACCTCGATAATCTACCTGAGTGATGACAATTTTCATACATTAGGATTGATAAAAAAAACAGAACACTACTTGTAAACCTCTCCAAGCACAACGTTCTACAATACACACACAGTGGAACGAACACCTGTGATAATCAAAGTTTGGTACCACGCATGTTAACACTAGGCTAGAACCAACTACTATCCCAATGAACCCCTTCCTCCCCACCCTACACATGCATGCACAAACAAGTCAAATAAGTAATTGGTCAGAAGGAACTAACCTCAACATTATCTCCATAAAGGTTAAGTCTATGGTTCTCGTTGTTGAAAACTTGAGCGGGATACTTGTTTCTAGTGTTGCAGGCCATGTCATCTGCAAGCATAAGTATTATCCTCTCATCAGGTATTCCTAGCCGCTTAACTGTCCTGCAAATCCACGTAAAGCAAAAAAGTAACAAAAAAAGTTTAAATTATAGCAGGAAAAGAAATTAGGCAGGTGTTTGGTTACCTATACAAGGATAAGGTGTTGGCCATATGACGATAGTTAAACCTGAATGAGAAAAGCCATAAAATTAATTCAATTGACAATTTCAGGACTCTATCTTGTGCAGTGCACATACTTGAGTTTGGCATCAAATAATAGCAAAACTTGCACATTTTATGTTTCAACTGATCAAATACAGTAAGAGAAGGAATGTTGAACATAGTGTTGTGTGACCCTGTTCTAGCTTGGCTTCTCTTAAGTGACAGTAAATAAAAAGAGAGCATATTCTCGTGAGAAAAGTGAAATTTTGATTCAGGAGCAGGACCAGACCACTTCCATTACCACATATGGAACATGCATTTGCATTTGTATTTGTATTGATGAACAAGAAATAGAAAAGCATTCACCAAATCTCCATTATCCTCGAACATTTTCGAAATCATCAAATGGGGAATATCTCTCCCCAGCACATACAGAAAGAAGAAAGCTGCTAAACAATAGCTTCTATAAAGAAAATTGGAAAGCTGATAGTCAGTTGATTCATCCTTATTACCACTAGTTTAAGGTGTCAAAAAAAAACTTATGCAAAGAAACTAATGAATTACATATCAAAACAGCATCAAAAAACAACACCCATCTTCTCTTAACTTCAGACCGGTTCCAAACTAATAGAGCTAGAAATCCAATCATACAAAAAAATGAGTGAAAAAAAAGATGGGTTATCTTAATTATCCCCCAAAACTACATATGCACGATTCATTTGATCCTAAAACTCGATGAAAAGAAAAAAAATGAATTAGGGAAATATAAAACAAAGTGTAAAAATTGAGGCTTTTATTACCAGAAACGAGATGTGCAAACTAAGACGGCCCAGTTGTTAGTATGCATGGCGGCTTCGACAGAAGACGAACTGAATGCAATCGAACTGTAGAGAATTAAACATGGTAATACTAGTATACGCAAAACCAGTTTAGGGTTTATGGAAGTTTCCATCTTGAATTCCACCCGGTTTTCTTTTCCAATGCACTAATCCATCAAAAACGAAACGAACGATAAATCTAATTTCAGAAATCTGCAGCAAAGCTTGAACCAGCAACGCCGGAGAAAGAAAAACCAAACGACGCCGTTACTAGATTGTGTAAACGAATCTCTCTTTTTTTTTGGAAAATTTTAATCCCATGAACCTAATTTCGGTTAACTCAAAACCCGTTTAACCCTGTTTCCGGGTCCAACCCGAATCCGACTGCCCATAAAAAAGCTTTTTAGGATAAAGTATGACAGAGGTCACAAAACTATGTTTTAATGATAGTTTTAGGTAATGAACTTTAAAAATATACAAAATAATCATTGAACTTTTCAAAAAGTTACAAAATGAATATCCCATATACCGTGATGATTTTGTAACGGTTCGAAAAATTTAATAACAAGTTTATAATTTTTGAGAGTTCGTTAATTAAAACGACAATTTAAACATAGTTTTGAAGCCTCTAGTGTACTTCAAACAAACTTTTACCACATAGTTTTGCCTCAATAATATGAACAAAAATATCACCCTTCTCGATGTCTCTTTCTATGTTCAATATTAAAAAAATTAAATTTTAAACCCTAATCCTAAATTGAATTTTGGAAGTTAGAGAATTGGATTAGATGGGAAATAATTGGCCTAGAAGATTGGACTGGAAATACTGCAAAATTTGGTACCTATTTGGTACTTTTCTGCTTTAATTATTTTCCATTGACAAAAAGGATGAGTTAATGGTACAACATAAGTTAAAAATTTAGACAAGTATGCTAAGAAGGGAACAAACACATTCCTCTTTGAATCAATGACACCTATATGTGGAAAGAAATTTTTTTGACAAATATTTCTAATGTTAAAGCAAGATTATTAAACCTTAAGAATCATTCTCAGTTAACAAGGTTGGAACTTGGAAGGTGAATCTGCACCCTGGAAGAAGAGGTGGAAGCTATCCATTGCAGGAATCGGATTGGATTAATCCGAACGTGGCAATAAGAAACTAAAGCCTGTGTTCTCACGAATCAGTGGCGGCGGTTCGATGTCGGCAATGTCTATTTGTGTCATTGACTTTGATAGGTCATCAACTGAGAATGGTATGCTGCAAAATGATAAAAGTTGTGGAAGTCAGTTTAAGAACAAGTTCAGATCATTTCCGGGTGATGTTTTCAGTTAGCTTTCACAACAAGGTATCCCAGGTTGAAAGAAACAATGACATAGGTCAATAAAATCACCACATAGTGGAATGTAAATGCCAACCTTGAATCGTCATCCAGCAGGAAGGAATTGCTAACAGCATTGTTTGAATCTTCTGTCATCAACACTCTCATATTGGCTATTACCTAGATGTCGGTAAACGAGCAAAGTCATATTTAAACTATTGGATATCTCTTTAATCTGGGTTTAGAAACTGCATCTCTTGAAACTTACATCCGGGGACACACTATGCGTGCCATACTTGTCGTCCCAATACATCGTACTAATACGATACAGCTGCTGTATACTAAGGACCTGCAGGTGGAAAACGATGTTTGAGACTTGAGATTCAGGGAACATTTAAAACATAGAGATAGTAGTATCTGATTTTATGTTACATTTGTATTACTTACAGGACAAAGATCGTGGCTTATTTCATCCAGTGTTTTCTTAGACTTTTGATGTATTACCTAAATCAGAAACAGATAACAACGTTATGGGTGCACCGCTTCTTTTATTGTCATAACAAGAAATGGAAAAACAGATGGAAAGTGTTATAAGAATGGGAGCATACTAGAAAACCAATGGCCTGCCGTATATGCTTGAGTTCATCCCACGCCAAACCTGCATACTGTATTTATATATCTATCAAGTTCTGCAAGTACAGATCTTAGAACCAGAAAGCGAACTCGGAGGCAGCTAAAGGTACCTCATCGGTTGCCTCATAACACCAGTGTTCGAGTTCAGCTAATCCAGCTTTTACATATTCACCATTACTGAATGAACAGCATTCTCTCCTCAACAAAAGGCTGCAACAGAACAATGTATTGATATGCCGTATGAAAAATTTTCTGTATTCAGCAGAACAAACTAAGTATAAAGCATTAAATAGCAGTATGAGCTCTAACCTGTTGAATAGTTGAACATTGATAAATGAGAATATCTGTGTAAACACCTTACGGACTAAGAACGGTGGTACCTGTAAAGGGGATCAAACAACATGAATCCTTAGGAAAAAGCTGGTCAATCATGTACCGCAGTGGTAAAAATATGAATACTCTCAGACTCGCCATAACTAAGTTCAGCTTGGAAATTTGAAAGTAAGCTTTATGCAGAAGACAAACTATAGATATGAATAAAGAGGGGCGGGGGATGTTTAAACTAACATGATTTTCTTTCAATGTATTCAAGAAATTTCCAAGGCTCTTCACAATCCCTTGCCAGTGAGCAATCAAAGCCTGCTGGCCTGCAGTGTTAGCAACTGATCTTGATCCTCCCTTGACTAAGCTTGCTCTGGATGTTCTTGGTGCCTATATCATTGTATCCATATTATTCATAAAAGTATTTCTGTTTATTTCTTTGGATTATTGTCTTCACTTAATCTAATTCTTATATATATTACCTGGATGCACAATCCGAGCAATGGTGAAATTTCTTTCTTCAGATTATCTCTGATCATTCCATATATCTTCTCCACATATGCAGTAAGCTGTTGCTTAAAAAGCAAGGCTGGGTACTTGGCTTCAACTTGCTGTAAATTGTCCACCCCACCGGTGATGCCACCATTAATCAAGGCAAGATTGACACCTTGTGGAGCTCCACGGAAACTCTTCAAGAAAATAACAGCAACACATGGATTAGTTGCAGAAATGAAATTTCCTGAACATCGTGACTTGGCATTAGTGAGAAAGCTTTTACCTGAGTCATTCGCCCAAACAAAGTAGCTGATGATGATCGACGTCTTTGTGGAGTCATTCCAGCAGCACCGGTAGCTTTCAACGTGCGCTGGAGTAGCAAGAGAAGTGTGGAGGCATTGGATAACCAATAAGCCAAGATGTCATTATTATCCGGTGTCTGAAATTCATATGCCAACAACGAGCTCAAGAATATGAGGTTTCCAATCATATCTTATAGAAAAAGTTAGTGAGTGAAAATTTGATATTTCAACCTCAATAGCATTGCCAATAGTCTGAATGATCCGATCAAAGACACTCGTTCGCTCAACTTCAAATGATCTCCATTGCAAAAGACATTTATATATGATACAAGCTGCAATAGGTCTTTTGTCTGCATAGCCTAAATGTTGTGCGATACATCGAATGAGCAACTCCTGGTTTTCCTGTTGTTTCTCATTTAGAGATTTTTGTGGTGTCTCCTCCACTTCACTTGGATCTCTACTGTTCATTGAGCTGCTGTGAAGATCCTGTCAAATCCATTGATCAACATGAGAATTTAGACAACAAAGAATACCATCCACTGTTTTTCCTTTTTTTTTTCACTCCTCTTCATGGTGATCATAGTATGAAGTTATAGCAGTGTTTACTCACAATGGGTGCCCTTGGTTCTAGATGCCCACTTTCAGAACCTCTCTGCCAATCATTAGACAGCAGGTAAATCTCCTTAGTCTTTTGAGGCAATAAAAGTTAAAACGAAAATATACCGAAGCTCATTATTCTAAATACCTGCAAAATCGATCTCGAACGTCCTGAAAGGAATTTATTAGGAGTCATAGATACAGCCTGTTGCCTTAGTACTTTATTCTCCGATTCTATATTACCGAGCTTCTCTTCTAACCTGGTTTCAAGTAACCATGTCAGCAAGAGTTCAGTGCGGTGGTGATATATGGAAGTGTGCAAGAACTTCAACAGTATAAAACTCATATATTATATGTTTTGACGAAAAATGAGCATTTATAGTAAACTCGAAAGGCAAATTATTGTTCATAAACTACCTACCCTCTCATTGCGTCCTGGAGTTGTTTAACTTTTTTTTCTGTTTCTTCCAATTTTTTTGCACTTTCTTCACTTGACTCTTTGAGTTCGTTGTATTTTTCTTCCGCATCGTCTGCTCTCTTTTTTTCTGAGTCCAATGTAGCCTGTTGAACAGCAATGTCAAAATCTTAAGCTATTATTCCGAGTATATATATATTCTCTTAGAGGAAATTGTTTATGTTCTATTGCTTATCCATTAAAAGAAATTAAGTAACTGAAAAGTAGACCTTTATACCTTTAGGGTCTCCAATTCTTCTGTTAAAGATTCAATTTTCCCTGTATCTTCAACTAAAACTTCTGTCTCTTGAACAACCGGAGGTGCTTCTTCGACGACTATCTTTGTGTTCTCCCGTTCTTTTTCAAGCATTTCATTGGCTTCATCGATTGTTTTCTGCATTTCTTGCAATTGACTTTGCAGTTTCGCTATCTCCTGAGCTTTTGCTTCTTCTAAATCAGTCTGCATAAATGGTTCCAAGGCTTTCCATGAACATATATAAAAAAAGCAACATAGAATAAAAATATAATCTCTGAAGATTCCAGAACACTTAAAAACTAATGCAATTCAAGAATGTTGACGTTGAATATGTTTCGAGATACATTGTTGCATAGACCACAGCCAAACAACTTCCTATGGAACTGTCATGTTTCATGTTTTAGCAGTTCTCTACTGAAAATTATCAATCTGCAGAATTAAAATTATTACCCTTAAACGCTTCTCGAGCTGCAAACGCCATGTAAGTTCCTCCACATTCTTTTCAAGCTTATCCTTTGCTTCTTTTAGTGCACCTGTCTCCCTTGCAGCCTTCATAAGAACCAAAGAAAAATGGAAAGCATTAATACAAAGAACTGAATTGCATGTCCGATAAGCTTATTGAGCAAAACACAGATCAGTTGATTAATGATGTTACATCTATGACAACATCACTTTAAGACACCAATATGAAACATCAGTTGTTGGACATAGTGAACACAAAAAGATTCAAAACCTACTAGATAAGATAGATTATTTGAATGAAAAAAAATTAATAAGGCTATAAAAGAAGATAATCCAACACAGACCATTTTGAGCTTTCTAAGCTCTCTTCTCGCAACTCTGCCCCTCCACCTGGTTTGTGTCACTATACATCCTCTTATGAGCTTCTTATAATATGTGGCAGCTCTACGACAGCGCCATTGAGCCTGCAATGTTTCATTTATCCAAATTTAAACAAGGACTACTCTGAAACGGATTGACAAGCAACAAAATTTTCAGGTAACCTAATATGACATAGAATATAACCTGAACCATTGTTGCAGCTTTGTTTAAATTCCTGGACCCGAGTTCCTTACGAGCAGCCATTGCCCTTATACCTGTCTGTATGACAAGGGCAGATACATGAAGTTTCTTATAGGCTTGTCTAGATTGGTACTGTCTCGTGTTCTTTTGAATTTTCAAAGCTGCAGACTGACTTCTCTTGTTACCATAAACTTTGCAAGCCAATCTTCCTACAGATTATGCATAAGGTAGTTGATTAACGACAAGATGCTACCGAAAGCTGCCAAAGCATACACTAAAAGACTGAGCTCATTCCCGTAGATTTCTTTTTAACACTCACCTCTACATATAGACTGAAGATCAACAGTGGCCTTTCGTATTGCAAGGAATCTTTTACGAGATATATGAGTGCAAATTCGCCGCTGTATAATTTTGGCAGCAGCACCGAGTACTTCTGCCCTCTTTGCATCTAATTCTGCCATCTGACCAGCTCTCAAAAAGACCTTGGTTATGCCTATCTGCAAAAACCATTTAGAGGTCAATTGATGATGCTTCCTTACTACAGTATTACAAATACAAAGTACTAATGTATGCAATTTTTGGTTCCTAAAGCATATAGAGAAAATGCTAAAGGACATATGTGAAACAATATAACAGTTCCAACAATTGCATTAAATTTGTTGTATTACCTGATATCCTTTAAGTCCAGTCTTATCCAAAATCTTTTGGCACGCAACCTTTTCATCGTAGCTGCTTACGGATAATATCAGGAGAAGAGTATTGACAATATTTTTTAATTGTAACCATCAGAGTGCAACTATAAAGTTTTATGTCAGTTAATCGGAATTTTAAACTATAAGAGAGCACTTACTTTCCTTCCAAAGCCTCGGGATAAAGAATTCCAAATCGGTTAATGAATTCAAAGAAAGCTCTGCGAGTTGGATATCCGGCCATACTGATTCTGATTGCCTCTAGAACACCCTACAATACCAACTTCTAGTTAAAAGGAAATACATTTAAGCAACAACATTGTTTTTGCAAAACCAGTTCTAATCAAATCATAAAATAAGAAATCTGTACTCACGCCACAGCGAAGTTGTTGCATGACATTGACATTCTCAAATATAGCAGGTTTAAGTTTGTTGTTCGGCTTTACACATCGGATGTAGTGAGGTTCCGTGGAATTTAATGTTTCCATTAGAGACTGTAGTTGTAGCTGCAGCATCATTTATCAAGAAAGTGTTAATCCACAATTTCCTACGGAATATAACTAGTTATATGAGGCTGTGTAAGAGGTGAATTCAATCAATAGAAGGGACTCAACCAAAATCCTGAGACAAACATAAAAGCAAAACTACCTTAAAACGAGAACCGATTGAGGAAAACTTGGATGATTTTGATGTTTCTTCTGGAAGTGGAGGGAAAAGGCCTGCTACAAACGAACATTTGGACGCACTCAACAAGTCTTGATGTTCAGGTACCACATAATCCTTGTTTTTGTCCAGAAATTGATCAGATTGGTATAGGACCTGGAAAAGAATGTTGTTAGAAATCATTTAAAAGTGACATATCAGCTCCAACTCTTTACTCGTAAACACTTTACTAATGGAACATACGTCTCCAGCATAATGAGCAATGGTGAAATCAGTGCGAGACAATTTCGGCTTAATGAATCTCTTGTGGTTCTTAAACGTCTGATAAAGCTTGTTTGCAAAAGTTTCATGAGTTGATTTCGGGAACATACTGAAAAAATAAAGTATAGTTAACAAGACAGTAATTATGCTTTTCATCAACTAGCAGCTTAAACTGAAGTTATGTACTGAATTACAGATAAATTCTTCGAGAAGTAGAAATTTTTTGAAGCAAATACATGAAAGAACAATATTATACCAAGCTTCATCTAGAAGAGCTATAATCCCTCCAGGTTTCTGCCAATATAAGATGAAAAAAAATATCTCTTTAAGTAAAATAATGAACAATAGAAATGAAAAAAGCAATGGTCAACATGCATGATGTTTAGGGGTTAACCTTTTCAATAAGGTCCAGGACATCCTGATTATCGACAAACTCGATGTAGCTCCAATTGATCTTCTCTTTCGTGTACTCTTCTTGCTCCATCTTAAACACATGCTGAAGAATATATATACCAGAAACACTTAATTTATAGTTTCTGATTGCAAAATAGATGAAATGGTCGACATGATTTAAGACCTTACCTGATTGAAATGCTGTTGCAACTTCTCATTTGTGAAGTTAATACAAAACTGCTCAAAACTGCACAGTGAGATACCGTGAAATGAAGTCACAAGACTGCTTAACTGATTAAAAAGGTAGTTTTCTGCAATATCTTGAATACAATAGTCCATATTTATATAAAGGATACAACCAATGAGCATACCTGTTAGCCTTAAAGCTTTCGAAACCGTAGATGTCGAGGACTCCTATTAAAAATTTTGAGTTTGGATCTTGTCCTATTGAACTATTAATTTTATCCACCAGCCTGCATACAAGGAGATGCAACTTAGCATTATCTCAACATCGTAAATTGTTCTGCTTTGCCTTATCCTATGAGATTATCTCATGTTGAAGCTTCTCACCAGTCGAACAATCGTGAATAAACTGTTTTAGCCAATCCATCCCTGCTAAATGTAGCGCTTTGAGGATCAAGGCTTCTCTTTATAACCTCCTCGGGTGTAACCATAACACGCTTACACAATGCATCTTCTAAGGCCTTAGCATCACACCTGAAATGAAGTGACACTCAATAATTAAACAAATATGAAAGTGAAGATACCAGAAAAATTGACCCTGTGACATGAAGAAAAAGCACATACATGAGAAGCTCTGCTGTTGTTTTCAGATGGAACTTAGCCTGGTCATCTTTCGGAACTGATGAATCAGCTTCCTTTCCTTTAGTGAAAACAATGTTTCCAAGATGAAGAATTGCAGCAACAACTCTGAAAATGGCTTCCTGAGAAAGAAAGCGGACTGTCATTCCTCGTTTTTAATCATAAAGCAGCTGAATAATTTCAGCTTGAAGAGTTATACCTGATCCTTGCCACTAATTCCGACAATATCCATAGCTCTCCGTGTCTCAAGATACTCTTGGGCATCACTTACACCGACCAGTTCAGCGCACTTTGACTGGTTAAGATAGTGATAGTTTTGGGGGCTTCCCAACTTGTACTTCTCAACTTCCTGCAAATGATAGTAACTTAAGCCCAGAGGTAAAAAAAAGGACTAATATTCATCAGTAGTCAGATGATCTCACAAGAAGCCGGAAAAATACCTCATGTGGTGCAGCACAAAGAAGATAAAAACAGTGGTAGTTGCGCTCAGGATCGGAAACTTGGCAAACACGAGATCTTTCTAGAAGGTAAGTTCTGATGGCAGCTCCTGATATTCTTCCATGCTTATCAAATTGGATCTCAACAAATTTACCGAAACGACTGCAACAGCATTAGTATTAGGAAATATCAGTGTCAAACCACATATTGTTCTATATAATGAACATTAAATGCTATTAGTCATCAGTTGGATACAAAAAAGAAAATCAATATCCTTCCCTGGAGTTATTTCCTTTCAAAAGTGTCTTACCTCGAGTTGTTATTTCGAACAGTTTTAGCATTGCCAAATGCTTCAAGAACTGGATTAGACTGCATTCAGGTAGTATAATGCTCTTATCAGTTATCGTGCAAGAAATCAGGGAGACATATGTTTGATGGATGATAATATGAGTTAAAGTTATGGCTCATACTTCAAGAACTTGTTGTTCAACTGTCCGTCCTTCGGTGGCAACTCGACCACCTAGATAGGCAAGGTATCGCATAAGCATCTTCGTGGTCTCGGTTTTACCTGCTCCACTTTCACCACTAACCAGAATTGAATTGCTTTTTCCTTCATGAACCATGGCCCTGATTGAAGTTAAGATAATTCTTCAAAAACTTGTTCATTGACTACCAAAAAAAAAGCATAAAGTAAGGAAGAACAACAATAACCTGTATGCAACATCAGCAACCGCGAAAACATGAGGACTTAGTTCCCCAAATGGGGCTCCCTTGTATTGTTGCATCATATGAGAACCATAGATGTGTGTCAATTTTTGGAATGGATTAATAGCAATTAATATATTTCCTGTATATGTCTGCCATCACCAGTATGTCAAATATTAATATATATGTATATAGCCAAAAAAAACCCTGAAAAAAGTAAAACTAACAGTTGTGATTACATCAGGGGAAGAGAAAGCTTACATAAATTTCATTGAGTTCATATCTAGTACCCAGATTCTGCAAAACTCCAGGTTCATGAAGATAAGATAGCTTTGTCATGTCATCAACTCCACCAGGAGGAGCTTCCATGTCTTTCGGATATATTTTCGATAACTTTTCAGTGATCTTAAAGTTAACCAACATGACAATAGTTAATCTCAGTTCAAGGAAAACCCAAGTAACATGCATTTTACTTAACACTAAAGCCTATATAGATTCTTTCATTTTTCTTCAAACACATATTCGAATTTGATTACAAGAGTATGTTCTTCCAAATATATAAAAGAAAACTCAGAAAACAATAAAAGTACCCAAGTCGGACATATACTCGAATACATGACACTCATCCCAAATCTAGGTAAGATAAGTCAGTTAATATAGGTAATGAAACATACCGTTTTCCCATTAGAGGTCTTAATCTGGGCATCTTTTCCGGTAATTTTCGAAACCACCCCATCGATCCAAGATACATCTGGGTCTTCAGCCCAGACATGAGAACCAACAGTGATATTTACAGTTGCCTGAAATAAAAGCATCAAGACCATTGTTAACATTATGCAAAGAAAATTTTTCATATAATAACAGACATTCATAATGTCAACCGAATCAACACTTTTAATGGTTCATTCCATATATATATATATATATATATATATATATATATATATATACATACATACAGCATTAACTTTTATCAATTTGTACGAATAATTACAAAAGGTATATGTCACGCATGAAAGAGACGGAACATTAATCACACATCAGAAAATAAATGAGATGTCTTGGTATATAAAAAACAGTAATGATGCAAATTGAGTACTATTCGAGGTTCAGATTACCATTGTTAAGCTCTCAATCCAAAGCCTGGCAATGCATAGTTATCTAACACGAAAAATCAATCGAATCATGGCTCGGAAACAAACTCACTTCCTAACCAAAACTTTTGATATCAACCCAAAGTTAAAGATCAAAAAAGGAAACAACCCAGGTTGCCAAAAAGGTTGATTTGGTTGCAAGAAAATTAAGCTCCAAAACAAAATTAAGACGCCCCCAGTTTCTTGAAAAAGAAACTGCAATGCAAATGTAACTAACTTCTGGGGAAATTTGGAGAGACAGAGAGAAAAGAGTGGTGAGTTATTTGTTTTGTATGGAAGTGAATGATGGGTTATTCAGAATCTGACATTGTTCAATAATACCGTTAAGTTCGGTTTTTCTTTCTTCTTTTTTTCCTTTGCTTTAGCGCCAAATTCGTGGTTCCCATCCAAGTCCTTTTATTTTTCGTTTTCTCGCTCTAAAAACCAAGTAACTTGCTTAATCTCATTGGAATATATATGATGATTTACAGATAATAAAAGTATAAAACCATAAATTTCTGCAATTGCACTTAGGATTGGTCTGTGCACCTATGTTGCACTAATGAATAGAATTCTATTTTCCTTTTTAGTGTATTTATTTATGTCCTTATAGTAAAAAAATTAAGTTAATTAGGATTAATGTTTATGGTTAGAGTTTAAGATTAGAGTTTAAAAATTTGTAGATAGAGTGTATTTTTAAGGTTTATGGGTTAGCATTTAGAATTTAGCATTATGGCTTAGAATTTAATTTTTAGTGTCGGACGTAAGAAAGGGGCATCAAATTTTTGTCCTGCATTGATACGAATACAGATACAGGTACAGATACGAAAACAGGGACAAAAAATATTTTTTTAAAATTGCATAGTACAAGTACATGATAAAAATCTTCTGCCTCTTTTCGGTGCCCCTTACCCCAACACTAAAAACCAGTAAAGGGAGAAGGCAGCAAAGGGAGAGCGGAGGGTGAAGGCAGCAAAGGGAAAGTAAGGATCAAAAGGAGACTAGGTTCCTATGGCGGCGCAGAGAACCAAGAGGACATACGGACGGGAAGGA
This sequence comes from Hibiscus tridactylites, assembly GCA_958450335.1. Lineage (NCBI taxonomy): Eukaryota > Viridiplantae > Streptophyta > Magnoliopsida > Malvales > Malvaceae > Hibiscus > Hibiscus tridactylites. The sequence continues at coordinate 4,985,286 of OY288265.1, read as the reverse complement.
GCAACGGTCACATAGGTCAGCCCCCGGCAGTCACTTGGGTGCCCACCAGGCGCAAGTCTCTCATGGAAGAGAATCCGGTAGAGTCATATGTAGTAAACAACGATCGCCACGTACGGACGGGAAGGAGCAACAGTCACATAGGTCAGCCCCTGGCAGTCACTTGGGTGCCCACCAGGCGCAAGTCTCTCATGGAAGAGAATCCGGTAGAGTCATAGGTAGTAAACAACGATCGCCACGTCGAGGCTACACGGTGTTCGTGGATAACATCAGCAAAAAGACCCACCCCGATGTTCTGAAAGAAATCTTCAGACTATATGGAGATGTAGTCGACGTCTACATTGCATACTACAACAGCAAAAGAAGGAACAATGCCACAACCTTTGCTTTCGTTAGATTTTCAAAGGAGAGGGAAGCGAAACACGCAGTAGAGACGGGAAACGGAAGAAAGATAGAAGGCAGAACTATTCGTGTGTTTGCTGAAAAAATGGCTATAACCCAGACAAGAGCGGTCAGTCAGTTACCCCTACCAGTACCAAACCAGCGACAAGGATTAGCCCCCGTAAATAGGTGCTAAAGGACTCCAGAACTTTCACAAGAAGTAGGAGGAGGAAACAACAATGCAGAAAAAGAGATCACCGTCATATTCACGGACAGAAAAGTTAAAGAGGAACAGACGAAGAACTCTATAACGATCGAGAAAACCCGCGATAACTGGAGAAAATATTGCTTGGCGGGAATTATTAAAGGCATGTACAATGCCGAAGTGGTTCAAGAATCGCTGAGAAGTGATGGTTTCCTAGTAAAAGTCAGCCCCTGGCATGGGCTCCTTGTTGTGTTACAATTTCCAGACCTAGAATCCAGGCTTAAAGTCTGGGAAAAAAGAGGGGAATACCTAAATATGTGGTTCGAAGAGTTGGAGCTCCTTGAAGGTTATGAGGGTAAAAAGAGACTGAAAATTTGGGCGGTGATGCAAGAAGTCCCCCTATCAGTTTGGAACGATGAGTTCTTCTCCGAGTTGGGATGCAGATGGGGTAAAGTTCTGGAGATTGAAAAAGAAACCTCAAACAGGGATCGTTTTGATGAAGCTCGGGTCTTACTTTTAGTACAGAAGATGGCAGACATTCCGGAAGCGGTAACCATCATAGTCCATGGTTGGCCGCATCGGATCAGAATTCGCACGGAGGAGTTCGACGGCGATCGCATGTTTATTGACGGCGGTTTCCCAAACGGTGATTTCCCTCCAATGTTTCGGGAGGAGCCGTTTGACATTCCCTCTACTGACAAGGTTATTAATGAGGCGACTCCATCAGAAGACTATGTCGGCATGGCTCTGAAGCCAATAATTGCCTTAATGATCCCATTTCGACATCTGAATCGTCTCAACCGGCTCCCCCAAGGCGCCCAACTGTTAATATCCCCATCGCCCACGTCCTTGTATCGGGCTCTGGCCTCATAGATGTTCCAATTCTATCCGATATTGGGCCCCCAGCCCCCAAAAGAAAATCTTTCGAGGGCCCACTTGCTACGGCCTTAGGACCTATGATAGCGGATGGATCCAACCTTCTGGAAGTCCCCATTAAGGGCATATCGGAGCTTGAAGACTCCTCATCAGGGGTAGTTGCTTCTAGCCTCCCATCTTCGCTTCGTGTGGGGCGACTAGCAAACTCAGACAAGCATAAAAAATTGGAGATTCTTTCTTAAAGCAGGTCTCGACCACATTCATAGAAGCAAAGTCATATCCAAAAAACCCCCTAAACCCAGAAAATCAGCAAAAAATGTCAGAAGGAAGAAAAATTGTCAGAACGACCTGGCAGACAATGCGGTGGAACAGGTTGTTTCCACATCGGCCGTTAACCCGCCCCCTATCCTTCAGTCAGAGCTGGTTCAAACGCTCGAAGTGGGCGCGCACTTGGGTGTGGATTTTGACGCTCCATCGGAGACGGTTTTACGCAGATTGGAGGAAATAGAGATCGCGTCTGGAAATTGAAGATGTCTGGCATGGCGGTAGCAGCCAGGTGCGACCCTAACCTGATTTATGGATTGTTGCTACTTTCTCACCTGGAATGTTAGAGGCTTAGGGCGAAGCGAAAAGGTCAGAGCTGTGTGTCGGTCTTTAAGAAACAGTAAATCTGCTGTAATGTTCATCCAAGAATCGAAAATTTCGTCTTCAAATTCTAGACCACTCGAACGGATAAAAGCTCACAGGAATTATGAAATGGCGGTGAGCCCGGCCGAAGGTGCCTCAGGGGGATTAATATCCTTATGGAATCCAAAGTTTTTCACAATCGAAAGCAAGATGGTATCTCATAGAAGCATCATTATGGTGGGCTCAATCCCATGCTGGAAAATCAGAGTTGGTGTCATAAATGTGTACGCTCCAAATCAGCAACAGGAAAGGAAATTGTGGCTAGAAGAAATTGGTCAGATCATCTCTCGCCTTAACCTTCCCATCATCATCGGGGGCGATTTCAATTGTGTTACAAAACCGGATGAGACTAATGGTACATTTGCAAGCCAGTGCTCCATGTCACACTTTGGGAATTTCATCAACAACCTAAATTTGGTGGACCTACCCCTTTCGGGTGGAGTTTTCACTTGGTTCAGAGGTGGAACTTCAACAACAGCTTCTCGTCTAGATAGATTCCTCATCTCCCCCGAGATCCTATTGTGTATTCCGCAGGTGGTTCAATCATGTCTACATAAAGGCTTGTCCGATCATAATCCGGTAATCTTGAAGGAACATATCCCAGTAGCGAAGAAGGCTAGGCCTTTCAAGTGGTTTTCTCACTGGGCGGATGACCAGGAGTATACAGAGTTGGTGAAATCAGCCTGCACTAAAGAACACGAGAGGGGTCTGAACGGACTTCTATCGGTAGTGAAACAAATCTCCAAATCCTGGGCGTTACAGAAAAAAGCCTTAGACCCAGACCCGATCCCGGTCATCGAGAAAAAGATTGCAGAGCTAGAAGAAACAATGTTGCAGGTTGGACACAACAGCCATCTATCTTCTAAATTACAAAGGCTCAAAAATGCTCTGTGGAACAGTTACCGCAGAGAAGAGCGGGAATGGTTACAAAAGTCTCGGCTCCGATGTTTCAAAGAAGGGGATAGAAACTCCAATTTTTTTCATCTCTCAGCATCGATCAGGAGGAACACCAACGCCATTTCTTCTATAAAGGATAGGAATATCACATTCACAAATCAAGAAGACATCACCAAGGTTTTTGGGAACTATTTCAAAGAAAGTTTTAACCGTACACCCACCATCCCAGTCAGAAATTTCGAGGTGCAGCTAAACACTTTAAGCCTTTCTTCAGTGTCTATGCTTGAGCAACCTTTTAGCGAGGCTGAAATCTGGGAGGCGATCAGCACTGCAGATGGTTCGAGAGCTCCCGGACTGGATGGATTTAACATCGACTTCTATAAAAAATATTGGCCGTATCTGAAACAAAGTTTGATGAAGTTCTTCTCGGATTTCTATGAAGGGAAGGCAGATATCAAGTCTATCAATCAAACCTTTATTGCTTTGATTCCAAAGAAATCAGCCCCAGAGGAAGTGAATGATTACCGTCCTATTTCCTTAGTTGGCAGCATTTATAAAATCTTGGCACGAGTTCTTTCAAGAAGGTTGGCTAATGTTATTAGCGAGGTTGTGGACGAAAGCCAATTCGCCTTCATTTATGGTAAGCAGATATCAGATTGTTCTCTTATAGCAAATAAGATCCTGGATGACTTAAAGAGGAGAAAGAGAGAAGTTATCATACTGAAAACATATTTCAGCAAAGCTTACGACTCCGTTGATTGGAGGTTCTTGAATTTCATCATGCTCAAAATGGGTTTTGGTTCGAAGTGGAGACAATGGATTCTTGACTGTATTTCTACCCCAACTATTTCCGTATTGGTGAATGGCCTACCCTCCAAACCGTTTCAGATAAGCAGAGGGTTACGACAAGGTTGCCCATTGTCCCCCTTGTTGTTTAATCTCTTTGGGCAGGCTCTGAGCAGTCTATTAAATAGAGCAGCTTATAAGGGACTCATCGACGACGTTCCGATTGGTCAAGGAACTCTGCGTATCAACCATATTCAATACGCGGACGACCTGATAATTTTCGGGGGGGGGGCAAATTTGAAAACAATTAGTAACATCAGAAGAATATTACGTGTATTTGAGTTGGCCGCTGGTCTTAGCCTCAATCTGTCAAAGACTAGAATCTATGGTGTGAACGTCGATGTCCAACTTCTACAACAGTGGGCAGCATCCTTCAACTGCTTGCACGAGTCTCTCTCATCGACTTACCTGGGTCTTCCTCTCGGCCATACTAGGAACTTCATGGAACTTTGGAAGCCTATTGTCGAAAAGGTCAGCACAAGACTGGCAGGCTGGAAAGGTAAGCTTCTGTCGTTAGCCGGCAGACTAACCTTGGTTAAGGCTGTTTTGTCTAATCTTCCAGTTTATTATCTGTCGTTATTCCGAATGCCAACAAATGTTGCTTCAAGATTGAATCAGATGGTTGCAAAATTCCTCTGGGGTCCTCAAAAAGACAGACCAATTCACTGGATAAAATGGGATCAAGTTTGTAAACCCATGAATCAAGGTGGGCTGGGCGTAGTTGATATGAGGATTCGCAATTGCTCCATTCTAAATAAATGGCTATGGAGATTCGGATCAGAAACCGACAGTCTGTGGAAAAAGATAGTGTCAGAAAAATACAAATATACTCGGCATTCTCTAGTTCCGAGATTGATTCAGGAAAACAAATGCTCCTGGGTGTGGAAAAATATCGTGGATCCCCTCAAGCATGACTCAAACATCTTTGTCGCAAATTATAAACTCATCCTGGGAGATGGTAAATCGATTGACTTCTGAAATGATCGTTGGACTGAAGTTAAGTCTTTGAAGGAAGCTTTTCCCCGCATTTTCAATGTCGCCATAAAAAAATTTGGTATTGCTGCGGACTTCGGTGTCAAGATTAATGGAAACTGGTGTTGGAAAATTGATCTAAGAAGACAGTTATATGGGTATGAGAAAATCGAATGGGCAAACCTACTGAACATCATAGACAGAGCTTCCAATACTCGCATAGCAGCGGATACTGTGAGGTGGCTCGGTAATCCCAATGGTCTCTATGCTCCTAAGTATTACTGCTCTCTATCTCAATCAAACGACACCGAAGTGGATCCTTTTTGGAACTTGGTGTGGAACGGCAAGGTCCCTCCAAAAGTAGCAATGCTAGTATGGAGGGCAACTCATGATCGATTACCGACGCTACAGGCTCTATCTAAACGAGGTGTTGTTAGTACCTCAGCTGGAACTTGCCGCCTCTGCAATAAGGAAGAGGAGTCTACTAATCATATCTTCTGTCAATGCGAGTTCAGCTGGAAAGTATGGCAAATGTGGTGGGAGCGGTGGAACATCTCTACCGTTTTTCCAGGTGATGTTCGTTCTCTAATTTTATTGTGGAATTCCCAATGGGTGAATGTCAGGTGCAGAGATATATGGAGAATGGCTTTTTTCGGTTTTGTTTGGACCATATGGCTTTGCAGGAATGAGCGCATCTACAACAACAAAGTTTTCTCGGTGAACAATACGTTCGAATTAGCAGTGCTTCGAACAGGGTATTGGATCAAATGCTGATGGCCGGTCGCAATCCCCTCGCTTTCTGAATTTACTCGCATGCCCCAGCAACACTCCACATTATCTGCGCAACCCATCCCAAAAAACCGTCCATGGATCAGACCAAATTCTGGGTTCTTGAAGTTCAACGTGGCTGCAGCTGTCAAAGGAGGCTTCGACCAGCCGGTTTAGGTGGTATACTTAGAAACGATGAAGGCAGTAAGTTGGCTTTATTCTCTCTGAATATAGGATTGGCCGATCCGACTTTTGCAGAAATATGTGGCATACTAGAAGCATGCAAATGGTGCTCGCTGAGATCCAAGACCAAAGGACCAAAGTTGATAATTGCCTCCGACAACTTAATGGTCAACAGCTGGGTCAATTCAAGCCCCAATGTCCCAAGTGTGTTTCAAGAGTCAATTAAGGAGGTCCGAGAGTTCAAAACAAAGTTCAAATGGGAGTTCATCTTAGAGGGGAAGGAGTCGAATGCAGATGTGCTTACGCTGGCTAAACAAGGAATTGATCGTGAAACAAATTTTAGATGGACCATCTCAGCACTCAACCAGGAAGATTAAGGGTGAACTTTCCCCCCTCTCTAGCGGCCAAGCTCTTATCAGCAAAACCTTTGTTCTGGGTCTAGTTTCTTGGTGTCCCATTCGTATTTAAATTTCGTGTTAATTATTGCCTGGGACCAAATGTGTATGTATAGAATTCTCCACTGTCCGTAGAGGTACACTCTTTTTCCTCCAAATTAGGTTAGGGAGGTTTTTTAACGAGGTATCCTCTCGGTCAGGACGGAGGTCGTATTCCATCCAATAATACTTACCTTTCAAAAAAAATAGTAAAAATTTAAATTCTAAGCCCTAACCTAAATTCTAAATCTTAAACCCGACACCATATACCCTAAAAATGCACCTTACCTCAAATCCCTTAAACCTAATTTTTAGTGTAGTGTATAAATAGGGGCACCGAAAAGGGGCGGATGATTTCTATTTACAAGTACGACAAAGATACAACAAATATAAAATAAATTTTAAATCTAAAATATATAAAAATAAAAAGAAATTATAGCAAATCATGTGAGTATGGTATTACACATACTCATGTATTTATAATTGAACCATGTAAGTAAAAGAAATAAGAAAAAAAAGAAAAAAGACGAAAATAGAGTGGAGTACAACTTTAGATTAAATTTCTTGTGCTTCATAGTTTTGCACTAACTGATTGAAAATAGTTTATTTATGAAAAAACTACACATGATGAGAATGGTAATTGGTGCATTGGTTTCTCACGGAGTCTAGGCGCATAAAATCATTCGAGGGGAGTTTTTATTTTTTATTTTTGCTCCAAAGCAATCCGATTATGGATAGGCGTGAGCAAAACTCGACTCGACTCGAAGTAAAAAATGATTCGTTTTGACTCGACTCAAAATTTTGTAAACTCGACTCGAAATATTTCAAATAAAGTTTGAGTTATGAAATTGAAATTCGAATAACTCAAAAAAAATTTAGTAATTAGTTTATCAATTTTCATATTCAAGTCAACTTTGTCAATTGTGCATGATATATTATGGTATATCATACGTGAAAATATAATATATATATATATATATATATATATATATATATTATATATGCATATAGAAAGCCGTTAAAATTGGAATAAATATGTGCACCGTCCAATCCTAAGTATATGCATATAGAAATATATATATATGTACAATTAAATTTGTACAACAACTCGAAAACTCGATTCGAAAAAATTCAAATAAAGTTTGAATCGTAAAATAGGACTTGCAAACTCGAATAACTCAAATTTTTTTGACTCGACTCGACTCGATCGAACGCCTACCCTAATTATGAATGCTATCAAATCTTTGTTTGCGTGTCCCAGCCTGTTAGAGAGGTTTTTTATGCACCTCCGGCATTTGTGAGGGAGTTTCTATATCTCGAACATTAATTTGAGTTTTATCTTTTCTGTATTGATAAAAAAAAACTACACACGAAAATCGTAAGTTCTTTTTTTTCAGTGTTTGAAAACATTAATTTTACTTCGAAATGATAAATGGATAAGGTTAGTGATTATAATATAACTTTTCAAACATTGATAGGTAAATAAAAAATTATTAAAATATTAATGATTTATTGTTTAATTTATCCTTCTTCTTTTTTACATAATGTCAAATCTAACTTTCAACTTTTTTTATATTTTTTATTAAACGAAAAGCTTGAGATGTATCCAGGGCGAAGTTATACGGGTGGAGAGAGGTAACTGTCACCCAAAAAATATTTATTTTATTTCTCTTTTTATATAACTTTTTAAAAAATAATTTATTTATAAATTTACTCTATTTTTAAATGCTTATGTTTTTGTTTTTTAACTTAAATTCTGACACCGTCATTGAATGTATTTTTCTTAATAAAGATAAGAAGAAAAAATAAAGATTGGTTGTGAGTGCAAAGGCTTTCGAGTCAAATTCAGTCAAAGTGTAAATGTTGGCATACATCCGGTCCGTACTAAATATTTTGCATTGGTAATTAAAAGTAAGAACCTTAATTGAATAGATTTCTTCGATAAAAAAAATTAAATATATTTCTTGTCATGATTATTGGAGGAGTAATAACGAGTTTAACATTCGTTGGCAGAAACGAAATTAGAATTAAATATTATAAGAGTTGAGATATTAAATTTATAATAATTTATTAAGTATTTAAACTTAAAATTCAAAAAGTAATATTTAATTGGTTTAATATCTAAATAAAAGTCAATGTGACTATTAAGGGAGCACCCTGCTCAAGGCCCCAATTAGCCTAAAGCACCTCAAAATTAACAGTTTTTTAATTTACCAAATGAATAAATTAATCTAACATTAAAATTTAATTCTTTCTCAAAATTCAAATTTTAATTCTTTTGCCAAATTTAATTCTCTCTTTATTCTTTTTCAATCTAACAATAAAAATAAATAAATAAATGATACAATATTCTTCAAAAAATTTGTATTTTTAAAATAAAACTCCATATTATACCCACAATTCAATTCTTACAAAGTTTCTTAACAAAACAATCAAAATAATGTTGACAAAAAATAAAAATAATGTGTTTGACAAAGTTGAATCATGTTTCTATGGTTCATTGATGAACTATTAAATTAATTTTTAAAATAATGAAATATGTTTTTGCTCTATAGGAATTTATTTTTTTTAGTTTTTGCTCGAGGCCTCAAAAATATCTGAGACTACCCTGCTAAAGACCTAAATTGTTATTAGACTAAGAATTTTGAGAACACAAATTCATCATTCTTTGGTTCAACCTTACTTGATTAAATATTTAATAAATTATTATACTTTTTAATTTAAATACTTATTTTTTAAGGGTCAAAGTACTATTAAATTAAAATTTACTATCTAATATATAAAATTTATAAGAAACCGGAACCATTTTAGGCCCCAATTAAGAATAAATTTCTAATTTTTTATGCATTCTCAAGTACATTTTCTATGCATTTCCCCTTTAATTACACTAAAAACATAACTTATAGGTTGATCGTTATAATATTTTGGTTAACCACGAACCCCCTCCGCCGCTGTCCTTGAGTAAAGTTTTGAATTTGAGTTTGTAGATAAAACACAACCTTTCATATTTAAGCTATAAAATTTAAAACTTAAATCCCTAAGCCCTAACACCCTAAAATCTAAACCTCAAACCTTAAATTTTAAATTTTAACCATAAATCTTAAATTTTACCCCTTACAACCTAAACCCTAAACCACAAGCTTGTGTATGTATTTTCTTTGGTTTTATTTAGAAATCCGACCCGATTTCGTATATAATAACGACTTGTATAACTAAATATCGGACATGGGAAAATATTAGACCAAAAAAAAGTTCATAGAGCGAGTAAAAATCTCCTGCCCCTAACCATGCCTCCTTCTATGCCCCCTGCCTAAAAATACTTAAAAATTAAATCTTGTCTCATAACCCTAATTTTCATATCTTAAACCCCAAACCCTAAACTCTAAAAAATACACCCTACCCCTAATTCCCTACACCCTAACCCTAAACCCCAACTTTAAATCCCAAACCTCAAACCCTAAACCCACTATTTTAAAGCGGGGTCACAAATGGAGGCATACTTTGGGGGCAGATGATTTCCATCCTCATAGAGCTGGGTGCAAGCAAAGGGAAAGCAAGAAACTCATAATTTTCATATGCAATCTCTTCAAATGACCATCAAAATTCATCCACTGAAACATGGTCCAAACAGAGTCATAATAATAACCACATTAAAAAGTGAAAGACACAAAATTAAGCAAAGTTGAAACATGAGACCCTACAAATTTACATGTTAGATTACCATAAGATGCAGTGTCTCACACTCGAAAAACATAAGGCTTTTTCCTAGCACTTCTTTTTTTTGCATTGGGAACAAGTTCCTTCAGCAAGAAAACTTCGCCACTTCCGTATTTGCGTACTAAATTTATCTTCGATACTCGATCACCTAAATCCGATGATAAAACAGACCCGTATGTCGAACCGGCATTACCTTTCAGTTCCCGTCATCGGCTGATTTTAAGTAAAGGGTTTCACCCCCATCACCACCTTGACCTCCAGAGCTTCCTCCACGGCCTTCAGCTGACCCGGCACTCCCGATATCTTGCTTGCTTCCACCTGCCATTGGCCTGCCAGCATGCATCCCTTCACCTGAAGTACCACGTCCGAAATCAGGAAACCCTCCGGCCCCAAGTGCTCCACTTCCACCTGCAGTGCTAGACTCAGTTTGCAGCATGTGAAGGCCTGTGCTTCCACCAGAGCTCATGCCGAGCTGACCGTGCAAAGCTTGTTGTTGTTGCAGTGCGGAAAATGGTTGCTGAGCATACAACATCGAGGACCGTGCAGCCATAAGTGATTGTTGGGTCATCTGTTGAGCTTGTTGGTGTTGCATGTAGTGTCCAGCTCCAGGCTGCATAATACCACCCGATGGAAACTACAAGCAATTGACACAAAGACAAGTCAGCAAATGTACCACTTGAAAGATATCCGGTGAAATTTTAATGTAAAATGTGTTTAAATTTAAAAAGAAAAAACTGTTCGAGGGATCTAGAAACGGGGTTCGTACCTGCGTATGCACGGTGGGCGGTTGGGGTTGAGAATCTGCAATTGCAGCCAGGTACATGAGGTTCCTCTGCAGCCTGGCTTGGTTCCTGCAACAACCGGAGCTGGTTAGTTGAGAACCTTGGCTTTAATACCATGTTTTGCTATTGATAGCTACTTTAGTAGGATTTCGTATTTATCGAATAACACTTATTTTCCGAACCTCTTGCTAGAAGAGAAGAAATTCAGGAACAAATTAGCAATGCAGTTAAAAGTTGGATAGATATTAAGCATCAGATTACTAGCAAATGTCATGCATCAGATATTAGAGATTAAAAAGTACCCGGCACTCGAGTTAAAAGTTGGAACAAATTAACACTTACTCAGCACATTCCCCCAATTTCCCGGAATTCTGGCTCTGACAATCTTTAAGATCAATGACTTGTTCTCATCAAGATACTGCAAGCATTAAAACGAAGTCATTGAACAAATTAAGAAATATTTTTAAAATAAATCGGAGAGAAGATGCAGTCAATACAGCTTTAGAATCTTAGTGGAAGTTCCTTCGGGACATAAAACAACCTAACTACCATTTTGATCCAACAGAGTATAATGCTCATTAATAACAGTAACAACAACTCCGACAGAAGTAAGAAACGAACAGAGGATTATCTCGAAAACATAACCACATCTAAGTATCATAGGATTTACCTTAATCCGAAAGCCTGATTTCATATGACCAACTATACAAGAAAGCAAGAACATATTTGCATACATTAATAAAGATTCCTTCTGACATGCTTCATCCAAACAACTAGTAGGATGCTGTGTTAGTTTCAGAAAGATTTAGGTAGAAAGGGTGTCGTGTATCCGGGAAACACATTAAAACATACGAAAGCATATAGAAAGGACCGCCAAGAAACGATTATCGATATAGGACCACATAAACCAGCAAAGGACGTATCAAAAGGCCATTGTGTCAAATGGAACTGATGGAGGACCACTACAAAAAAGCATTAAGAACTAAAGTCATGGGCCCCTAGAGCACTTAAGTGACAAGAATGCAAAACTTTTCCATGCATAACAATTCGAATCCGAACAAATTTATCAGTATCAACAAGAAAATAGTTCATATTAGTAATCCCCAACACCTATATTCCCCTTAGAAACTTCAATTAGAACAAATCCTCACTATATTACCCAGTTAGGTACATGAAATTGGTTTTTTCTTCTACGGATTTTCGCATTTACTATTGCAGTTCCGTAAGCCGCCAGAGCAGCAAGTCGCAGGCAGAAGGAGAAGAATTGTACTTCTTTTGGCATTGTTTCTAGTGAGTAGCTTATCATCTGAACTTCTTTTGTATGAGTAATCTAAACCCGATGCTCATGAAGATTGTAACTCGACTAACGATTGCAAAGATACAAGGAAGTCCCAATGAATAAAATCTTCATATTGTGTGCACTACATAGTTAATAAATCATACATCCAATGAAGAAACTTCCTTCGACATTCCGAAACAGGCAAAGTTTCTTCGAGGATTAATCGATATCGAATCAATTCATTACAAAAAAGGAAACTGAAATAAGAACAACTAACATCAGAAAGAACCAGAAACACAGTATAACAAGTGAACTCTAGGATGAAGAATCACAAGCTGTTAAATTGCTGATCAGTAAAAAGAAATAATAAAACACACATGAACCCTAATAACTGGAAAAACAAGTCCCAAATCCAAAATGACAAATACACAAACCCATATACCAAATGCCTGCAAATTTCAGCATGAAAACAACATTAAAACTATACACATAGTAAACTACTAATTACCAGCAAAAATTCCTCCTTGAAAAACATAAAACTCAAACACACAAAACAAAAGGAGAAAATCAATAGCTTTTTTACAAGCAATAAAAAGAAGAATGAATGCAGCTTCTTCCATTAATCTTTCACTAATAAAAGGAAATAAGAATGAGAGCATAAAAAATAATCACATACATACATACATACATACATATACAAACTGATCAAAAAACAGATACTAGAATAGAAGGAAGAAAGAAAAGGGGAGGACCTGTTGAATATGATCAGTAGTGACGTTGTTGGGATAATAAGCTGCCATCATGGGCTGCATCTGCATCAGGTGCTGCTGCATTTTCTTTCTTTATATCCACACACACACACACAACAAAAGAAACTCTAAAAAATTTATTAAAAAAATAAAAATAAATAAAAATATTTGTCTCACTCACCCTTTCTCTTTTTGTATGGAGAGAGCAATCCTAAAGTCCAAAAACACACTGAGCTGAAAGAGGAGAATCACTGCAAAAAAATTGCAGAGAGAGAGAAAAAAAAAGAGATACCCTTTTGCTTTTTTCTATGTTTCTTCACTTTCTTTCTTACTTCACCATTAATATTATTATTAAAAGCTCATTCTTTTAACCATATTTTTTCATTAGGAATTGATTTTTAAGAAGAAAGGGTTTCCCTTTATGGGTTGCTGCTTAGCTTACCTTTTGCTTGTCTGAGTGTAAGAGAGAATTGAGACAGACAAGGACTGGGGGGGAGAGAGAGAGGGTCACGTGATGGCTGATACAGAGAATTGAGAGAGACAGAGCAGAGCTGCAAATTCAAACACTAGCAAAGAGAAAGGTCCCCCCTTTCAATTTTTAAGTAATTAAAGAAAGAAAGGAAAAAAATGGGTTTTTGTTATTACATTATTCCATTTCATTTCGACATGACTTTGTCTGTTGGTGTTTAACACCACTTTGGTCTTATCTCCGTACTCAAAACACTAAAAAACATAGGTTATTCCAGTTCTTATGATGATTACAGTTTTTATTAAAGCTAATTAATATCACCTGTTAAAAGTGCTTCTCAAATATCCATTCCCATGATAATTTTAGTGTCGCCTTCCAAAAAAAATTATTTTTCAGTTATAATTAAGATTTTCTTTTATGGTAATTTATCGAACATTAGCAAAACAATATGTTAAACTGATTTTTCGATTTCTTCTGCTATATCGATATAATGTCTAGTTAGAAGAGAAAGAAATTCGATAATAGTTGTTGAGTTTTCTATGGTTATAATATATGTTGTATATTTCTTTATTTTTTTATGATTTCATAATAGTATCTATTTATACTTTGGATTAATATCCTATATACTGGCGGTGGAAACTTAAAGTTTCCACAAGCGCCTTAGTTTTAGGGTTTAGAGAGTTAGTTTAGGGTATAGGGTTTAGGGGTTTAGGTGTAGGCGTTTAAAATTTAGGGATAGTTGTTTCAATTTAAGGTTTAGGGTTATAATTTAGGGTTTATAGGTTAGGGTTTAGTTTTTAGAGTAATATGGTGAGGATTTAGGTTTTAACCTATAAACCCTAAATTATAACCCTAAACCTTAAATTGAAACAACTATCCCTAAATTCTAAACCCCTACACCTAAACCCTTAAACTCTATACCCTAAATTAACTCTCTAAACCCTAAAACTAAGGCGCTTGTGGAAACTTTAAGTTTCCACCGCCTGTATATAGAAAATTTATCCTTATACTTTTTCGTTAACACTTTAACAATACACAAATTTTGCACACACAAATGCTCATACCCGAATATTCGGGGATGATATTCATCCTCTTTTAAACTTTCACTGAAATCACTCGTCAAATTCAATATCACGAGTTAAATCAAAATCTAAAAAAACAGGTGCATAAATATTGTTATTATCTTTATAGAGATTGTGTGTTGGGTAAAAATATTGATTAAAAATTATGTCTTTTTAGTATTTTTATGTATGGTTCAATTTTTAATACTAAAAAATTAAACCCTACGTTTTCTTTTAATCTTAAAACTTAAAAATCAAATCATACACCCTAAATTCTAATATTTGGACACACATAAGGGCATAAAAAATAGTTGAGAATTTTTCTTTTTTGAACAAAGAAAGGGGGACACTCCTACTGGGAATTGATCTCAAGACTTAAGGGAGGGAAAGAGAAGAACTCCTATTGGGTTTAGAACTCAGAACCTAAGAGAAGGGAGGAAGGAGGTGAGAAAGCTCTGACCACCCAGTCATCATTGTTTTCTTAATAGTAGAGGTCTTCCGTTAAGAATATTATGCTACATTTTACAATATAAGACGTAAAAATTCTAGTATATAGAGAATTAGTCGAGTTTAAAATATGATACGACAACTGGTTTAATTAATTATAAGAGTAATTATTTCATACACCAATTTTAGAAGAAAAAAAATCACGAGGGTTATAACTTTGGGGTTTATGGATTAATTTAGGGTAGACTATATAAGTAGTGTATGAACTTTTAGGATACTTTTTGGTCATCAAACTTTTAGAACTTATAATATAATCACTAAATTTTTAATTTGCTTTTATTAAGGACACTTTCGTTAACCGACGTTAGAAGATGTTGCCATGGCATTTTAATTTATCTTCCTCCTTTTCTCCATGATCAAGTGTTTGTTTATTTCAAGCCTGATCAAAGTAAAAGATGTTAGATCAACACTAAATATTACCAACTTTGCTTAAATAAAATATACGTATACCCCTGGAATAACAAAGAATTTGGAATGGATTAAACATTTTTATTTGCTCGCAGATTGTTGTAACATATAGATAAAATCATGAAATGCAATGAAGTTGAAAATTTTTGGCCAAAAAAATAGAAAAAAAAATAATTGTCATTTTTAAATCCGAGAAAATTATATTTTTTTTTAGAAAAGACAAATAATGTGTCACGCTAGTATCTTCCAACGGTTGTTAACTGAAACGCCTTAATGAAAACAAACCAAAAGTTTAGTTACTACATCACAAGTTTTAAGTTCAGCAAACTTAATTCATCAAACACGAATAAAATTAAGCGATAAAAACATAATTTACTCAACTACATCACTAAAAAAAAATCATTTCACAATCTAAACTAATATTGATTTGCTAGTTTTTGAACATACACAAACAAAAATCCCATATCCAACCCCACTACATGCTAAATAAAAGTACATGTACAACTAACACATGGGATTTAGCCATGTGGTGTTGCCTACCCAAAATTTGCAACATCACCACCAACATATGCAAGACCTCCATAGCCGGGACTATGAAATCAAGATTGGACCAACCCATATCCAAATTAATGAAACCAAACAAACAAGAAACAGAGAGAAAGAGAAATATCTTCCAATGGAGACAAAACAAGTACGGAATTTGGAAAAAGATATTGGTTGGGGGGTCATTCATTAAATATTTCTTTTACAGAAGAGTACTGCTGGCTGGGGAAATGGACCCCCAAGGTTCACATGCAAATGCAATGGAGAATTCAGAATAGAGATGGTGTTGTCCAGTCAATTACCAGCTGCACCCCTTCTCTTTTAAGGGTCAGTCAAAATGACCCTCCCCCACATCTTATCATCTCTTCTTAGTACTGTACAATTCTCCTTTCTTTCTTTACAACCTCTGTGTTTGGACTTTGGGGTGTGGGTCAACTCACCAACACCTCTTATCTAACTTGATAGATTCCAAAAAAAAAGTACTTTTTCGATTCGATTGGAATCGGCTGAACATGGACTATAATTTCATAAACTCCACTCGAAAAAATTTCAAATAAAATTTAAATTATAAAATGAGACTCCAATAATTTAGAGTTTTTAGTAATTAATGGATCGATTTTTTGTATTCTAGTCAAGCCCCTCGACTAGGGATGGGCGCATATCGGGTATTTGACCGACCGACCTGACCCAAAAATTCTATACCTCAACCTGAACTTGACTTGGCTTGATCTATATATATAATCAATTGTAGGGACATAATTGTAAAAAAATTAATTTTAAGGATTTAATTGTAAAATTTAATTATAGGGAGCAAATTATAAATAGTCAATTTTAAAGACCTAATTGTAAAAAATATAAAGAGGAGATTATTACAAATATCTCTATTATATATATAAAGGAGAATTACACTATTAGTTTCGGGAGGGTCGAACATTTTTCACTCTAAACCAAAATTCACCTTTAATTTTTTACAAAAAAAATTGACCTGGTCGGATCAGAATCCGATCGGGCCGAATAAAATACTCTTCCTTATCCTCGACGATACATGGTCCTAATGTATGTATACCGCATATGAAAAAATGATGAATAAATATATGTATATGTATATCATATATGGTTATAGAAAATTGTTTAAATCAGAACTAATTAGTATCACATAATATTTACAATTAAATTTGAACATAAACTCAAACAACTTGACTCGAATTTTATAAATTCGTCTAAAAAATTTAAATAAAATTTGAATTACAAAATAACACTCGGCAGCTCAAATAACTCAAAACTTTTTAACTTAATTTAATACTCATCATTATTGTCTTGTCCTTTCCACTCACTCCAAAATTCTATTTTTTATTTCATTTTTCTATAAACAAAATCAATGTTACGGTGTTGAAATGTTTGCGTTCTACCTTACTATAAAAAGGTAAGGACCTGAAGTGTAATTAAATCATAAATTTTTGAAGTGAATGAGATTAAATTTAAATGTCAAGGGTTGAAAAGGTAATTAAACCATAATGATCTTCACCAGACAATTCTCTGGGCAAGTACAATAGATTTACATATATGCAAAAAATCTAATAATTGGATAATACTAATTAATCATTGTTTAAGAAAACAAGACTTTGCTTTGAATGCACAAGCACTTAATATAAGGTCACGGTGGGTCATTTTCACACTCAAATGTGTACTATATAGGTAAAAACAATTGTAGAATTATATTTTTAAAATTTTGTAAAATAATGAAAAGGATATAAGTACGGTTAATTTTTTTTAACAAAGCGAAAAAATTGGAGTTCATTGGGAAAAAATTACAAGAAATACAATACACGCAAATAAGGACGGAACTTTATAGTGGTGGGATGAGCAATTCCCCCCACCTCCAATATATATATATATATATATATATATATATATATATATATATATATGGGATGAGATCAAGTTACATGGTGTAAAACTCATTTAGTTTTACACTAATTTAGGACCATTGGATAAGAGAAATGGATGGATGAGATTAACAGTAAAAAATTTGAAGATTATCACTTGGAAAAAAAGATAAGTAAATAATCTGAGCCATTAATTACCATCATCCAACGGCCCAAAAATTGTGTAAAAGTAATTGAGTTTTACACATTGTAAGTTATATATATATATATATATATATATATATTACTTTTGTCCCACTATATAATTTTTTAAAAAAAAATTGGTTTATTTATGACTTTGCCTCATTACCTTAAATTCTGACTCCGTCCCTGCACGTAAATCATTAAAAAAAAACTTGAGATCAAATCCTTCCAGAAAACTTTAAAAAACTGAAATTAAACATGTAAATCTAAAGGGCGCGAAAAAAAATTAAATCTTTCATCTTCTATAAAAAAAAATCGAGCAACAATCATGAAAATCAATGTTTTAAGATTCTGATTGAATCATCAAACTATCACAAAATGAGATATAACCATATTTAACATCGATCTTTCTTGATCAGAGGGTGCACAATGAACGTCTATTTTTCTCGATTAGAGAGTGAACTGTGATGATTGCTACACGAATATTATACTACTATAAAAATAGACAAAGAAATTATATCACATAGACAGATGAGCAATTACAAAAAGATGTGTGAAAAGAAAGAATCTAAATCAAATACGATTCTTATTTTGGGACTAGAAATAAAAATGAAATAAAAAATATTTTTTTTTATATGTGAATATGTACATACAAACATTAAATTAAATAATTAATTACAAAATATTCCATTAGATTTTGTTTTCCACCTAGGATGAAACATGAAAGCAAGAGGTTGGCAAAATGGTGGTAAACTGGTATTAAATGAATAAAATCATGGAGGTAAGTGATGGTCTCCCTAGGGACGGACACAGGAATGTAGGGGTAGCCGTACCCTCTAAAAATATTAAGTTCGTTTATATTTTATATATTTTTTTGAATTTTTTATTAATAATTTAATTATGCACTCTTAAAATTTTATAATTTTGCACTCTTTATATTTTTAATATAGCTTTTAGATAGTTCGCACCCTTTACATAAAATCTTGCGTACATCCCTGTACTCCACTATCATGATGGATGGTTACCTTGTCTCATTGCTTTTTGTACTCCATATTCCAATCTTGTCGTTTCTTTTCCTTTCCATTTTTCTTAAATAATGGTATAAATTTAATTTCTTTTTAATATATATTTTATTTTTATTTGAAATCATCAATTTACTTTATTTTTAAACTCATTTTGGTTACTGAGTTCCAAAACCTTCAATTTACTCACCGAAGTTTAGACATTAATATTTTCTGTACTAAAATTTAGACATTGGATGTTTAGGGTCACTCTTAAACCCCCAAATGATCGTAGTTGGTGGTCGTTCGGTCCTAAATTTCAAGAGTCACTTCACCTCGGTCCCTTGAGTCTGAATTTGACATCTATTTTGTCGGAAAGTGTTCTGAAGTTCATGAATAAACCAAAAACCTTATGGTTTATCTCTCGTCGATCTCCCTCCTTCGTCGTCAGATGAAGCATGTTTCTCAATATGTTGCTTCTCTCATGCCGATGTAGTTTTTTACCGTTCAAATCTTGGGTAAGCTCATTCGCTCGTCGGTAAATGGACGTCGTCAAAAAATTAACGGAAGAGTAACAAAAAACGTACATTGTCTAAATTTTATGGAGTAAATTAAAAGTTTTGAAACTTTAGTGACCAAAATAGGTTTGTGAGTATAGTTTAATGATAAATTTATGTAATTTACCCTTATTGTTATGACATGCAGGATGAATAGGATGAGTATGAGAGTTTGAAAATGTTTAAACGTATATCTTCTCTAACTTATGGAATGAGGTTTAGGGTAGTTTGATTATTATATAAAAGATAAAAATGATGTTCATCTTCGGGATCCATGTTTAATTATAATGTCTGTAAGGTCTGTGCATTATCAAAAGATTAAGAATATTTATAAACAAATACTATCTTATAATCACTTTTAAACTATTAAAAATATAAAAATGATCGGTAAAATTTTTGTACCAATATTATATATATATATAATATAAATAAAAATATGTTTGTAATGAAATGATAATTACTCAAATAAAAAATTATAATTTCAATTCTAACTCAATTTAATCAAATTTATCTAATAAAATAACGTGAATTATGTCTTGATTCAACCCAAATAATGAATATACTCTCTTTTATTGTGAGATGATATATTTCCCGCTATTTTTTCCTAAAAAATTTATCATCTGTCCATAGATAATTCTACTCCCCGACACATTCAAAGGACGTATTCTTCCCCCAATCACATGATGTGCTTTAGATGTTACTCCAACTTTCATTTACTAGTTAAGCTCTGTTTGACAATTAGCGGATAACAGATAGTTGATAACGGATTATATTAGTTAATATTTAATAGTTGATTGTACTAGCTGATTTGACTAGCGGATTGTATTAGCTGATTATATGAAAGTGTTTGGTAAAATTAACTTATAGTTGATAGTTGTTTGATTATTTAAACAATCAAAATGACATATAAGGACATGAAAATATTAGATACTTATTTGAATAGTTTATTAGTTATCAATATTTTATATCTATTAATATTAATTAGATTGTGAAAAATAATTTTTAATATAGCATTACTAAGCATATTTGAAGGATCTATATATTAATTTTTTATTTATATAATTATTTTTAATACAATTTAATTAATTATTAAATTTAAATACAAATATAAATATGATAATAAAAAAACAAAAAGTATTAGTTTATAAATGTCATAATGTAAATAAGTGAGGTTGAAGAATTGAAATGAAAATGGTTAAATTTAGGTTATTTGGAGATTTCAGATAATTGTTAAGGATAAAAGGGTATTTATAACTATTATGTCAAAATATCTTATATCAAAAAGCTCATATTAGCATATTTTTCAAAATTAGAGGTTTCACCTTAATCCGTTATTTCAATCCGCTCTTTACAAAATATCCAAATTAGCAAATTTCACCGACCAAACATCTAATTTTAGCTCAAAACTTCTAATTTTGGCTCAAATCTCTCTTTACCAAACAAGACCATTATAGTTATTGGATTTTTTTTATATAATTATTTATATAGAATTTATTGACAAGTTAATTCAAGTTGAATATTATAGAGGTGTAATAAGAGGTGATTATTTTAATTTATTTTATTTTATTCATAATGTTAAAAATTAAAAATTGATCGGTAATAAAAAAAATATAACTCTTGGAGCGCAGGAAATTGCATTTACTTTCACCTATTAGCAATTAGGATGAGTTTACCACGTGCGACGAACACTGATGAACACCACTAACGATGAACACCAATGAACACCATTAATTTTTTTTTTTAAATTTTAAAAATCTAAAGGACTAAAATTATAATTAAAATCATCTCTTAAAAAATAAAAATTAAATTTAACAATTACTTTACAATATTTTTTTAATAGGTTAGAATCAAATATATCAAATTCTCCTAAACCCTAACAAAATCAATCTCTTAAAAATAGAAATCAGTTTATAACTTTTTAATAGATTATAATCAAATATACCCAATTCTCATATTATTCATTCTAATCTATTAAAAATTATAAACTAATTTCTATTTTTTAAAAGATTGATTTTGTTAGGGTTTAGGAGAATTGAGTATATTTGATTCTAACATATTAAAAAATATTATAAAGTAACTATTAAATTTGATTTTTATTTTTAAGAGATAATTTTAATTATAATTTTAATGATGTTTATCAATGTTCGTCGCCCGTGAGAGAATTTTCTTTAACAATTATCGATAAAAATAATATGGTGTTTTCTTTTTAACTAAAATAGTATGGGATTTACTTCTGTCTATTGACAGTTATCGGTCAAAAAAATATAACCATGATTTAAAAATATTAAATATATTAAAATGTAAATCTAATTTATAATATTTTAAACAACATTAAAATATGATGTTATGAATCAAATTCACACTTTTCTGTTCGGATTGACTCGCATCGCATATTAAATTTTAGTAGAATTTTTTTTTGCATACACCAGGCTTCGAATTCGAGACATGCTTAAACGATATCAAGATGCTTACCACTTGAACCAGTTGATATTTGTCGAACATCATCTCCGGTGAACGGTGTAGCTCCGGTGAAAGAGAGAAGAAGATGGAAGACTGAGATGAAGAAGGGGGAAAAACGGAAGAAATTTAGCCCTAGGATTTGGGCAATTCGAAAAAGAGAGAAAAGAATAAAATGGGCTACTTGTTTTATTTAATTTCAAAAGAATATCAATCGGGTTACAATGATTTGGGCCAGAGACCCAACTATTTATACTAAAAACTAACAGCCTAACAACCTAAAGACTCTCTAGATGATTCCGGGTACAAGCTAGCTATAGACAAAAGTTCTAGAGAAAACAGATTCTGGAGAAATCTGTAGAATTGGGCCGAAGAGTTGGGCCAGATCTGAGCCACACTCTAACATTCACCCCGCTTCTTTTCTTCTTCAAGAGAAGAACGTGAAACCACATTTAATTGCTGCCGAAATTTGTAAAACATAGGTGCAGTCAATGGTTTTGTAAACAAATCTGCCACTTGACAATTGGATGGCACATACGTAACTTGCAAAGCATGACCCAAAACCTTCTCTCGAACAAAGTGAATATCGAGATCGACATGCTTAGTTTTAGCATGCATTACTGGATTTGCAGCCATAGCTATGGTGCTTGTGTTGTCACACCATATTTTGGGCAAATCAGATAAGGTGACAAACATATCATGTAGCACATTTTTCACCCACATGACTTCAGAAGTAGCATCTGCCAGACTTCTATATTCGGCTTCAGCAGTGGAGCGCGACACTGAACGCTGCTTCTTAGAACTCCAAGACAAAAGATGATTACCATAGTAGACACAATAACCGGAAATAGACCGGCGATCATCTTCATCGCTGCCCCAATCGGCATCGGAAAAGGCAGCCAAGTGAGGGAATGAATCATGATGATGCGCAGCAAACCATAGACCAAACTCAATAGTGCCTTTAAGATATCTCAATATTCTTTTAACAGCAGTCCAATGATGAATAGTAGGACACTGCATATACTGAGCAACACGATTGACTGCAAAAGATATGTCTGGACGTGTATGGCATATATAGAGTAAAGCACCTACTATACTCCGATACTTCGTGACTTCAACAAATTGCTCACCATCACATTTAGTCAATTTCGGAGTAACTACCATAGGTGTATCAACAGACTTAACATCATACATTTGTGTTTTATGCAGCAAATCAGTTATATATTTCCTTTGAGACAGAAAAATACCTTCAGAACTGGTTTCGGCCTCCATACCCAAGAAATAACCAAGTGTCCCCAAATCCTTGAGAGAGAATTGATCATGTAGCTGCTGCTTTACACTCTTGATGTGTGACTCGGAATTTCCGGAGATTAGAATATCGTCCACATAAACTAAGATGAATGTGATGACATTGTCTGTATTGTAAACAAATAATGAGGAATCAGCCAAAGAGCACCGAAAATGAATTGACATCAGAAAATTTTTAAGTTTAAGGAACCAGCTCCTTGGAGCTTGACGAAGCCCATATAGTGCCTTCACAAGCTTGCATACTAAAGGTCTTCCACTCGATGTCTTTTGCTCAAACCCGGGGGGTTGTTGCATATAAACCTCATCATGTAAATCACCTTTTAAAAAGGCGTTATTAATGTCAACTTGATGAACTGTCCACTGATTTGACACAGCCAAGGAGAGAAAGACATTGATAGTAAGAGATTTGACAACTGGACTGAATGTATCCGTGAAATCATGTCCCGGTACTTGTGAGTAACCCTTTGCAACTAGACGAGCTTTGTAACGGTTTACGGACCCATCAGCATTACGCTTGATCTTGAATAGCCACTTGCAACCGACAAGTTTCCGATCTTTAGGTTTTTCCACTATTTCCCATGTACCGTTGGCCATTAGAGCAGAATATTCGGCTAATACTGCAGCACGCCAATCAACATTACCCATGGCTTCATACACCGTATTAGGAACCTCATCACTGTTTAGCAACAGAACTTTCGGCTTAAAAATCCCATGCTTGCTACGAGTCATCATGGAATGCGTATTTCCCAGACAGCTTGCATTAGGTGCTGCTATGGAACTTATGTTATCCAAGGAGCTTGCACGTGATGCTGCCGTAGGTACTATAGATTCGGACTCACTTGGCAGCAAAGGAGTAGCAATATCATTTTCAATGATATCATTTTCAGCAGCAACTTCTTGTTGCTCAGAACTTAACATTTCAGCACTATTATGCTCATCATAATTTTCAGAGGCAACGTTGAAGAAGTTACCAGAAAAATGTGTGGATGACACAGCTTCAGGGTCAGGCAAAACAGAATCTGTAGAAGAGGAGTCGAGTGTTTCATTTACATTCCCATGAGCAGTCCAATGACCACTTGAATCTACTGGAATATTGAGCTCTTGTGCTGGAACTGAACTATATTGTGCTGAAGATCTCGTGTCTGTAGCTGCTGGTACAAGATGAACTGGAACAGAAACAAAGCCTTGAGTTGTTTCCTTCGATGAATTGACTGCTTGTGTAGTGTGCATGAAACCATTCGAGTCTGCTGGCACAGTAGAAGCTGCAAAAGGAAAACAGTGTTCATCAAAACGAACATGTCGAGTAGTGTAAATTCGACCCTGATGAGTATCAAGACACTGATAACCGTGGTGTTTCGGTGAGTATCCAAGAAAAACACACTGCCGTGACCTGAAATCAAACTTATGACGATTATACGGTCGAAGATATGGATAACACGCACAGCCAAATACTCGAAAGAAATCATAATCAGGCTTTCTCCCAGTTAACTTTTCAAAAGGTGAAACAGAACCAATAGCACGAGAAGGAAGTCGATTTATAATATATGTTGCACTCAATACAGCAAACGACCAATACTTGAAAGGAACAGCAGCTTGCGCAAGAAGACATAGAGCAGTTTCAATAATTTGTCTGTGTTTTCGTTCAACCACACCATTTTGTTGTGATGTGTGTGGACAGGTAACTCGGTGTTGTATGCCAAGAGAATTAAACTTATGAACAAGTGCTTGAAACTCACCCCCTCCGTCCGTTTGAACAGCCTTAACAACAGTAGAAAATTGGTTTTTAACTAGTGCAAGAAACGCATCAAAAGCAGCAGAGGCTTCACTTTTATTACGGAGTAAGTAGACCCAGCTATTACGACTACACAAATCCACAAACGAAATATAATACGAAAAACCAGCAGATGCTAATGGTGCAGGACCCCATACATCCATTTCTACTAACTCAAAAGGTGTTTTATACTCAGTAAATGAATCTGAAAATGGCAAAGCATGTGCCTTGCCCATTTGACATGCTTCACACAAGCTAGACTGATCAAGCTTAAACTCTTTATTCAAGGCTGACCGTAAAACTGCAACTGATGGATGTCCTAGTCGCTGATGCCACAGCAAAGCAGACGAACCACCAGCACCTTTATTTATTGTAGTAGTATTGACTAATGCATCGGAAGCAATAGACTGAACCGGAAAACTGTAAAGGCCTCCTTCACGAACACCCTGAAGCAGAACTTCTCCTGAGTTCTCATCCTTAACACAACAATCAGCAGCATGAAATTCGAAGAATACACCATTATCAGATGCAAACTTAGAAACAGACAATAAATTTCGTGAGATTTGTGGCACATGCAGCAGTTTATCTATGATAAGCTTTCTATTCGAGGCATATATATTTGAGCAGCCCACATGATTAATTTTAATAGCAGAGTTATCACCTAAGTAAACCTTACCCTGCCCATTGTAGGTTGCAGCTGAACTGAGTGTAGCTTTAGTGTTAGTCACATGGTGCGTTGCTCCGGAGTCGGGATACCAACGCAGCAAATCACTGTCACCAGGAGAAACAACCAAAGAATTGATTTGAACTGCTGGTTCTGTTGACTGTGATGAATCAGCTGTACCAGTGTTTTCCGCAGGACTCGACTGATTGATGAAAGGTTCATAAAGCTGCTCATAAGGCTCAGGTTTCCAGTGGCAAGTATTGGCCTGTGGAGCATCAGATTGTTTAGATTGAGGCGAAGTAACACCCTTAAAACTTTCATCAAAACGATACCAGCATGTATCGACCATGTGTTCTATTTTGCCGCATAATTGACATTGTGGGCGTGATCGTCCTCTGAAACGCCCACCACGATTAAAACCAGCTCTACCACCACGTCCACGATCCATGTGAGATGAACGAGTATAATCAGAACCACCACTAAACTCTCCAGTCTGATACTGTGTGAAATTAATTCCCACTGGAGCTTCTGTTAACTCAGTAAACCTAGATTCAGCATCAACAAGCAAAGAAACAACTCCGTCTACTGTATAAGGCTCTCGACTAGCAGTGATAATTGCTACAAACGGACTAAATTCTTGAGGCAATCCATTTAAAATTGTGGCTATGTGTTCCACATCAGAAACCTTATGTCCAGATAGAGACAACAAATCACAAATTTCTTTGATCTTAACAGTATACTCACGCATCCTCATATTCCCTTTTCGCATTGAACGTAATTTACAGTGCAAATGCATCACCTTAGTAGTTGACAGTTTGGAAAACAGACCTGTGATTACACGCCATATATCAGCAGAGGTGTCTGCTCCAACCAGCTGCGGAAGTATATCTGAGCTCACTGTTGACAACAGCCAAGATGCTAGAGAGCTGTCTTGCTTCACAAACTGAGTGTAATCTGGATTCACCACTCGATCTCCATTTGCACGCTGAATTATCTTTGACGGCTTAGGACAATCTGGATCCAAATACTCCTCCAATCCTAGTCCGCGAATTGTGAGAATTACTTGCTGCTTCCAGAGCAAGTAGTTTGAGTCATCCAAACAAACATTAACTCTTTTGTTTGAAAACATGTGGGTTGTGGAATCGTCGTTTCCTCGAACGGATCCATCAGCTCCTGTGACTTCATTTGTTGTCACCATTGAAACAGCGGAGAGCAGATCAGACGAGCAACAGAATCAGACCGTCAAACTCAAAGGAACGAAAGCTCTACTGAATCGTGAAAACGAGACGTAAATTCCGGAAACTGAAGAAGAGAGGCGGAGCTAAGGTCAGAGATTACGGAGATGATGACGGAAACTTCGATTGAGGCGATCGTCCGAGCTCTGATACCATGTCGAACATCATCTCCGGTGAACGGTGTAGCTCCGGTGAAAGAGAGAAGAAGATGGAAGACTGAGATGAAGAAGGGGGAAAAACGGAAGAAATTTAGCCCTAGGATTTGGGCAATTCGAAAAAGAGAGAAAAGAATAAAATGGGCTACTTGTTTTATTTAATTTCAAAAGAATATCAATCGGGTTACAATGATTTGGGCCAGAGACCCAACTATTTATACTAAAAACTAACAGCCTAACAACCTAAAGACTCTCTAGATGATTCCGGGTACAAGCTAGCTATAGACAAAAGTTCTAGAGAAAACAGATTCTGGAGAAATCTGTAGAATTGGGCCGAAGAGTTGGGCCAGATCTGAGCCACACTCTAACAATATTATCCTATTTTACCAAAAATTTATATATGATTACAATCATATAGCGGATTGTATTGGCTGATTGTATAAAAGTGTCTGGTTCATTCTGATGTTTTGTCTCCCTCCCTCCTTCCCTCTCTCATTCTTTACGATCACGATTAATTGCAGTCCTTCACCTAAACCAGAAGAAGTAAACCGTTCAAAATGTCGCGGATCATCGTCATCTTACTTTTCAATGAACAATTGGTACGATAAATATGGACGAACACACAAACTTCATAAATATAAACTTAAATAAGATAATAATTATTTAATTATAATAAAACTCAAATATAAATCTTCAAAAACTCAACCTTATCGTTAAGTGGATGCATGAATGAATGGTGAGAAGGTGAAGGAAGTGAATTATTGGCATAGTGAATGAGAGGTTAGTGTGGTTGCGACAAGTTAGAACTCCAACAAAGCAGAACTGAGGTAGTGCTATAACAGTTCTACAGTAGGTTTGGTGGGGAAGTGTAAATTGAAGTGTCATAGGAAAGAGTGCCAAAAAAGGAAGGTTTGCGGTCAAATTTATGGTAGGGGTAAGCACTAGCCAAAACAAGGGCGGGGAATTCATTATTTGTGTTGTTTTATGACAACCTTCACATGTTGCTGTTTCAGTTGTTCTTCGCCTCTAGTATTCTCACCAGTCACCACTATCAGCCCTCTGAAATGTCCTTTGCTTTCCATTCAAATGATTTGTTTTCTTTTGCACCCTCAAAAACATTCAATCACAAGTTGAATCCATTCATAATATGAAGTATTAGGTCTAATAAGTAGTATTAATATCCTATACACTGGTGTAGAAACTGAAAGTTTCCACAAACGCCTTAGTTTTAGTGTATAGGGAGTTAATTTAGGTATAGAATTTAAGGGTTTAGAATTCAGGGATAATTATTTCAATTTAAGGTTTAGGGTTATAATTTATTGTTTATAGGTTAGGGTTTAGTTTTTAGGGTAATATGGCGAGGATTTAGGTTTTAACCTATAAACTCTAAATTATAACTCTAAATCTTAAATTGAAACAACTATCTCTAAATTCTAACCCCTACACCTAAACCTCTAAACCATATACCCTAAACTAACTCCCCTAAACCCTATTATCCTAAAAACTAAACCATAACCTATAAACCTTAAATTATACCCATAAACCTTAAATTGAAACAATTATCCCTAAATTCTAAACCCCTAAACCATATACCATAAATTAACTTCCTATACCCTAAAACTAAGGCGCTTGTGGAAACTTTCAGTTTCCACCGCCTGTGTATAAAATATTTATCCCTAATAAGTAATATCAGAAGTTTTGATCCTGATGTCGTGCATGGAAAATATTGAGTTGGGAGGATCTCCCCCGTATTGAGACAAAAATCTTGTCATTTTTCGGTGTCACTTTCTATGCCTTAACACTAAAAAAATGAAACTATTAGCCCTAACTTTAAATTCTAAATCATAACCCTTAAACCTCAAAAAATACATCATACCCAAAATTCTTAAACTTTAATAATAAACACTAACCATAAACACCAAATTTAAATTTTTAGTGTGAGATCATAAATAGGGGCACAAAAAAGGAGTTATAAATTTCATCCCCATATTAGACTTCTACAAAATTTAATATGAATTAATTGACTAATAGATCGGATACGAATGATTAAACCCAAGAAAAAATAGTGGAAGTGAAAGAAAATATTTTATTAACAATCGTAGATGGAATAATATAGAAAGTTTTTGTTATGTTTTTATTAATTTTGTATACGATCATTTGAATATTTAACTAATTTTAAACGGTGAATTTTAGTAACATATAAAAATAATTCTTAGTCTTTTTTCAATTTAGTTGGTACTCAATTAACATGCAACACTAGCTCAATAAAAACTACAGCTAAAAAATATTACATATACTAGATTATTTCAAATTTAAGATACTACTCGAAAGAAAATAGTTTATATAAAAAATTATTTAATAGATGATGGTAGACGAAGTGGTAAAAAAGTTTGTTTTCAGTCTTCTGTTTTATTTTTGAACACTTAATTTATCAAAAAAATGATTTTTAATCCTTTTCTAATCTATTTTCTTAACTGAATTAATATTTGATTAATATGGAATTTAAAGCTAATGAAATTATTATTATTTATTATTATTATTATTAAATTGATATAAATGAGTGATTCTTTTAGACTTCTTCAGCTTTTGATTTTTTTTTTCGCTCTGTCCACTTACCATGTGATTACTATTGAAAGGGTTTGTAGTGAGGTGTGGTATTATGATTTACGAACTTGACGACCCACGTTTTTTTTAACATCCCTAGGGACACACACTTCCAAGCCTATAGGATAAATTTAACATTAAAATTTAATATGAAAAATACATTTTAAACTTATAAGATTTTCAATTCCTAATGTAAGTACGGAATTGTTGTATCGGTAAAGATGAATATAGGTTAGGTCGGATCAAGTTTTTGATAAATTTAAATTTATTTAAAATCTCAAAATTTTTATCTCAATCTAATTTGATATGTGGTGATTTTTCATTCGACTCGAATTTTTTTTATATATAAATGGTGTAATTTTATTTATTCAAGAAGCAAAAAACTGCTACAGAAAATGTATACAGTCGAAAGACAAAAGAAATTCATAGTGTTCAGTACTATTGAATACCCCATGCTTTTCCAAATGGCTATTGATTCTATCAGACCTATTGGTGTGAATTTTGTACAATTCTATACAAATAATTTCTTGTTTTCTATAAAAAATAACATCACTTGAACTGCTAGTATTCATATATTGGCTATGGTTCCTTTCTTGCCAAATAAAGTAAATATAGCTTGTTCATACTAGCCTCAATATATATACCAGTAGAGACTTGTCCCGGAAAGTACTTACTACCTACTGTAATTTGCCATCCTACTGTTAAAATACTTTAACAATTGTTTGAAGGGGGCTTATTTAATTGTTTTTTTAATTTTAAAAGCTTAAATTAAAATTTTCAACAATTTTGATGGGTTTAATTTGAAATTTTCATAAAATATAGGAGTTTAACTAAATTTTAAAAAATTTAAGGTTTATCAAGACTTCTAAATTTTTTAAGAGAGTATTTAATTAAAACTATTAAAAATTTTAAAATATAATATCAATTTTTAAAATTTTTGAAGGGGCCAAATTAAAATTTTTAAAATCTTTAAAGGACTAAATGTGAAATTAGGAAATTTTAGGGGCCTAGGTCCCCACTAGCTCCATTGAGCATCCGCCACTGTCACTTGTTCTCCTCTTTATCTCACTCTGTTTTGTATCCACTTTTCTCTTCGAATTTTAGGATTAAAACTTACTTGAAATAATTAAATAATATTTTTATTAAAAAAGATAATAAAAATATTTAAAAATAAGCGTTTATAGTAATTATCTAAACTCTAAGTCTTAAACACTAAATCCTAAACTAAACGTATAACCCTAAAATTAAAAAGTTTGTGTAAACTAAATTTATATTATATGTGTATTAAAATTTGTCTCTTAAAAATAAGCTCCTTACCCAAGTTGGAATGGGCTCTCTAAATCTCTCTCAACTAAGAAATTATTTTCTTCATATCATTGGCCTATTTAAATTAAGAACTTATATTCAATACAAATGCGGTGAATATAAAAAAAATTCACAAACGTCTTGGTTTTAGTGTTTAAGGTTAAATTTTAGGGTTTAGGTTTAGGGGTTTATGATTTAGGAGTTGTGGTTAGAATTTAGAGTTTATATATGTTAGGATTTAGCTTTAGTGTAATATGGTTAGGGATTTAGGTTTTAACCTATAAACCCTAAATTCTAACCACAACCAATCAATTCTAAACCACTAAAATTAAACCCTTAACCTTTAAACCCTAAAATCAAACTATAAACCTTAAAACTAACATGCTTGTAAAAACTTTAGTTTTCATCGCATGTGTATTGTAATAACCCAAAAATTACCCATAATTTGAAAACCCTAATTTTAAAATTTTCAATTTCTGAAACCCTACATTTTGAGGATTTCAATCGTAATTTATGGAAACATCTGAATTTTTAATTCTGAAAATTTTGAACTCATGACTTAATTTTGAGAATTACGAATTTTGATTTCAAAATAGTAATCTTTGAAATTTTAGGAACTATTCGATAACACTTTTAAAATTATGGGACCTATTGTATGATTAACCCTACAAATTTTTAATTGAAATCTAATCCTCTTATGCTTCGATTTCATCCGACACGTTCTTATTAATATTTATTTAATATTATTTACCATTATCGTTTATTATTTTATTTTTACTTTTTATATATTATTCTAAACCCTAAATGTTCTCTAGAAATAACTCTTCTCCAAGTCGTCTCCTTGCTGTTATTAACTAGTATTGAAACCATGAGATTTCTACGTGTATCTGAAGCTCTCAAAATCCCAAAAGTCTTTTGCCCTATTTTTTTTCACAATTTCGAAATTGTGCAATCATCTTATTGTTTTATAGCTATCGTTTTGCTGAACCCTCAACACCCAACTAATCCTTGATTTATTCGTTTTAATCTAAATACCCAAGTAGAGATCAACCGAACAAACCATGTAATTTTCTATTTTATCGTTAGTGAAAATCCTTGCACCAGTCACCTTGTTTCTTTTTTCATCAAATCAAATTATCACCTTCTTTGCATGTTTGGTCTGATCGTGCACGTATCACGAGGACTACGCGTGAGTATTCTTCTAGTTTAGTATTAGTGATTGTGATGTTTAGTTTGGTGGCATAGTGATAGATTGTGATGTAGATTTTTATATCATAAGTTTCGTTCAGCTATATCCAAAGGTGAGAGGCGTTCTTGACGACGTTAGAGCTATCGTTATTATGAACCTATTCTTAAAATTTAATTTAATTTTTCAACACTTGTTATTAGGAACATGGATTTAAATAACGGCCCGCAACTGCAACAATGATGGTTATATAGTGGTAGCGACATTGTCCGAAACCACAGTGCCTGCAACCGTTATGTCCACAATAGCATATGTTAATATAAAAATCACGACTACGATACTCGCAGTGACCACAATAGTAATAGTTATGTCCGCAATCGCAATAGTCACAATTTAACTGAAAACGCGATTACAACCCTAATTTAATTTTTAATTAAAGCCTAATTTTTCTACTCACCCTAGGGCCATCAAAATCTAAAAAAAAAGTTTGAATGCAATAAGAAAATTAAATTGTTTGTTATCGGTGGAACTTGAGCTCATAATTTTAAGTTTAAATGTTATTCTAATGTCACATGTTTAAGTAGTCCAAGTGTACCATGTACCCCCAAAATAACCTTTAAACTAAGATCATGGGTTCAAATGCCTCAAGTGGTATCATGTATCCATCCATAAAAAGGACCTTTAATCTTAGAGTTATCAGTTCAAGTCCCACCGACAAGTAACAATTTATTTTTCACTAGTGGACCCTTCCAACAGTACAATAGATAAATTATTGAATTAAAACAAAATATAAAAGATTCGATAACACAATATCAAATAAAAATAATAATTTTATAATACACTAGCGGTGTAAAAAATATTTTACTATTTAAAGCATAAATCTAATACATTATATTTTTTTTTGAAAATAAGCCACTAGTTTTATTAATGAGAAAATACCCAAAATTACAATAAGAGTTTACAAACTATCATTGTAAATTAAATACATAATTTGGACTTACTCCTAAAACTAGCCACTTTAGATCAAATATGAACCATGCATGAAAAGGTTATAAATCCATCCAAATACTCGATCGAAAATAGATACGAAACCTGACTGCATCGGCAAAACGAACCACAAAAGGGGATGAAGCTATTGATAGACCATCGAGAAAACGCAAATCAGAGCCGAGCACCTGAGAAACTCATCACAAGCGCAAACCGCATATCCAAATTCAAACCGAATAGAAGGGAAGATCAACATGATTACAAATAATCGCCATCTTGATCAGTCGTGGCGTCGTCAAATCAACCCTCATAGAAAATAAATAATGAAAAAACGTGCCAAAAGACAGAAAAACATGCTAAAAAGCAGAAAAATATACCAAACGGTAGAGAAAAGCGTGTCATAAAGACAGATTTATTGAATTAAAAAGACTGAAAATCAAAAGAACGAAACAAATAAATGAAAGAGGGTGACCGGCGGTCGACAAATAGCCCGAAAGCTATTGTCGCTGCCGGTCTATGTTCGAACCAAAGAGAGAAGGAGCGGCGGCACTGAGAAAAAAGAGAAAAACCCTAAGCGTTAATTTACTGAACGTAATTCTGAAGAAAGAGAAACTTAATACATTAAATTTTAGATCTTAAGCTTTTGACCCTAAAATATAATATCATAAACTCTAAATTATAAACCTTAAATAAGGCTCGTAAAACCTAAAATTAATATTTTTGCGCAAACTTGAACAACATTTGTATCAAAAAAATTTCATAAAAAAGAACTATTCAACACACATATTGTGTAGTATTTAGATTATACAACTTTTTTCGTTTGTGTTTAGGTATTTAGTTTGAGTCTATAGTTTAGGAGTTTAATTTACAAGATTTAAAATTTATGGTTTATGGCTAGAGATCTAAATTTTATTTTATAAAAAATAAATATACAGAGTTATGTATTTTTTTACACAAATATAAAAAATACTCTAAAAATCCCTCAATAAATCATCTAAAATATTAAAAAGAACAATATATTTGAATAAGGAAACCAGACCAAATAATTTTGATAAAATTTTGAAGAGATCAACGAAATTTGACAAGAATTATTCAAGTAAAAGATTTGACTCAGACACGATTTGCTGCGAAAACAGACTTTTAGTATTTGACAAAATATTAGGTGGGTGTTTGAATTTTGATTCGGTCAACGAAACATTTAAGCTATAAAATTTGATCTGTTCAATTTTGAATCTGTTCAATTTTGAAATTCTTTTTGCTTAGTAATGAATTTGTTTTGTTATTGTGATTTTTTTATTGATATACTATTGTTTTGATCATATAGATTTGAATAAGAAATTAAAATTTAGAGTCAAGATAATTTTAATTTGGTCAAAGTTTTTAGAGTTTATAGTATGAATTTTCAATTATATTCTATTTATGAGTTTTGAAGATATAATTTAAATATTTTATCACAAAATATTAAGATTTAGAGTACTCTCGAATCGAATTGAATATACACATAAACGAAAACATAATGTTGCTAATTTGTTACGCATTAGAGGTTATTATTTAGGATTTATATCAAATACGCTGACGGTGGAAATTTTTAGTTTTCACAAGCGCCTTAATTTTAGTGCTTATGGACTCAATTTAGGGGTTTATAGTTATGATTTAGGGTTTAGAGGTTAGAGTTTAGGTTTCAGGGTAATCTGTTGAGGATTTAAGTTTTAATTATAAACCGTAAATTTTAAACCTAAACACTAAATTCTATTTACAATCACTAAATTCTAAACTACTAAACTTAAACCCATAAACTTTACATCCTAAACTAAGACTCTAAACCCTAAACTAAAGCAATTGTAGAAATTACTGTCAAAGTATCAAATAATTATCCCATTATATAATGCTCCACAATTAGAGAGTATTATTTAATATTCTACAATGGGATTTTTAAAATTTCATTTTTCAATAAAAAAATAAACTACAACCTTATTTATTGATAATGCTCCACAATTAGAGAGTATTATTTAATATTCCACAATGGGATTTTTAAATTTTCATTTTTCAATAAAATAAAATAAACTACAACCTTATTATTTATTGATAATGCTCCACAATTAGAGAGTATTATTTAATATTCCACAATGAGATTTTTAAATTTTCATTTTTCAATAAAATAAAATAAACTACAACCTTATTTATTGATCTTATTAATAAAATCTAAACATTTGGTCGATGGTGTACACGTTAAGTAATTTTCTTCCGTATTTTATCATATATTGTGGTTTGAATTTAAAAGAATAGAACTAATATATTTATATAGGTACGATCTACTTGTATAAAACTCAATTAGTTTTATAATAATTTATAAACACTGGATGAGTGAAGTGAATATATAAAAAAAAATAAGAGTGTTTAATCTTATTTATGCATCTCACTCATCTAATGGTCATAAATTAATGTAAAATTTTGAGCATAGTGTAAATAGATCATAACCATATATATGTTTGTTGGGATTTACTTACACTATATTAAACACAAAATGTTGCAATAATTTAGAACTATAAGATTAGTGTTAATTAATGGTTGAAATTAAATCTCTATTTTGTATTCTTTAAAATATTCACATTTCTAATTTTTAACCTCAACCATTAACTTACATTAATCAAATGGTCTTAAATTAGTGTAAATTTTAAAAAATTTTACATAAATTGATCATATCTCTCTATCTCTCTGAAAAATGTTGATAAAAAATGTTGGGGAGAGTAATAAAATACATTGTATTTTTAGAAAAGAGAATAAACTAACATGAATAGTAAATTAGACATAAAAAATACTGTAATTAAACACTGGAATAATAAATAAAACAATATCAATTAATTGAGTTGTACATTAGTTTCCAGTCAATTTCACAACCAACATTATGGTTGTTCCTCAAGAAAAAAAATCAAATAACAGGAAATTACATGTTAAACATCTGTATACAAATCCTTTACATTCATATAACATCCAGTAGCGATCAAAATGATGAAATCTTATTTTTGATCTGTTTCAAGACCGAGACACGAAAGGGTACTGGAGGAGGTGCATGATGATGAACAACACCGCCGCCGCCGACCGCATTCATCTCGGCCAACGTGCACCGCCCGCGACTGCGTCCCGGTATATTCGTGCATGGATTCCCGGCCGACGGCGGCACCGGACCTCTCGGGAGCGCTTGAATTATAAGATTTTCGTTGAAAGCGGCATGCACATGTAGAGGCCTGGCGGCGGAAACATGTTGATGGAACGAAAGAATGCAGAAAACGAATGTGACAGTGAACTTTGCAAGTTTAGCAGAAGCCATGTTTATGGAAAGAAAGGGTTTGGACTTAGGGTTTTGAAATTGGAATGAAAGAATTTATGGGGTTAGAGATGGAGAGAGTTGGTGGATTTATACAAATGCATGGGAGTGTAAGGCATGAATATTGTTTGGACTCTTCAAAAAACCCGCGGTTTAATGACTTTTATGTTTTGAATAAACTGGTGGAAGACTAGATCAAATACACGGACCTTGACCTTCAATCTCAAGGAATCCAAACACTAAAGTCCATGTAATATATATATAAGAATAAGATCCGTTTAGACTGTGTGAGAGTTTTAAAGTTTTACACATTTTTTGATCGTTGGAGTGGTGAAATGAATGTCTGAGATTAACAGTAGAATATATGAAAATTATCATTTGGTAAAAAGTAAGAAGTTAATCTTAGCTATCCACTTCACTCATCCAACGATCCAAAAAAATGTGTAAAATTTTAAAACTCTTACAATGTCTAAGTGGATCATAACTCATATATATATGAGATAGGATCCTCTTACACTATGTAAAACTTAAAAGTTTTACACTTTTTTGGACCATTGGATGAAGGTAGATAGATGGTTGAGATTAACAGTAGGAAATTTAAAGATTATCACTTAGAAGGAAAAAAATAAGAAAATAATCTTACCTATTTATTACTCTCATACGACGGTCCAAAAAAGTATAAAAGTAATTGAGTTTGATGCATTGTCGGTGTAAACATCAGTTTTTATAACCATGTTTATTTTAGGTTTAGGGTTTGAGTTTAGGATATTGATCTAGGATTTATGGTTAGATATTAGTGTTTATGGTTTAAGATTTTTGGTTTAAAAATTTAAATAGGTATATTTGTGGGAAAAAAATTTCCTATGACTATGCATCAAATATTAAGTACTTATATAAGAAAAATATTTGTATTTAATGCATTAACCATAAGTAAATATGATAAAAGATTAATATTCTATACATCGACGAAAAAATCAAAATATTTCTCAAAGGATAAAATTTTAGGGTTTATATATTTAATTTAGGGGTTAAGGCTTTAAGCGTTAGGACTTAGGAGTTTAAATTTTATATTTTGAAGATAGAATATGTATGTTTGTGTAATTTTTTATACAGACTGTATATCAAATGATAACTCGAATAATAGCGATATGTCATAAAAAAAAATTGAGAGTAAACCATCAAATAGGAATTCATATATGCATATATAACGTTGTATTTGTGAGTCAAAGTTGAAGGAGTCCATGTCATGTGATTTTGTAAACGTATTTTAGACTCAAAATTTCATAATTATCTCCCAAGGATTAAGGAAGTGGACAACCGTATTTTATTCAAACTGAGCTTCGGGTTTTATTTCATGGAAGCTTACATGAATATTTATAATATTAGACGATGTCCCGAATATAATACTCTGTATTAATGAATAATAGCCGTACTTATTTAATTTTATATAAATTGATTTAAAGTTAAAATTAGATGATTATAATAAATTATATAAAATGTGAATTGAATTAAAACATTGTACTAAAATAAAAATGTAATACTAATATAGTTTTGTTTAATCATCGATATCCAATTCATTGATAGACTAATTCGGATTGAGTATCGTAGAGACCCATTATAGGGACAATCCTTCCAACCCAATTTGTATCATTCACAACGTTTAAATTCAAACTCTTAACCTTACTTAAAAGATCTAGTGTTTCATCCCACTAGACAATCTGGTTGTTAATAAAATACAACAATATTGAATTAAACAAATACGAAGAATGTATTAAAATTTTCACATCGCAAACTATTAACATTGTTCTTATTTGAAAAGTCATTTGTGTAATTGGTTTGGTTGGTTATTGAATATAATTATAGAATTATGACGTGTTTGGGCAGTCATTGTATTTTGCAGGTCTCGTTGAATTAAGGTGATTAAAGGCCTTCAATTAAACATATATAAGGAATTAAAATTCGTGTAATTACTAGGGAATTAATGTTATATTTTCCAATGCAACATTAATGTCTTTATCTCTCCTAAGACTTAAAATTTTCACCCAATCAATTTTACGACACCCTCATAAGTCTTCGTCACTATTATTCACTCTAATATTGTTTTTCACAGAATTATTATTCTTTTCTTAAAAAAACATATCTGATAAGTTGTAATATTACTTTAAGGATGAGTTTACCACGCTCGACGAGCACTGTTAAACACCACTAACGATAAACACCGTTGAACACCATTAAATTAATTTATAAACATTAAAAATTTAAAGGACTCAGCGTATAATTATAAATTATTTACACATATATTTATAAATTATTTACAATAAAATATTAATTAAATTATTTTCCATATATATAATATTTTTAGTCTAAACCCTAGCACCCTAAAATTTAAACCCTACACCCTAGCACCCTAACACCTAAACCTTAAAGCCTAAACTCTAAATCCTAACTATAAACACTAGGATCCTTGAAATTTTAATTACATTTTCAACGCTTAATTTCTCAAAGTTCAAACTTGAGATTGATGAGAAATTCGAAGAAGTTTTATTTTTAAAGTTAAAAATTGTTTGTCGAAATTGTTTTGAGATACAAATAAGATATTTGTATTGGTTCGATTAAGCTTGTTTGTCAAAATTGAGTCAAATATTCGAATAATTGAAATGGAAAATAATTAGGGTTTAAGGTTTAGATTTTAGGGTGATAGGGTTTAAATTAAAAATATTATATATATAATTTAATTAATATTTTATTTTAAATAGTTTATAAATATATGTGTAAATAATTTATAATTATACGTTGAGTCTTTTAAATTTTTAATCTTTATAAATTAATTTAATGGTATTAAGCGATGTTCATCGTTAGTAGTGTTCAGCGGTGCTCGTCGAGCGTTGTAAAATTTTCTTATTTCTAAAGTAAGATTAATGTTTTTATAAGGGGTGTGTAAAAATATTCGATCCGTTAATCCGTTGGTTTGATCTAAAAAATTTAGATATCCTATCTGTTTTTAATTTTCGGATAATTTAGATCGAATATCCGAAAAAATCAGATAATCAGATCAGATACGGATAGGGGATATTTTAACGGAAAATCCGAAAGAAAAATAAAAGATTCTTTGCTACCTTAGGGTTAATTGTTATTTTGGTCCTTCCAGTTTTGACTGTAGTCTAATTTAACATAATTACTTATTATTATTTTGTCTCTTTCAAGTTATATTTTTATTCAATTTGATCCCTTAACATGTTTATTTTTATTGTCTCAATTTTGTCATTTATTTATTGTATTGTATATTTATTATTATTATTATTTAATTATTATAAAACACTTATTATTATTTGGTAGTTAGTATATTTTCATTATTAATAACAATTATCATATAATATATTTTCATCTGTATATTGATGTAGTGTGCGAACTGTGTAGTATTCTATGCACACCGATTATGGTTGTTTATTTTTGTTTGTTCCAGTATTATTTTTATTATTATAAAGTATGATGCTTTAGTAATTTCGGTCACATATTACCATAAAACATAATTTCATGAAAAAAAAATCAAAACAATGGACCAACAGGATTTCTTGTAATACTTGAAATATGAGAACTGATTATTACTGACAGAACCAGATAAAATTATTTTTAATGAATACTTTATTCAGTAGCCCTGGCAGGGGCTGTGACAAGTGTGCCAATAGTTTTTTATTAGAATAAGATGCCTTTTTTGTTTTATATCAATTAATATTTCAAAATAAAATTTAATTTTACTTTTTATATTATAGGATAACAAAAATAATTTCTCTAAAAAAAAAGGGAAATACCAGTTGAAGCAAACACCATTGGAACTTGGAAGCATGTGTTACAGGTCTGGGACATCTGCATGTTACTTTCGCAGAAAATCATTCCATTTTTTCTTGCTTCAAATGTAAAAATTCATAATTCAGTACAAAATCACTGTCTTGGACGTGAGATTATTAATCTCCATCAACAAATAACAAGTTACTCAAGTTCACTTCCTTGAACAAAAACAAAGTTATTAACTCAATCAGAGACAAAAAAAGAATTATCTTACTACAACAAAAGATTAACCTTTTTCCCCATCAATTCTTCTGTTGTATTTCTGTTATTTTTCCAACTTGTTTGGACAGGCTGTAGCTATGATGTCTCAAGTAGATATGCTAAGATCATGACATGAGTTGTTATTTGATCTTCCCTTGTTTATGGTGAATTTCCTCAAGGAATTGCAGAAAATCGAGTGCTTCGCTACTCTTACTGATTTAAATAATTTTCCCAACCGTCTTTTCGTAGCTTATCGGCTTTTGACAAGACATAGTCCCTTGTGTCTTCTTGATACTGGTTCATTCTGGTAAATAAGTTTGCCGCAAAACGCCGATCAAGATTAGAATTCACGATGTTTCACGCTTGAACGCATCCATCTTTTAGTTATATGGCGAGAGAAGGGAACCTACCTTGTCCATAGATCAGCATCACC
Organism: Hibiscus tridactylites; assembly: GCA_958450335.1. Classification (NCBI taxonomy): domain Eukaryota; kingdom Viridiplantae; phylum Streptophyta; class Magnoliopsida; order Malvales; family Malvaceae; genus Hibiscus; species Hibiscus tridactylites. Next base: position 4,944,421 of record OY288265.1, on the reverse strand, counting down.
AACTCCCAAAATCCTTACTGCTAGCAATCCTGCATTTGTTGCATTGTTTACTGCAACCGTCGCGACTGGAACACCCCTTGGCATCTGTATCATAAAATGAGTATAAACAAACACCCAGCATTTGGGAAATGTAAATGTCGAGTAAAAGTTTGAGTGTACCTGCACGATTGATAAGAGTGAATCTATTCCATCCAATGTAGAAGCACGGACTGGAACACCGATAACAGGTAAAGGTGTAAGCGCAGCTACCATACCTATAATTCAAAACAGACCTTATTAAGGTCACTAAGATAACTGATGCATGTTGGATAACGAGGTTAAACAATCGTTTTATATATAACTAGCCTGGTAAGTGAGCTGCACCACCAGCACCAGCGATGATAACCTGAATGCCTCGCTCCCGAGCAGAGGAGGCATAAGTGTACATCAGTTCAGGGGTCCTGTGTGCTGAGACTATCCGAACCTGTAAATAAATCAATCAATGGAATCAAAATGGAAATGCATAATTTGAAATGAAAAATCTATAAAAAAATGCTACCTCAGTAGACACCCCGAACATATTTAAGATTCTTGCTGCATCCTTCATAACTGGAAGATCAGAATCCGAACCCATTACAATCCCAACACGTGGTGCAACTGCATTTAGCGACAAAAAAGGAGCAACAATATACACAGTTCAGTTTCAGTTATGTCAGCCTATTTGTGCCTGGACCTTCATTAAATTTGCACTCAATAAGTGCAAGAAGAAACAAACTGACAACAAAATTGAAGTTCAAGCATCAACTCTAGCCAACTGACCTTCACTCGGATTTTCATAACCTTCTTCCTTCAGCATTGATTTCAGCCGTGCATCCAGAACACCAACAGAAGGGCCAACAAGAGTTATATGACCCATCTTCCTTTGCTTTCGCATTTCTGGTGGTGGTGGTGGTGGTGGGGGGGGAATCATGTTAGACAATTAACAAGGCCATGTGCACGAGAAAGGAAAAAAAGACAACGGGAATAATAAGCCCGAGGGAACTTGAAGCAGACCCAACCTGGTTTGTCGTACCAATGAACAGTAGCCCCTGGAATCTCCAGTGCCCTTGCTACAATTTGATTTGCCATTTTGAAACCTGACTCCCCCTGAAACCATAAAATTTTTAGTGCAACTCAAATCTGTGAAACCATTTCACTATCAGTAAGCACAAGGAAAACAGAAATTGTCAGTAAATTATACTCGTGTATGAACTTTTTAGTTTATCATGAGAAACACAAAGTGGAAAGGTGTGGGAGTTGTCGGAAAGGAACTTACATCATCCTCACCCAGTAGATTGTACATCATAGCAGCTGGTGTTTTCATGGATGTATCACCGAGAGGAAGACCAACAACAGCCCGCAAATGCTGTTCATACTGTGATGTATAGCAGGACTCAATAGTGTGATGACCGCTATTATGAGGTCTTGGAGCTACTTCATTTAGTAGAATCTGGTTGAAAGAAAAATAGGTCAGTGAGAGGCGTAAATTGCTGAATTATAGCTGGCCATTTAGGAGTGGAATTAGACACTCATAAAGATAGCAAATGTACACCTGACCATCCCTCGTCAAAAACAACTCCACTGCAAAGACACCAGCCCCTTCTAACGAACTGATAGCTTTGTGTGCAACGTCATTGGCAAGTTTTCTGACCCTCCATGGCACATCAGCAGGTGCCTTAACAATGTGACATATGTTTTCCCTATAAGAACTCACAAACTTACAATCATAGTTCATATTGAATGACTTGCGGAGCTCCTCACAAGCCATATGTTAATAAAATCACAAAAATGCTTAATTATTATAAATTAAATAAGGTAAAGTGAAAAAAGAAAGAAAGAAAGAAAACTGAATGCCTTACTTGTGAATGGTTTCAACAACCGGATAACACAGGATAGAGTTATCTCTTCCTCTTGCTACAATGACCGCCAACTCCTAAAACCAATATCAGTTCAATTGAGAATAATATCTATACACAAATAGCAATTATCTCTATATCTCGTATCGGGCAGTTTGGAGCATACCACATCGACAAAGTGAGCATAAAGTTGTCAAGAATACGTAAATGAAAAAAAAGGGGGAAAGGCTAATAAATAAGTCAATAGCACATTCTAGACATCCACCTTTACGAAAGGAGCCCATTTCTCAACATATAAGCCACGGCCAAATCCACCAAGAGCTGCAGTAAAGATGAAAATTCTTTAAACCGGAAAAGAAAGTGATTAATTTTATACTCAAATGTACAATCTGGTTATAAGTCAAAATTAGATACTACAAAAGAAAAGGAAAGAAACAGGACAACTTCTCCTGTCTTAAGTGACAACCACCATGCAAACATCTACATCAAACTAGAAGAACTCTTCTGTAAAGATTGATACAGTTAACATATATACAGATTACAGTAGATATGAGGTCCAACAGATTTGGAATTGTAGCCACAAGAGAGATTTTAGTTTTTGAAAAATGTTTAGAGAAATCCTATGACTTCAAAAAAATATTAAAGTAGGAGATTATGAATTAAGAAAAAAAGATATTAAAACATCCTTTCTAATAGCATCTCCGTTACCATCTATGGCAGAAGGAAGCTCCTCTTCACACGTCGCAACAGCATTTCCTCGCCCATCATAGGCTAATCTCTTGCTCTTAATCATAAGAGGATAGCTAAATTGTACACCTGCTTTCTTGGCTCCTTCTAGATCATCAATCTGTTTTATCAGTACAGTGAAATCAATATATCCATATAATTTTTAATGAGATTAACACAATAAAATGACCCCCTTAAAAAAATAGAACACAACCTCCATAAACTCAGGAAGTGGAATGCCATGCCGCGAAAAATGAACTTTTTGGAGATATTTATCCTGTAAGATTGTAAATCCAGCATCATAAATAATCATGAAAAACATTAATCATGCTTAACATCCATTCAAGTATCAAAAGAAAAAGGAAATTGATGCAATTTATTAAAAACATTTGCACAAAATTACTTGGATAATTCGAATGGTAGACGCTCTAGGTTCACAATCCACTCCTTGTTGTTCAAGCTTCTCTAGAGTGGCAACATCCACATGTTCGATTTCGACCGTCAAAACTCCACATCTAACTACCAAGAAACAGATTATGAATGTAAATACTCCATTTAGAACAAATAAAGGCAATCATTCCAGGATCAAATTTGGACCTTTTAGCAAATGCTTGAACAGTAGCACTGTCATCAAAGCTGCCAACCATGTGGTCATAAGCCAGGGCACTGGCGGGGCAATTCTCTGAAGGGTCCAAAACCATGACTTTAATGGCCAACTTGGAAGCTGCTTGGCATAACATACGACCCAATTGGCCTCCTCCTAATACACCCACAATCGTGTCGGATAGTCCATGAACCGGAGGAGCATCATCCCTCCTACAAAAAAGGAAATACTTGAACGTAAATAATTCATAAAAACAAAAAAGACCCAAAATTTATGTTCTTTTGTTTTCATTGGAAACGCGTAACGGCAAGAAAAAAGGTGATAAATTGAATAATTATTCGAAGAATAAAATAAAACCTGCGAGTGAAATCGGTCCTGCGAGAGGAGTCAGTCTCGTGAGAGTCACGTGAGGCGCGGCAAGCGAGGATGGGAATGGAGCGCTTTGAAGAATAAGAAGAGTGTCGGAGGCGACGATTGCGGTGGTGGTTCTTGGCGGCGGCGGCGGCCTTGGAGAAGAAACCGAATGAGGGAGGCGTTGCTGGCCGAGAAAGAAACTGAGATGGCCTGAAAGCCAAAACCGGTTCAGCGGTGGAGCTCGAGAACACTGCCATTGAGCTTTGTTGGAGCATTCTTTTCTGTCACTTTCTCAGGAAAAATTAAGGAGTTTTGGCTCCAAAGGTGAACGGCGCTACTACTTTTCTTCCTTCTACCTCTTCCCTTTGGGCTTTCGTTTATATTTTCAGTTTTTTTAGAAAATTAAATAATGAAAAACCCATTTATTTGACAAATAATTATTTACTTTTAATTCTGTTGATTATATCCATTTTTTGAAAAATTGATTATATCCATTAATTATGTAATAAAAATAAAATTTTAAGCCTTAATCGTATATAGTTTTAAAAAACAAATTTTATTGAGTATACGTGTTTTTATTTATAGAGGTGAAAATATAATAAATGAAATATAAAATTGAAAAATATGATTTTTAATTTAGTAAATACTATGTGTGGGGTCAAACTTTCGCATGAAGTTAGCAAAAACTTCGTTGTTTAGTTAAGCTATGCTATTTTGTAATTTTGTTTTTATTATTTATTACTATTTATTTAAATTTTCTATTTTTAAAGAAAAACAATTTAATAAAAAACTGATATTTAGTTAATTAATAAACCTACAAGCCACAAGACCAAATTAAAAGAATGTATAAGTAATGAGAGCTAAATTTATTGAATTTCTTTAAATAAGTAAATTAATTGAATGTGTAAATATGGAGGATTAAATGTGTTATTATACAAATTTTCTCATTTGCTAATCTTTATTCTCTTATTTTCCTTAGGTCATGAGTTTTAGACCCACTAAGAACAGCTCAGTCCTTCCCCTAAAGTCTCTATTCCCTTTCCCTCTAGCTATGATCAGAATTAAAATTAGGATTTGTCAAAAAAAATCTTCTACCCTTTTGGTGTCACTTCTTATGCCCCAACATTAAAAAATTAAATTGTAAACCATAACTTTAAACTTTAAATTCTAAACATTAAATTCAAATCGTAAAAATACACCATACACGCAATACTATAAACTCTAACTCTAATCTTAACTTTTTTTAGTATTGAGATGTAAATAGCGCACCAAAAAGGTATAGACGATTTTTACTTCCACTTTAAAACGTACATTAACATCTCTTTAAACAAAATGATTATATTTTGATACACAAAATGTGTAAAAAAAATATTAGACAACACATCCTTAAAATTTAGAATCTAAATTTCTAAACATAAAACATAAATTATAAACTCAAAATTTAAAACACTAAATTCTAACTCTAAATAATTTATTCTAAACCCTACAACTTAAGCTCATAAATCATAAACCTAAACCAACACCTTAAACTTTAAATATAATAAACTTATGTATCAAATTTTTTTCTTAAATAAAGATTATATTAATTTTAAATTTTAAATTTAATCTAAAAATTTTTAATCCACTTTATCTATTAGGTTATTCCTTCTCTGGCAACTCAATGTACCCGGTTGTTATTTATCAATGAATTTCATTACCTTGAATAAAAATAAAAATAACAATAATAATACTATTTTATTTTATTTTCATCACCGTAATCTAAATTAAATTTTACTATTAGTCCCAGTATTGAACATAAGTTGTAAGATTTAGTTTTTGTTCTGTATTTGATCATTTTTATCCTCTTAAAATTTTTGTATCATTTGAGTTGAGATTGTACTAAAATTGACCAAATTAGAGTGTAAAAACTAAATCAATAATTTATGCAAAGTAAGGCACTGTTGACAGAATTTGACCACTGTAAAAACATGACAATCAAAGCCCAATCCAAACATGGGCCAGGTTACGTGGGAATGCTAGGGTGCAAATGACCCCATATAAAGTTTACACAAGCCTTTCAATTATAAGATTTAGGGTTTTAAGTTAAAGTTTAGAGTATAGGAGTAGAATTTAAGGTTTATAGTTAAAATTTAGGTTTTATGGTTTAAGTTTTAGGGTGCGAGATTTAGGTTTCAAATTTTTATATAAGGGTTGTGTGAAAATTTTTACACAATTTGTGTTTCAAAATATAACTCAGAGAAGTGTATCACAGTTTTATATAAAAAAATATTAAAATTAACCATATTTAATTTGTTAGGGTATGTGATCAGCAGTACTTAGTGTAGTAGCATGGGAATTATACCTCATTCTGCCTATTACATGAAAATCCTGGCTCCGCCACCGAATCTAAAACAAACTCTCTTTTTTTAATCCAAAACAAACTTGAATTTTCTATCCAAAAGAAGAAGAAAAAAACCAAACTTGGAATTGCTGATGTATTCTAATTTACAACATTATTGGATTGATTTCAGTATATCAAACTTAACTTTACACTTTGACACTTAAACATTACAACCTTGTACAAAATCCAATCACTCAAATCAAATCTCTAATTTTAGCTAAAAATGAAGGGGAGAAACAAGAAAAAAAGGGGAAAATACTTTACTCTTCAAACTCAGATTTTTTTTTTGTTGTTGAAGGAACTCCAAACTCAGATTAACCAGAGAAAAATGGGGGAAAAACCTCACCAACTCCATTTTTGATGGTATGCAAAACATGTCAGGCTAGCTATTTACAGACATGACATGAACATGTCACACAAGCTCTGCAATAATGTTTGAAATCATGTCCTATATTATGTTCCTGTCTAAGGAGAAAACAATCTCTGCAATAATTTGGCCACTAGCATCTCTTGCAGGCATCTGTTAAATTAACAAAAAATAAAGTAAGCAATATTTTCATGCAAATGCATTTCCACACTTTCAGACATGGACTATTTTGGGAAATTAAGGAGATATAAGATGAAAATCAAAGCACTCACCTTTATAGTGTTTTTTTAAGGCCTCAAGGATTGAGTTCCTCCTGGTACTCTTGTTCATGTCCAGACAATGGATTCTTCATGGTGGCCTTGTCCGTGCCCTCGAATGACTTATCTGTTTCTTCAACTGTGGTGCCGATGTTAGTTTTTTCGGTATCTGTTTCTTCAATGCCATTAGCTTCTGAATGGTTCACCATGTCATATGGCATGCATTCGTCGGGGAACTTGGTCCTGTAAAGCTCTAGCTCGGCTTCAAGATCTTGAATCTCTTTCTCTTTCTCTGCAAGAAGGTTGTTTGTGTTTTGTAGTGCTTCCATATCGTACTCGGCTTGTTCTTCCATCATTCTCAAGTGCTGCAAGGCTTCCATTTGCAGCGTGGCCTTCTCTTCTTGCAGTCGTGTAATCATGGCCATTGCTTGATTCGTAGCAACTGCGGACGCGTTTCTTTCTTCCTCCAATTCCTTATACAAAGCGCTCAATAATTTCCTGTCATGCTCAACCTGTCGTTTTAGCCGATCGACTACACTTTCACCTTCGATTTCACTAACAATGCTTCCATCTATAGACAAACCAGACTCGTTTCTCTCCAGTGAGACCCTCCGTTGAAGTATCTCTATTCCATTAAATGCAGAAGATTCTGATGCTTTTAAATCATCACTATTTATAGATATCCTCGGACTTACAGAAATCCTAGGACTTGCAGCGATCCTCGGACTTGCATCGTTCATCCATTGCTCCATCCCTCGAGAAGATAATTGTGACAATAAGACCTTTAGATCCTCACTAAGTCTAGAAGAATCTCTTCCAATCCATTGTTCAACAAGCAATCCAGATAATTGTCTTCCTTTACTACCTACAGCTAGCTTATAAGCGTCGCTTAGGTCCAACGAGTTGAGTACTTGGATGCTAGTGCCATTAGTGGCTCGGTTTTCTTCCGCTGTTGATTCGGGTACAGGAAGTGGCTGCTCTGTTGATAAATGGATTTCTTCGCAGCTCGCCTCAGCTATCTCCTCGACTCCAACGGTTTCCATAACACCTATTGACAGAGAATACTAAGTTAATAAAAAATGACACAGATCAACCATGAAATATAAGTTATTAAGGGTGTCACACATGGGCGGAGCCACATGAACATTTGGGGTGTCATAAATTCATGGCTCCGCCCCTGGTGTCACGGTAGCTGATAGAGAACTAGGATGTGTGTTTCTACAAAGTTCAACTTACTACTCTCTTTTGATTCTTCAACTGAAGATGCAACAACATTTGGTGGAGAAGCGTTGTCGATGGAAATATGCTTGCTCTCCTTGGGTACATCAACCGGAGTTTCATTGTCGATGGTAATATGCGTGCTCTCCTTAGGTACTTCGACCGGAATTTCATTGTCAACTGGCGAGGAAGAAAGAAAATCAAGGGAAATAAGCTTACTCTCTTCTGACACTTGAATAGGAGCTTCACCAGGATTTGACAATGGAGAGTCCTTATCAAGGGAATCAAGAGAAATAAGCTTAGAAGAAGCGGATGGCTCGATTTCGCAACTGGCTTGCTCCCAATTAAGTTCCTCCAAGCCATGTTGTTTTGAATCAGTAGATTCCACTGATATAGTGTTAAGAGGCTCTTCAATGATGGTTGATTCCGGTTCTGGTTGTGAAATGAATATACAAGGCTTAAGTGCAGAAACAGGATCCATGAGTTTCTCCGAAGGAAAATCGTCAGACAAAGTAAACGTTCGAGACTCCGGCTGCATATGTTGATCAACAAGATCTCTTTGTAGGTTATTAGTTTGGATAATTACACCATCTTCCTCCCCGCCAGCATCACTATTCACTTCAGATTCCAAATCAGAAGCAACCTTAAGCTCCTTATATGATACATGAGATAAAGGATCAGGCTGGTTTTTTCTCTGATGTGTAGCTTTAACCGAAACAGACACATTGCCACTTCCGTTCTGCTCATACGTACAATGTTCAATGGAAACTGGTAAAGGTATATCAAATTCAGAAGCTGGAAACACAATCGGTCGTGTTTGCATCGATGTTTTGGCATAGCCTTTTGGCATCCATGGGCCATTGCAACAAGAACAGTGCCTTTGAGTCGAACATCCAAGTTTATGATTCTCAAGTGAGGGATCCTCCTCGAGACTACAATCAAAATCTTCCCCGAACTTACCGACCAACAACCGGTAGGTTTCAGCATTCGACTTGTTTATTGTAGCAAATGAGAAAAGGCAACTTTCACACATTCCTTGAACATCAACAAGCTTGTTATGAGCATGACAGTAAACTAAGGAAGAAATCTCCAACTTATGATCATCACATACAAGATCCCAATAAAACTTCCGTTTTTCTTTCCCGAAAACGTGATCGAGTCTCGAGCATAGCAAACATGGTGTTTGCAATTTGCATCTATGAGCAAATTTTTTTATTAGGTACGAAACTATAGCATCAATAAACAGCATAAAAAGCAGCAGCCATTCAAAAAAGGCTGATGATAATGCTGTACTAAACCGATGTGAAATTTTCTTCGAGTTGACAGATGAAGTTCCCCCTCTCCCCATGTCCAATAAGGTTATGTAACTTCAGAACAAGATATCTAACTGCTTCAAATAAATCGAAGTCCGATTCTCCGAAAATGAAATCAATAATCCAAGGCCAGATTGAACACTGCCAACAAAAGGAGATCGACAGAGATGAGAGAAACGATCGAAGAAGAAGAAACGCCTGCCTAAACCCGAACTAACCAAAATTCAAATGAACAAATACAAGCAAATCTTTCAGCTAAGTAAAACAAAGTAATTGCAAACTCAGATGCCAAAGGACACACCATTGGAGACATACATCTATAGACATAACATTCTCTGCAACAACATAATGCATGATGTCTCTATGTCAATTCTTAAAACTATTCGAAACCATTTCTCGTAGAAGATCTATCTATGCATGCAACAGATAGTGGATAAACACAATTCCAAAACAGGATAAATATTAAATAGCCATAATTGCCAAAAATAGATCTCAAAGAACAAATTAATGAATTAGATTCTTCATTCTTATGCTAAAACAAACTCAAGCACAAGAAAAAAACAAGAATTTCTCATGAAAACGAATCCACCAAATAAAAGATCCCAATACCACATACATAAAAGCCTAAATCAGAAGCTAACAAAAAGGTATCAACTTTCAGTCAATACTCACAAGATGACCTAATCAAAGCTCAATCAAACTTGATCATGGTAAGATCATTAAAGAACATAAACTGGATTAGATATGCAGGTCAAACTGTGATATTTCCAAGGCAAAAAAAGAGAAACTTTTGTTAGTAATCAAAGAGAGAAAGCTTACCTGTATATGTGAGAAACTCAAGGGGGAAAACCCCAGAAAAGATGAGTGAAAACTCAGAGGAAAATCGTGTAATCAATTATCAAAGTGACCCGGCTTCAAATTCATTACAAAAAGACCAAACCCATGTAACAGCTATTATTGAAACGACAGTAGTTTATATATGGGAATAAATAGAACAGGTAACAACAAAGAGTGCACGTTGTTTTCACGTATTTTTTGTATAAAAAAAAGTGAAAATAAAACAAAGGAGCAGCCGACAAAGACCACAAAGTCGGCTGCTGATTCAGAAAATACTGAAAGCCGAAAGTAAAGGAAAGACAAAAGAAGGAAAGAGTCCAGAGAGAATTCACTGTCAAAAACCAAAGAAAAAGAAGAAAAAAACTTCATTTCGTTTATTTGTTAAGAAATATATGGTGATGGAGGATCAATGGAAAATGGGTTGCTTTAAAACTTTTGTTAAAAATATAAAAATGGTTACTTTTTAGTAGTGATTGGTGTGAGTTGGTTGGTGAAGAAATTGCCGTGTTGACTGGTGTTATCCAGAGGATGAAGTATTCCGTGGAGTTGTTCAAGCTGCCCAATCATTATGTTTTGATTAAGTTAATGCCATAACTGAGTAACTGCAGATTTGTTTAGGTTACTTTGATTTACATACAATTCTTTCAAACTGTTGAAATGGACAATCAGTTCCCTTACAATAAACAAGTTATTGTTCTGTCCGTTTCCAGTAAGTATAGAATGAATGATTAGTTGATTGATTTGCACGTAGGGACCAATATTCGACTCGACAAAATCAAAATGTTTGACTTGACTCAACAGGAAAAGTTCGACTCTAAAATATCACTCATCAACTTGACTACTCAAAATTTGTTGACTCGACTCAACTTGATCGAATGTCCAAGGAAAAACATTTAAACAACTCGAACTCAAAAAAAAAATCAGATACCATATTAAATTGAATGAACAATGGTTTGAATTGATTAGTCAAGTGGATGTATTATTGAAGGGAACATTCATACAAGGCAAGTGGATAGCTAAATGACAAATAGAACAAAGCATTTACTTGCAAAGCTAATACCTGATAATTACTAACTTAAGAAAGCAAGAATCAATTTGCACAGATGGGACATACCCTAAGTTTTATAGCAGCAATTTAATTTAACTTAGACTAGAAAAACCAGCACTTTATATTGGTGCTGCACATGTTGTTCTAAAATGGCCTGTCTGGTTGCAACGGCTACAATGCACAACTCGCTTCTCACGGCCACGATCTTCTGCTCGAACTCGCTTCTTTCGCGGTCGACCGGGTGGTTTAAGTGATTTGGGTGGGTGAATGATAACTTGAACGGCTTTGTTGGCGTCTGGATCCCCCTCGGACAACTCTTTCCATAGACTTTTATCTGGGATCGGATGAATGGTTTGCGAATATGCCTTCCGATATGTTGCTACAGTGAAACAGCTCTCGGTAAATCGATGAACATTCTGCCTGCAAGAAAGAAGTGCTGCCACAGCGTGGGCACAGGGCAAACCGTACAACTGCCAGCCACGACAAAGGCAACAGCGGTTCCGAATGTCCACGATATTTGTCCCTTCACGAGATATAACTTCGAATTCAGCTTCATTCGCACGAAGCACTTGATATGTGCGTGCATGATCAAGGGCTTCTGTGACACGCCTTTCAGCAGAAGGCACAAGTATTGATGCCCACTGCATACTTAACTCTCGTCGTTCATTGAACCAAGTCATAAGCTGCCTCCGAATGCATTCCATCATCTGAATTATTGGAAGCCCTGAAGCTTCTAAAATCCAAGAATTCAGTGATTCAACTATGTTTGCTGTTAGATGCCCAAATCGCGTGCCTTCAAAATAAGCTGTTGCCCACAAACGAGGTGGGATTCGCCGGATCCAATATGCAGCATCTTGTGATATCTCTTCAATCTCAAGAATCTTTGCTTCAAATTCAATTACAGTCAGGGCATGGGCAGCTTCCCATAAAAGGTTGACAAGCATAGGATTATTGAACTCCTTTCGGAAACTTTCACTCAAGTGACGCATGCAAAATCCATGAAAAGCGGTAGGGAAATTTGCTTCAACGCCATCTACAATTCCCTTCTGTCTATCAGACAAAATTGTAAGCCTTGGCATGTTTTCGGTATTAATTTCAAGCAGGTTATGAAGTTCAGAGAGAAACCACATCCAGTTTTCATCATTCTCTTCATCGACGACACCAAATGCCAGAGGAAACAAAGCACCATCACCGTCAAAACCAGTAGCAAGAAGCAAAGTTCCAAGATACTTGCTTTTCAAAAATGTCCTATCTAAACCAAGGAGTGGTCGACAAGCATTCAGAAAACCATAAATGGAGGCCTGAAATGATATGAAAAGACGCTGGAAACTGTTATCAGTTGGGTTTCCATATACTAATGCAATACTTCCTGGATTTGTCCGCTTGATCTGCTCACAATATTGAGGGAGTAAGCGATACCCTTCCTCGAAAGATCCACGCATAGCAGCCATGATACGCTCCTTGCCACGCCAGGCTTGCTTGTAAGATAAGGTGATCCCATGAGCCCGGTGAATCTCTTCCAATATCTCCTTGGGCTTGCAATTTGGGTTCTCCCTTAATCTCTGTTCAACAGTGTTTGCCACCCACTGCACCGAGGCTTGTTGATGGCCAAGATGAGCAATCCCTCCACATGTATGGGTCTCATGGATGGTTCTAATTGTGAATGTTGGGACACCAGGTAGCTTCGCTGCATGTATACGCCAGGGACATCCCTCACTCGCACATTTAGCAGTAAAACGAGTCTTGTCGGATTTGATGGTCTGCATTTCAAAATGAAGGGCAATAGCTGTATCCCTCAACGCCCTGCGACAGCTTTTGACGTCCGGGAATTCTTGGCCAACTGCCAATTCATAGCTCGGATTAGAATTCCGAACCTGAAGGACATGAGGAAGATTAACTATCATCTGGGAGTGCTGTAAATCTCTGACAGGATCAATTCCCATATCCTGGCAGTCATCCACAGCCAATGCCAGACTATCATCGAGCTCTTGGTTTTCAGAAACAGTCAACTCATTGTTCTCAGATAAGGTTAACTCATTGTCTCCGTGGTCTGGTTTTTGATCAGTACCTAACTCATTATCCTGCCCATAACTGTGGCCATCATCCCCTTCTTGTTCATGCCTCTGTCGTAAATCCAACTCGTGATCATGAGAATGACCTAAACCTAGGTCATGATCATGAGCCTGTCCCAAGCCAAAATGATGCTCGTGGGTTTGTCCTAAATCCAAATCATGGTTCTGGGTAAGACCCAAATTATGATCATGGCCTAGTACCAGATGCTGACTCTGCCTCAATGCTAGATTGTGGCTTTGTCCAAGCATCAAATCATGATTAGCCATTGAATAAATCAATCACAGGTATATAGGGACAGCACAGCACGACCCAAATATGCAGGCTAATGGTCATAAAGGCAGATCTTCTGCCTATGTCAACACATACCTGCCAAATGTGAAACATTGTCATTACAATATGAAGAAAAAAAGGTATACTGTCAAGACATGAAGAAAAACATCACAAATGATTCACTATAAGCAGCTAACTTCTCGCTTCATGTTCGTGTACAACCGAGCTATGTCAACCAACACCGTAAACACATAGTCAACACCAATTTGACATCTGTTGAAGATCTTAAAACAAAACAAACTAATTAAACTTTGAGCAAACATTTCTTAACAATATCGGGTGGAAAACATCAAAGCTTAAATCTTTAAGCAGCTGGCAAGGATATTAAGGCTAACACTCTGAAGCTAAACTAACTAAGGTACGAAATTTACACAAAATAAGGAATAACCATAAACCATCAATCAAAACACCATAAAAGAACTACTAAGAAATTAGTAAAAAACAAAAAAACAGCAAAGGGGGGAGAGCATTAAGCAGTTTGATTGAAAACTCTCAAAGTTAATAACTTTAGAACACTTCAACAAAGTAAAGTAAATCAAGTCACCACATTTGAAAGAAAAAAAATACCCATCAATTGAAAACATTAGAAACCAAAAAACCCACAAAGGAAATCCTCAAAAGAAGAAGAAGATCGAAGTACCTGGATTAAGGAGGGAAATGAACTTGAAACCCTAGTTCAAGAACCCCAAATGACAAGAAAACACAAGAAACAAAGCTTCAACAAGGGAAAACACGATGTTGGTATCGCCCAAAAACACAAGAAAAGAAGAGCTGAAGCCAGAGAAGCCCCCAGAATCGAAGAAGAAACTAGGGATTGGATCGGGAACCAAATTGGGGTTGAAGCTTAGGAAGGAACAAAGGGGCAGGAAATTTGAAAAGTTGGGAATTTATGTGTGAGAGTGTTTTGGCGGGTAAAATGGTTGAAGGGAGGAAATGTTTGTTCCGGGAGAAAATCGGGAATTAACGAGAGAAAGTGGCAGAGGGGAAAGGGCAAATGGGGAGATTGAGGAATTACAGGGGCAGAAGGGGGAGAGTGGTGAAGGGTATACGACAGAGACAATGTTTTTTATACAGGCTGAGGGTATTTATGTCAAACTGGGTTGGACCTTGCCATTCTCTTCTTATTTCTTTGGGTTTTCGTAATTACTATTTTGGCCTTCTTTAATACCTTGATTTTTATAAATCATTTGTAAAAAAATTGTAATGTTGAAGTCTTAAATTTCTAATGCTGGCTATAAAAGTTAAACTTAAACTTTAAATCAAATATTTTAAATTTTAAACGCTAACTTTAATTCCCCGAATTAAACTATTGACCCCTAAAACTAAAATATTTGTGTAAACTTTAATTTTATACACGTGTATCAAATTTAATAAAAAACAATAAATGACTAAATATTAAAGGATTATTATCATATACACTGGCGGTGGAAACTTACGATGGAAACTGAAAGTTTTCACAAGCGTATTAGTTTTAAGGTTTAAGGTCTTAGTTTAGGGTGTAAGGTTTAGGAATTTATGTGTACGTGTTTAAAATTTATGAATAGTGGTTAGAATTTATAATTTGGGTTATAATTTAGGGTTAAAGTTAGAGATTTTATTTTTAGAGTAATATAATTAAGATTTAGGGTTTAACTTATAAACCCTAAATTATGACCCTAAACTCTAAAACCTTAAATTCTAAAGCCCTACACCTAAACCCCTAAACCTTACACCATAAACCCTAAATCTAAGGCGCTTGTGAAAACTTTCAATTTCAACCGCCGCTGTATTGGATAATAATCCATTAAATATTGGTGATTATACCGAAAGAAATTACAAAACATTAAATGAACAATAGTATACCTCTTAATTTTTTGGGAAAACTACACCGATAGTCCTCTAATTATTACCGTTTTCCTATTTTGGTCCCAAAACTATTTTTTCGGCAAAACCGTCCCTTTTGTTACATAATTTTCATGTTTTGATCCTCTGACGTTAAATAGTTAACGGTTTTACTGATGTGATATTTTTTTAATATTTTTTAATTATTTCTCTCTCTTCTTTCCCTTCTTCTTCTTCTTCTTCTTCATCTTTTTATTTGGATTTGACCTCATTTGACTTAGGAATATGGTTTCTGCAACTTTGCTGCCTCGGCTGCTGAAATCAACTCCGTGACTGTTAAATTCAAAGATAACCGAATTTATTATTTGAAGATTTAAAGAAGCTAAAGCTGCATATTTAAAGCAATAGCTAGCAACGTGAACCTATGAGTAATCATAAACCATCCCAAACAAATTAAACAACAACGTTTTAAATAGATCCTTATGAAATTAGAGAAATTAAGGGATAAAGATCAAATAAAACATCGTGGATCTTAAGTATGAGAAGCATAACTTTTCAAATGTTAAAAAACTCCTATGAAATTATTGAGGGAAGAAAACAAATATCAAGCAAATTGTTTCAATGGAAATTATATAGCTGCATTTAAAGTATTTTCTGCTTGGTAAATGTAAATGCATGCAAAAATAACACGCGCCAAAATAAGGGGGTAAAGGAAAGATTTTTCTTCTTATCTTTTTGAAGAGCAAAATGATAATATATAAAAAGATGCAAATAGTTGTAGTGTGTTTGGTTACTGAGAAAATGGGAATTTATTTTTCAAACTTAAGCTCTTAAAGCTTAAGACCAACAGTCAAGCTGAGCTCGACTCTTTTTAACTTACGGAGAGAAGAACTAACTCAAACGAGACTCCTGCATTTTTTTCCCTTAAATTTCTCGTCAGCTTTCTCACGAAACAAACATCACTGGTTTGAAAAAATAGACAAAAGAAGAAAAAAGAGCTGAAACAAAAAATTTCTCTTAGAAACATGAAAGGGAAAAAAAGAAAGATTACCTGATGGGATTGGTGGATCGAAAATCAAAACCTTTTATTTTGGTTTGATTTTGGTTGCAGACCTTGACAGTTTGGGAACTCACCACTGTCATGGACCGAGGAACCGGAACAGTCGCCGGAGTTGATTTCAGCAGCCGAGGCAGCAAAGTTACAGAAACCATCTTCCCAAGTCAAACGAGGTCAAATGCAAATAAAGAAATGAAGAAGAAGAGAAAGAAGAGAGAGAAATGATTAAAAAATATTTAAAAAATGTCACGTCAGCAAAATCGTTAGCTATTTAACGTTGGAGAACCAAAACAAGAAAATTATGTAACAGAAGGGACGGTTTTGCCGAAAAAATAGTTCTGGGACCAAAATAAAAAAACGGTAATAGTTAGGGGACTAACGGTGTAGTTTTCCCTAATTTTTTTCACATACAGAATATGAAACGGACTTAAACTAGCAAACGATCGTATTTACACAACTTGAGACTTGTATTTCTTAATAGACCGGATCGAGTTAGAACCATCTAGAAACACAACTTGAACTAACCTGTGAGCACCTCTAATGGTTGACTAGTTCATGAACCAAATTATGTCTATTGAGGAATGAATTTAAAACACAATTTGTATATCATGGAAGAAAATGATAACTTAAGGACTGGTATAATTAAAATAAAATTTCAAAATATTGCAGTGGCTCAACCCTAGACAGAATTTAATTTTTTTTTCTTTAATTTGTTCCAACACGACATTAACCACCAGTACAACACTAAAGCAGAGTCCATACTTCAAAACAAATTCTGTAATTTCCATGATTTTTATGGTCTCAAAGTTGACATCGAAACTGAACTATGCTTTGCTTAATACCCATAGTTTGAACCGTAAACCGAGCTGTAGCCTCCAGCGTGGCCGGCATGTCCTTGATTGGATGGCGGTGATGCGTATACAGAACCATGGGTGGCATATGGATTATAAGCTTGGTCTGCAGCCCCACCACCTTGTCCCTGACCTGATGCTGCAGCTGCAGCTGCAGCTTCAGCCATAAAATTCTGCAACATAATATAAGTTCAAACTATGATGCATCAGAATGATTGTGAATGATAACATTAGTTCCCTGTGCTACTACAAGAGGGCAAAACAATCAGGGGCAGGTGGGAAACGGCATTGCAAGGACATCAGAAGAATAAGCAATGGAAAACAAATGGAAACTGTTTTCAGTTCAGAAGGTAGGGGAAAGGAACATGCCTGTATCAGTTGCTGCGCAGTTTGAACTTGCGAAGCAGTTCCACTTATTTCAACCGTCATTTCCCCAGGAACACCCCTAGTTTCTTGAATGGTGACAGTTGCCCCACTAGCACGTCGAATATAACTGATATTTGCACCAGCTGTCCCAATAACAGCATCAGCATAAGATAACGGAATTTGCATTTGCTGAGTGACCTGCAAAAACACAAGAAACTTTGTTAATATATTACAACATGGTTATTCGAGCCAAGACCAATAACTAAGACTTTACAAGGCAGGAAAGACCTTGGAAATAACAGCCCAAAAGTTGACCAACAGCCAGAAACAAAACCAAAGAAAGCTAGATATATGTACGAGGATGCATACATGGATCTTGACAAAATGCAAGAGCATTAAAGGTTTTGCTAAAACATCCCCATTTCACCCATTTCAGGCCAAGGCAGGACAACTTACTCTACATGGAATTCTAATACTAAAAATTCAGCAAGCCATCCCCGTTACTTGAAAAATTCAAAAATCAAGAACAAAGAATAACATTAACAGTCTCTATGTATATAATGGTGGTACCTGTGTGATCATAGATGGTGCATTGGGATTTGATGATCCATGGGCACCCATTGGGGCTTCTCTTCCATAGGCAGAAATACCCTGATGCGGCTGTTTATCCATAGGATGCATATCAGGAGGGTAGTAGTTGTCAAGTTGCCGCGGAGGCGGCATGTACTGAGGATTGTGTCCGAAACCAGCACCTCCACTAGAATTTTGAGGGACACCTTGAGGTGGACCCCAGTTTTGATGAGGTGGCATGTGGTCCATCTGAGGCTTAGCCTTTTGCATCTGATATAAACATGTAACAGATTTTCATTACAGTCTACACACTGACGGAAGCCCAATTAATCAGTAGGTCAACAAAAAGTAGAAGCCTGACATTCATTTCAAATAAGGGAATTATACTGCGGTCCACTAAAAACTTCCTGAGGTGAGATGCAATTAGCTCCAATCCTTTGTGCACGCCAACTGCTTCTCCCACAACTTCAACAACCCTATCATCTTGAAGAGCAAAGATTGGAAGGTCTTCTGCAGCATTTCATTTTATTTAACAAAAAAAGAGAGAAGAATTGTTAATAAATTATGATAAACAAAACCGATCAAAAGCACAAGAAATTACAAATGAAATCCCTTGAACAAAATGACAGTATGAGATGATCAAACAAAGGATGTCAAACCTTGTGAAAAAAACTTCTTCAAATTATCAGCATTTGAAGTTTTGAACTAAAAACCATATTCTTGAATTCTAGTCCCATTATTTTACTAACAATTTCTTGAAACACATTGCAGCAGAGCAATATTAGGGACTTCTTCGATAAACAATTGAAAGTAGTTTATGAAGATAGGTCACTAAGCTTTACTCTTTCAGCAACTCCAACAAACAACTTGAAAGAAATGGTAAATGTTTCCACTAAGAGAAAAAGGCAAAAAAGAAGTGAAACAAATCCAGAGAAGAAAACCTGCTCCAAGAACTCTAACAATACAAGTAGACAATTCTTGAATGGACTTGACAGTTGTTCCTTGTTTTCCGATCAAACTTCCAGCTTGTGAGGCAGGGACTAGCAGCCTCGTTGAAACCTTGGTTACCACAGCCAAAGTCGCATGAGATGAATCGCCCTCCAAGCCATCGATAAGACGTTTATGGACCCTTAAAAGCCCATCCATAGCAGGCGGAAGAGAGGAATCAGGCTCCTCCTTTGCAGATACCATCACCTATTCACAAGAAAAAGAAGCAGCAGCACATAGGCTAAGTTGTTATAACTCGTAGTCCATTTGGCCGGATAAAACAGGGAAGAAAACAAGAAACTAAAACAAAACCCAGTCTTCCTATATGCCACAAGAAAATGAGGGAAGATGGGTATAAAAAAGAAGCATAATGCATTGAAGAGGTGAAAATGCCATATTGGATTAGATTTGACATAATCTATAGCATACAGTTAAACTCCTTTGGTTTAAAGGAAAGCTTACTTATTACTTTTAACAATGATATAGAACTTTTACTTAACTGTTTTATTTATCTTGATCTTAGTTGAATTACCTTTAGCCAATATAATGTCCAAGTATCTGTGAAAATTGTTATCCTCGTTAAAGGAATAGACTTATTAACCAAGTTGTTTTTACCTGTTAAATTTTTGCAAGTGATTTGGACCACAGATTTTGAGTTCAGTTAGGAAATATACCATACGTGCATATACTATATGTGTTATTGAGACAGGCTTTACATGAATTTGGGTAGACTTAGACCACAACTATTGCAGACATGTATGTATTGTGCTACAAATAGGAGTTTAATTTTAGCTTGATGCCGAGGGATCTTTGAGCTATTTCCACTGGTTCCTTTAAGATTCATTTAACAATTGACACCAGTCATCCAGGTTCTGAAGTTACCAGTGAGAAAGCAGAGCTTCTTGGTACAGTTGTTCATACCAGATGTGTCTGTTAGTTCAGAACAAACTTTCAGCACTTTGAAATGCTCAATGATGATCCCTGCAATCTGATAATTTGGTTCCTCATAAGTGGAGTCTTATTGGTGATTGACTCCTTTCCTTAAAATTTGCAAATGGAACCTGCACAGACTCGTTTTTGTTATTGCAAAAAAGGGAACTGTATTTTTATTTCATGGGTTGCTTCTTACGGCCTTTATCTTACAATCTTCTTGAATTAGTAAAATACTTAGAATGATATTAGACTTGGGGATGTAATTACCTGCCAAAGTTTTACAACTTTAAGAGGTGATGACCGATTATTATGTAACAATGAATTATATTTATTCAAACTACTCCAGTGTTGAGCACTTTAAACCTTGAATGCATTAATCTATCACTTCCATCCTTCTTCCTAATCTTCAATGTTTTATTCTATAACTTCTTCGTAGTATTGGTTTAGATTAGAAAGAAACATTATAAAGCTTAACTTTATTACTTGTTGATGTATATTTTTTTTATTTCACTTTATTTATTATGTTCAATTTTTTTTATGTTTTGAACCAATATATCATTTATGTAAGCATTCCCTTAGACTAGGAGAGATCTAGCTAAAGTCAAAGAGCAATCTTTGTTATTTTTTATAGTCAAAATCATTCACATTTCCAACATCATTGTATAACTAAATGGATTCATTATAAACACAAAAAGGAAAATACATGCACATGGAATGTCAATAAAATAAAAACAGAAATTTTCCAAAGGTCATCATAGAGATATCTCCTGCAATGACCGTCAGCTTAAGTTTGCAATTAAGGAAAGCCACTATGTGCTGCAATAATGAAAGTACCCATATGACATGTCACCATAGTTCAACTAGACACATAAAGTGAGCCTCGACAAGTAGAACTGGTTTTGCCCTAGTTGTCTTTGTCTAGTATCATAATCAAAGAATGAATATAATATAAACTGAGAAGAGAAGGTACAAACTTACAGCTCTCTCAGTTGTCCCTGGAGGACCATCAAGTATCTTGACACGAGCTCTTGTCTCCTCAACTATCTTTTTTATAAATTCCCCTTTACGCCCAATTATACTGCCAACCTTTTGTGCAGGAACCAACATCCGGAATACACTCTCTCCAGGCCATCCAGGCCACTTCTTTTCACCACCTCCAACCACTGCCTCATCCTCAAGTTCTGGTTTTGGTTGATGTTCTGAATCCTGCTGCAACTTCTCCTCCAAGTTCTCTTCTGGATTTTCTTCCAAGTTTAAGTTCTGCTCTGAGTTCACATTCTGCTCCAAGTTCGAAATGTGCTCCAAATTTGCAATATGCTCCAAGTTCGCATTATGCTCAAAGCTAGCATTCTGTTCCAAGTTCAAATCATGCCCCAGGTTCATATTCAGCTCCAAGTTTTCATGTTCTTGAGCCTGTTCCACTTCATGTTCAACAAAGCTTTGGTCAACTTCAGCCATAAGTGTTTTGCTGCAGCCAATAAAAAAGAAAGAATTTATGACTGTTTCTTTCAAATAAAGGTTGAAAATAACACATTGATAATAGAAAATAGCAATTATTTGTGCCAATCTCTCATCCCTTGAACCCCTAATACAAGTGCTAAAATCCAACAATATTGGTTCTACCAAAAAAAAACCTTTAACCAAGCAACAGCAAGTAATTAAACTCCAGAAAAAGCATATAATCATAAAACAAAAAGACCCTGCCAAAGGGAAAACCTTTGAACACTCAAATATTTGGAGAACAAGAAAAACTAACTAAAAACACAAAAACCCTAACTTGACCCAGAGAGAAATTCAGCTCGAAAAAGAAAGATGCGTATAATTACAAAACAAAGAGAACCCATTACTAGTAAGCCCTTAAAAACTTCAAATCAGAGAGGAAAAAATAAAATAAACTACGACACGAAACCCTAAGACCATAGAAACAGATTGAATTAGGTGACTTACATGAGATGAAGGGAGAAGATAAATAGGAAGGAGAAGAAAATGGGTTTTGACTTCAGGCACGAAAATTGTGAAAACAATAAGAGAGTGAGAGTGTAAACTAAATCTGGTTAGGTTTTTAGGGTTTCTTGTAAGAGAAACGAGAGAGCAGAGAAATTTCTGAAATTATCTTGATTGGGGGAATTTGGGGAGGGTTTTATTTATGTATGGGCCTTGAAGAAAGCTGATATTGCATTTTGACCCCTATATAAATATTCAATGACAAAAATAACGCTGTAATTTTGTGGGTTTCGTATTTTCTTCGGTAAATAAGGTTTTTTTGTCAAATTCTTATATCAGTCCTTGTACTATGTGTAACTTCTGAATTAATCATTATACTCTAATTTAGTCAAATTTAATCAGTGTATTCTTCAAATTTTGAAATTTTGGTCTAGACTCAAACGACCATAGTAAAATCTTTTAAGTCAAATTATGCTATTGGTCCTTATAGTACATATAAGTTGTTGGTTTAGTTTTTGTTCTCGAATTTTATCATTTCAAGTATCTACAATTTAACCATATTATCCATGTACCGAATAGATTAAAGACCGGAATTTTAAAATTCAAAAATGCAGCAATTAAGCATGGCTAAATCAGAGTACAATGACTAATTCGACAACTTACCTATAGCACATAAACCGGTAAAGAGAAGTTCGCCTTTCTGTTAATTTTAGTCCTCAGATTAACAAATTTTCATTTTTAGTCACTAAAATTTTCTGTTGATATATGCTGGACATGATCAGCTGCATCATTTTCATATGAAAATGGGGGATATAAGCATATTTCCTTCTCATAAGTCTTAAAAGAGAAAAACTGTACTATGTAGATAGCATTCAATGCAAGCAACAGATCGCGATTACGTCTGAATAACTTTAGACTTTAACTGCTGAAGCGAAACATGATACTTCGATACGACTTAAACAAGCAAAGTACAATTCTTAAGGGGGTGCAGAAAGGGTAGAAACAATAGATATCATGATTATCAGCAAGCATACCAAACGAACTCCTCGAAAGCCATTGACTAGAGAGAGGTCGTCGATGGAAACCGGACAATTCTGAAGAACGTATAGAATCGGTGCCCTGTTGAAACCTGAATAAGGTTTAGAGAGCCAGGAAATGCTTTTTAATACCCAACACATTTGTGTATTAGGAAATTACATAATGACAGATAAATTTTGACTGCAGAAACATAAAATGTGTCTCCATGTCATGTATGATATCCACATCTATTTTCATACCATGTAATCATGGATACCAGCTTCAACTTACTAAATCCATCGGTAAAACCATACTGTATAAGACAATCATGGGCAAAACCGGCCATATCAAGTCGAACAATTCAATTCAAGTAAGCATGGAATGTACATCGATTCGAATAAACTCGGTGCAGTTTAAGCGATAGGCTGCATGAGTGTTACTATAAAATAAACTTGTTGATCAAGACTCGAGTACCGTATATTTTCACATACAGGAAAGGTATATATAGAGACTCGAAGAAAGTAAAAATTACAGTAGCAATGAGTATGCAATCTTTTTAATCCATTTTAAACACTGAATCCACACCATCCATGGAAACACAGTGAAAAAGTACATTGCTGAAACAGATGTAGAACAGAATCAAATTGCATATTTTATAGCTACTACAGCTTTATTTTTATCGAACAGATAAACGGTATGAATTAGGCTTCAACTATGTCACCCGGGGTTGAGTGGAGAGTGTTTGATACGAAGGATCAAACCCCATATACCATGTCTAAACATGTGTTTGACACTCGTAAGACACCGATACTTTAGAAAAGAACGAAAAACTCGTGTGAGATTGACTATTCAATCATTCGATTTTCGTGTTAACAACGAGAAATACAAGTTCAAAAAGAACCAATGTAAAAACATAGATGATCTCTCTCTGCTCTCTTAAGCATTAACTAATCCACAAGTTTCAATGAGTAACTACCTATACCATCAAGGACCAAGGTAGACACATAACAAAGAATTCAAACATCGAACTACAACAACGAACATCAAATATTTTTCCTTAACTAAGTTGTCATTCCTTGTTTTTGGTATCAGTCTCCGGTGCTGTGTTAGAAGCATTCATCAGCAAGTCGAACTTGTCTGACTTCCCCAACACGATTTCGATCTGAAACAGGGAGCAAGTAGAGATCAGAATGAATTCAACTACAAAATCCAGAAGTAAACTATATAGATTGTAAGAATATAAACCCGCCTTGGCTTTTAGGACCACCCTCCCTTTGTTCTCGTCTTTCATGCTGACCGTGGATGTCGAAACTTCTGCTTTGTTCCATAAACAGTCAATACCAAATCATTCATGCTCGATGAGAAACTTCTTTAGATTAAGAGAAAATTTTTCTTACTCTTCTCAATAGCCAATCCATTATTCTTCAAGATCTCAGCAATAGTGACAACAGTAGTGATTGCTGCATTACAAGTTCAAGGGCGGAAAATCAGGAAGCATTATGACAATGAATCCATCTCATAGCAGAAAAAGGCGAATAGGCGGCGAACTACCAGATGGACATTAAAGCACTAAACCAGGTAAAAATATTAGGAAATCGATGTACATGGAAAGCAGAAAAAAAGGTAATTTTAGGAAATCAATCATTTGCAACTGTTCATAATTTAAAGTCCACAGTTCACAGAAACAAAACTGAGAAATGTACCCATGCCCAAGGCAGAAAGCTCAACCTCATCATGCTGCTGAATGTATCTCTGCATAAAAAGGAAACAAAACTGAAACATGAAGCATAGCTTTGACTATGATAATCCACATAGATTAAGTTGGATAAACTAATGTAAAGTGTTGCTAATGAACTTGCATTAGATCTATAACCACAGATTTACTACAAACATTTACAAGGATAAATGATCATAATTAGCCTCTAAATCTTTAATGAACTGAAAAGCTGGGAAACAAGAATTCTGATTTTTAATATAAAAAAGAAAGATCAAATACATAGTAATTAACAACCCATTGTGATTAAAAAGATCAGTCAAAAACATCATCTTGTATGAAACACATCGAATAAAAACAAAAACCCTGATAAAAAAACCTGCTTTGGCAAGATTAACATAGAAAAAAAGAGGCTTTTTACTGTTGGACACTTGAATTCTGGTTTTTAATATAAAAAGAAAGATCAAATACATAGTAATTAGAAACCCATTATGATTAAAAAGATCAAATGACATATTAAAGAAGACCCCAAAACCAAGATCAGTCAAAAACATCATCTTGTATGAAACACATCGAATAAAAACAAAAACCCAGATAAAAAAAAAACCTTACTTTGGCAAGATTAACATAGAAAAAGAGAGGCTTTTTAGTGTTGGACACTTGAATTCTGTTCTTCTTCTGTGCCTCTACTCCTCCTGTAGCAGCCACTGCCTCCACACCCATTGTCGTTCTCGGATTAATGCTCCTCGAATTCTTCGATCTTAATTTCTTCGCTTTGGATCGTGTTTTTTTCTTTTCTTTCTTTCTTATTTCAGTTTTTCTTGATTTCTTTATGTTGTTTTGTGTAGCGGGAAACTTGGCGGGCAGAAAATACCGTTACGGGATGGTGGTTATATAGGGAAACAAATGCACCAATGATAATTGAGCACGTGGTGAGATGTTATTGGTTGTGGACGTAGTAAGAGAGAAAGACGGGTTTTCTTTAATACATAATAAATAAATTATGCATTTAATGGATAAAACCATAAAATATCCATTTCTCTTTTATGGGCTTAAAGCCCATAAACTTGAGTTTTCTTTATCGGGCATGTGCATTTGTCAACAAATGGGCTTCAAAAGTGGGTCATATAATATGAAAATTGATCTCTTAAATTGTGTTTTTGGTAGGAGGGGGAAAATTAAATCGGGATGAAACTTACGTTTAAAAAAAATGTTCGTGAGTTTAAATTTGTTAAATGAATTTTTAATATAATATTTTACTTTTTATTTTTTAATATAATTTTATGTATATAATAATTTAATTTAAAAAATAATAAAAAAATAAAATTATTAATTAAGTTATAAAAATAATTCAATATTTATATATGTGAAATTATATAAAATAATTGTGAAAAGAAAAAATATATTGAATTTAGTTTAAAAATACAAGTATGTCAACTTTAATTTAATTAATAGATTTATTTTGGTGGTTTAGATGTTTTTATGTATCTCAAATGCATGACGTTCGAGTCTCCTTAATCCATATTTGTTTATTTTTTTATAGCATTAATTCTATATTAATACGTATACTATATTTTGCAATCCATATCTCAAAGGCGAACTTGGCTCAGTTGTAAAGCCACATCATTTATTCCATACTTGCTCGAGTTCAAATTATGACATTGTCAAGTTGTTTATGAATTTTATTTCCTTCTTCAATCAGGTGACACGTGTCACCACATGATTAGAGGCGAAAAATAAATTTGTTAAATTAAATATAAATAATTAAATTCTTATAATAAGGTGGTGACACATATATAAGTAACGAATATCAAATATATAATTATACAAATTTTTACTAATTGTCATGTCACTCTCTTCATATTGTTAAACTATCAATTTAATATATAAAAAATAGTGATCAAGACTTAATTTATCCATTTCAAAATTGATAAAGTCTTAAGAAATATTTAAACTAACAAATGTGAATCATACTTAAAGGCTGATTTTTCATTTAAATCTAAACAAAACTTAAGAGTTGTTTTCTATATTCAAAGAAATTGATATATCGTATGATAAGTCTCATCAACAAATATATTAAAGGGTAAAGTACACTGATAGTCACTGAACTTTGATGCAAAAAACAAAATGGTAACCGACCTTTCAAAAATCACGAAGTAGCAATTAAATTTTAGATTTTGAAACAAAATGATAACTAGGGCGTTAAACCCCGTTAACCTCTAACGAAAATTTGACTGGATATGCCACATCCCACCCAATTTTCCACCTCATATTTAGAAAATAATAAAACCATATTACATGTCATTTATCATAACAAAAAGTTGATAATCTCGTGTTGTAGTTCTTGAATGAAATTAATCTTTTGTTGCGAATAAACAGAGGAAAAACAAAGATAAAAGAAAGAGAATTGGTTTTGATTTGATTGCTTTGAAGAAGCAATCAATCAGAATTGGATGAATTGCAGCAGATGATGATTTGTTGTTGCTCTCAGAATGCGAGAGATTGGTTTCACGCTCGTCTTCACGATTACGATAGGCTCCTGAATGTCGCCGTCGTCCTCATTTACATTCAAGTAATTTCTCCCTTTCTTTTTGCCCTTTTTTATTAAGATTACAACAAATCTAGGGTTTCTTTGTTAAAAAGGGGAGTTTTTGTTTGGTTGACCAGATTGGGTGTTCCTTGATCGGGTCCCTCGGCGCATTATACAACGGTGTGTTGCTGATGAATTTGGGGATCGCATTGTTCGCTTTGGTTGCTATCGCCAGCAGCAGTCAGAGCTTGGGCCGAACCTACGCCGTTTTGCTCTTCTGCGCCATTCTTCTTAACGTTTCTTGGTTCATCCTCTTTTCCAGCAGGTGCCGGATGAGGAGGGGAAGGCTGCGGCGGTGGAGCTGGTTCCGGAGCCAATAACCACTGTTGATCAATGGCAGTTGTTGCCTTTTGGTGTGAAGCTTTTCGTCCGTGAAAAGATTTGATAGCTGTTGAGGATTAGGGTTTATAAATGATTTATTTTTAATTTTTAGAATTGACATGGAATATAGTTTTATTATTTTCTAAATATGAGGTGGAAAATTGGGTGGGGATTTGACATATCCAGTCAAATTTTCGTTAGAGGTTAACGGGGTTTAACGCCCTAGTTACCATTTTGTTTCAAAATCTAAAGTTTAATTGCTACTTCGTGATTTTTGAAAGGTCGGTTACCATTTTATTTTTTGTATCAAAATTCAGTGACCATCGATGTATTTTACCCTATATTAAAACTGAATACGAAAACTCGAAATAACTATTAAAACGAGTAAATTAAAAAGATTGTTTTTTTAGAAAGGTTGGATTCAATCCACCCTCCCCACAAAAGATTTCGATTACTTTATATGGGGTGTGAAAAGTAGATTGAAGCTAAAGCTAAAGAATTGGAACAAACCAAATCTTTCGAATGGTCATTTTCACATTAAAATAAAGGAGAAAAATCAAAAATTTCTTCTGATACGCAAATAGGAGCATACAAATCACATGTTTGGGACAACAAAGTGCTGTCCTAATACACGCACACGTACTATAATATTTGTCGGCAATAACTCATTAACACGTTAAATTCATCTCTTGCTCCATTTACTATGTAAACGTTATCGATTTAGTCCCTATAATAGTCGTGAAATTTGTTAAATCATATTATCTAGACCGTGATTTAAATTTTAACATTTGAAAAGTTCAGGGATTAGAATTGATCAAACTATAGTACATAATAATACATGTTCTTTAATCTTAGCCCTTTAAAAATGGACACACGTTGTGCATATAAGTTACTCAAATCTGAATCTCTTAAAAATAACAACTTTCTCTCTCATTAGGACCACTCAACGAATTCGTATTTAAAATTTAATCAATACTCTATATTTTAATTTTACGACATTGAGTCATTGCACTATTTTAAATTCAATCGCTAACAACCACTTGAAAACTATAAAAAATAAAATGGTAGTTGTAGAGGACTAAAAGGTTAGTTTATCTTTTTATAGTTATTAGATTCGCAATCAACGATAAAATTAAACAAAAATTAACGAGGATTAAAATTTTTAAATAAAAATAATATAATAACTCAATATCATAAAATTAAAATAAATTGACATAAATACCATAATCTTATTTATCGTAAAATTAAATTTAAAACTTCCCAAATCAAATATCAAAATATGATTCATGTAGATTGTGTGTTCAACTTCAAACTAACATGTTGGAGCTTGAGTACTCAAACAAAACTTTGCCAACCTCAATTATTACTGCCAAATTTCTGGTTTTAACCATTCATAATTTCATCATGATGATGTGAAATTTCACCAAGAAGTGCTAAACGACTATCAATATATATTATTATAAAGTAAAAAAATAATTTAGCCTCTCAACATTTCATTTTTAGTCAAAATAGTCCTTTTGTAAATAAAAAAATATTAGTCAATTAAGAATAAATGACTTAAAATGACGGGATAAGCTTACATATCAGTGCACACTGCCATGACATTGTCATATAAATAAAAGTGTTAACTTAATAGAATGTCACATTTGTCAAAAAAAATAATTTTATAAAATTATATAAAATATACAATTATTTTTTCTACTGGCGTGTCATTATGTTAAGTTATTCTAAGTTTTTTACTATCAGTTGAAAAACATTTTCATTCGTGGATGAACCATTTTGACTCAAAATGAAACGTTAAAGGTTAAATTGCTTAACATAAATAGAGATCAAAACGATTGTTATGTCAAACATAAGAGACATTTTTTTCACATTAAAGCTATTATAAACACTAATTTAAGTAATTAAATTTAATTTAAATTAAAGAATACGATTTAAATTTGACCATTAGTTCTTTCAATAAGAACATATAAAAGATAAACATTAACCATAAATTTTAAAACTGCTCTATAATCGAATGTCGTAACAAAAAATCAAATCAACAATCATTAATTATAATTAGAAAAGTTGTTAAACCGATTAAACCGATTTTTTCACTGCACCTTTGGAACATTTTTTTCAACGATGATAAAAGTAACAATGATATTTCCTATTGACAGTTAACAATACAATGTATTTGGTCCATAATTAATTAAGATTAGACAACAGGGTGGTTCAAAATTAGCTTTTCTTCAGATTGTAATGTTGGACTAAAACAAAAAAAAAAAACTATCATTAGCGAAAGGAAATTTCACCCACAATGTTTTTAAGGTTGAATTATATTACGAGTTATTTTCATCAAGTCATTTATAATACTGCCTAATAAAAATTATTTATTTTATTAATTTTTTTCATGTTATTTTTATTAAGCGAGTCTTTATTTAATAAAAATAATTTTTTCATGTTTTTTTTATTAAGTGAGTTTTTCTTTAATAAAAATAATTTTTTAACATAATATCGAATAGCTTTTATTATTTAGAAAGAGAGCCAAACATGAAACTATTCATAATGAACAACAACAAAATTAAAAAATTGAAAATAGAAAAAGATGAAAGGACTCTTCTCCTTCTCGAAAAAAAAAATTCAGTCACACCAGTAGAAGATACTCTCACCATTGCTCAGATGGATAAATAGATTCCATTGAACGAAAAAATGACGGGAGAGTATTCAACACACAAGAGATAAATGAATCCCCTAGACGCTTGATAAGTGATGGAGTGGCGAGCGAAACCAACAGTCTTATTGTAACCCCCTCGTCCCGGTCTGGTCGGATGACCGGTCCGAGTGGGCCACACGGGGAAAACCGAAACGAAACCCGTTAAGATTTCCCCTCGGTTAACGACCCTAAAAATTCTTTTTGTTTTATCTTGTCTATATGCATAAATTAATCCTACATAAGGCACAACAGCGGGAATACAAACATTTGTAACGTGCATCGACCAACCAAACAATTAAACAGCTCATTTTAAACCTTTACAGCAGGTCGTTTCGAAACGCCCTTAGGGTGTTCCGAAACGCCTTGACTTAGTCAACAGGCCAGGGTCAACCATAAGGTGACCGTTCTGAAACAGGGGTGACCCGTATCGGAACGACCTTGACGGTCAATATCTCGTGGTCAACGAGATTTGACCGTTTCGAAACACCAAAGGCCCGTTTCGGAACGCCTTTATCTCGTCAATTTCTCAAAATTCCAGTAGCAAAAATGTTCCGAAACGACCCTCATCCGTTTCGAAACGGCAGGCCATTTGCAAAGGACCCGTTCCGGAACAGGGGGACCCGTTCCGAAACGCCCCATGTCTGCAGACACTATTTGGCTGTTTTAAGGCACAAGGGTGCCCTTAAACACCTCCAAAACACCTCACAACACCATACAAATTAAACACAAGGTATACCAACCATACTAGCATGCTTCACAAGATTTAGACAAGTCTAACACTAAGGTAACACCCCACAAACATGCATTCCTTCAAACATCATTCAAACATAAAGATGGCCTCTAAGGCACTTAGCTAGCATTCAAAATAAGCAATTAGGCATGAGTTAACATTCATCATGGCAACACAACCATGCAAAAGCAAGATATAAGGGAGTCTATACATGCTCCTAAACAACCAACAACTACTCAACAAAACCATACATGTCCCATTGCTCAAACTATTACATGTTTAACATTAAAAATCCATACTTGATGAACTCAAGCCAAAAACCACACTTGGAGGCCCTCCACTTGCCCGAGAAACCCACGAACTAAGGATCTGCAATGTTGAACAAAGAGAGCGTAAGCAATGATGCTTAGTGAGGGTAAGCTCTAAAAACAAACCTCAACATTGCAGGGTCCGAGCACGATCTAGCCAAGGTAAAACACAACCATACCAAGGGTCCACAAGAGCCATGAAGTAAGGATGCATGAGCAATATACAATATAAATGCCATGATCATAAGCCCAACTTTACAATACGTGTAATCACATTTAACATTCAATTCATAGCTCATATGTCACAACACATTGATACACATATCAATCAACATTGGCACCTAGTTAAGACCTAAATACGCGGATAGACACGTTGGAACTCACATCCAACAACCATATTACCTCACGGTGGGATTTCACTCATCACCGGTCTCGCGGAGGGGATTCCACTCATCCTCACGCCCCGTCGATGGGATTCCACTCATCACCGACTACATTTAAATATAATTTCTGGGCGAACCCGTACTCCTCCTTGGTGGCTCAACGCCACCAAGGCCACGCGCGACTTTTGACTCATGTGTACACACTAACATCCTAATGATCGATCATTTGTATTCAAGTATACTAGTGCCAACACTTACTCATTTCTCTTTACCCATTTCAACCAATTCCGTGCTTAGCACGTACTCACCAACAACCATCATCATGCATGTCTCAATCATCACATTTCATATCTCATTCCACATGTATAATACAATATACATAACCATTCATATCACATATCATACGAGACATACACAATCACATAGAAGAGTTCATCCAAAGGTTCTAGATCAAGTTTAGGATTAGGCTACCACCCTAATCCTAACTCTAGGTGGGTCTACCAAGCCCAACCTAGTCCATATACTCGAACCAACTATTTTAAAACCTTTAAAAGCAAACAACCACTCACCTAAGCTTCCAAGCTCCAAGACCAAGCAAGCAATCACCTTCAACTTCCCGGATTCGGTCCCAAAGCCTCTTCCACATTTCCTCTTGCTTCTAGTCAAACAAAACACATACATTACTTCTCAATCCAATGCTAATTCAACCATCAATCTACTTTGCAAATCACAACCCAATTTCCTCAAATTCCCAAACCACATAACATCTCAAAAACCCAATTTTCGGACTCCAACAACCATTGGCTGAAATACCCATTTCCAAGCACCCAAATGACTTCCAAAACATCCCAAATCACCCTCCTAACATAGGTAGACCATCAGCCCTTCAATTCCAACACTAAACCTCTCAAAAACCCAATTTTTCATACTTTAAAATTTGCCCTAAGGACCCACTACGAAATTTCATCCAAAATCAACCAAATTAATATATGTTGTATATTTCATTATGATTAAACATAACCCCAAAACAATTTCTCAAAACAAATTGGAAAACCCCATCAAAAACCCAAATTTCCATATGAACCCTAATTCCCAAAACTCAATATTTTTGAAATCTAAAACAATAGATAAGTAAAGGATAGAGAGGAGGTTAAGAAAATATGTTTACCTCTTAATTTGATGTTGAAATCGATTAGCAAAGTCAATGGAATAGTAACTAGGGTTTTAGGAGAGTTTGAAAATGGGGGAGAGGGTTTTGAAATTGGGAAAGGGAAAATGAGGAGGAAGATGACAACTTTTCCATAAAAGTTGTCTTGCTTTATTTAAAATATGGGTAAATCACAACTTTGGTCCCTCCCTCTTTATTAAGATTCAAATAGGTCATTATTCATAGTTGGTTTATTTTAATTAGATTTTATTTGACTCGAACAACAACCCGGCTAACTCCTAGGCCCAAGACACGAGTATTACAACTCTCTCCCACTTAAGGAATTTTGTCCCCGAAATTACCTGGTGGAAACAAATACGGAAACTGCTCAACCATATCTATTTTCCTCTCCCACGTGGCCTCTTCCACGCCTCTATGTCTCCACAACACCTTGACCAACTCTATGGTCTTGCCGCGCAACACCTTACTATCAGAAGCAAGTATCTCAACGGGTTCTTCATTATAGGACAAATCCGGATTTAACTCTATCTTCTCAACGGGCATCACATGAGAAGGATCTGATCTATATCTCCTAAGCATAGACACATGAAAGACATCATGGATCTTCTCTAACTCCGAAGGTAACCTCAAGCGATAAGCTACAGGCCCAATCCGCTCAACTATCTCATACGGACCAATGAACCTCGGACTCAATTTGCCCTTCCGGCCAAATCTCATCACCTTCTTCCACGGAGATACTTTCAGAAACACTTTCTCACCCACTGAGTACTCAATCTCTTTCCTCTTCAAATCCGCATAAGACTTCTGACGATCGGAAGCTGCTTTCAAACGGTCACAAATCAACTTCACTTTTTCTGTAGTTCCTTTAAGCAAGTCTGGCATAGGTAACAATCTCTGACCTGTCTCAGCCTAACAAATCGGAGTCCTACATCGTCTACCATACAAAGCCTCATACGGTGCCATCTGAATACTAGACTGGTAACTGTTGTTGTAAGCAAACTCAACCAACGGTAAGTGCTTCTCCCAAGAACCCTGAAAATCAATCACACAACAACGAAGCATATCCTCAAGAATCTGTATCACTCGCTCTGACTGCCCATCGGACTGCGGATGATAAGATGTGCTGAAATGCAAATGGCTACCCAAAGCACTATGCAAGCAACTCCAGAACCTCGAAGTAAACCTAGGATCCCTATCTGAAACAATAGACTTCGGAACTCCATGAAGTCTCACAATCTCACGGACGTACAAGTTTGCCAACTTGTCTAAGGAATCCGTAGTGTTCACTGCTAAGAAGTGAGCACACTTAGTGAACCTATCAACAATCACCCAAACTGAGTTCTTCTTCGAAGGAGACAAAGGCAACCCAGACACAAAATCCATGGTGATCCTCTCCCATTTCCATTCCGGAATCTTCAAAGGCTGTAGCAAACCTGAGGGAACCTGATGTTCTGCCTTCACTCTCTGACAAACCATACAACGGCTCACATACTCGGCTACATCTCTCTTCAAACCAACCCAGAAGTAATCATCCTTCAAATCTCGATACATCTTAGTACTACCTGGATGCATAGAAAAGGGACTCGAATGTGCTTCACTCAAAATCTGACGTCTCAACTCAACATCTTCCGGTACAACAATTCTATTTCTAAAGCACAACAAGCTCTCACCACTGAAACTATACTCAGTCGGTCTTCCTTCGGCTATGTCTTGAACATGAGGAACTAGGCTTGCATCTTGCAACTGTTTCTCTCTAATCAACTGAATCAAAGAAGGCTTCACTTGCAACTCGGTGATCAAACCACCATCATCGGACGCACTCAATCTAGCAAACATAGCTCTCAACTCAACGGCCACTTTTCTACTCAAAGCATCGGCTACTACGTTTGCTTTACCCGGATGATACTCAATGGTCAAATCATAATCTTTTAACAACTCTAGCCATCTCCTCTGTCTCAAGTTCAACTCTTTCTGTGTCATCAAGTACTTCAAGCTCTTGTGATCGGTGTAAACTATACACTTCTCACCATACAAGTAATGACGCCAAATCTTCAATGCAAAAACAACTACGGCCAACTCTATATCATGAGTAGGATAGTTCTTCTCATGAATCTTCAACTGTCTAGAAGCATAAGCAACAACTCTCCTATCTTGCATCAAAACACATCCTAAGCCTACGTAGGAAGCATCACTGTAAATCACAAACTCCTTACCTGAAACAGGCTGCACTAACACTGGAGCATTCGTCAAAGCTTCTTTCAATTTTTCAAAGGTCTTATGTCTTGTATCTGACCATTCATACTTAACTCCCTTTTGCAACAACTTGGTCAAAGGAGCAGCTACTCTAGAGAAGCCATCAACAAATCTCCTATAGTAACCGGCTAATCCTAGGAAACTCCTAATCTCAGTCACGGACTTAGGTTGTTTCCACTCAACAATAGTCTCAATCTTCGATGGATCAACTCGGATACCTTCGACCGAAACAACATGACCAAGAAATACAACCTCTCGAATCCAAAACTCACATTTACTAAGCTTCGCATACAACTGATTGCTCAACAACCTCTGTAAAACAAATCTCAAGTGCTCATCATGCTCTTCTTCTGTCTTCGAGTACACAAGTATATCATCAATGAAGACAACCACAAACCGGTCTAAATAGTCTCTGAAAATTCTGTTCATCATGTCCATGAATGTTGCTGGTGCATTCGTGAGCCCAAATGGCATCACAAGAAACTCATAGTGACCATATCTAGTCCTAAAAGCTGTCTTCGGAACATCACACTCTTTCACCTTCAACTGATAGTACCCGGATCTCAAATCTATCTTCGAGAATACTGAAGCACCTCTCAACTGATTAAACAAATCATCTATACGAGGCAACGGATACTTGTTCTTCACAGTCAACTGATTCAACTGTCTGTAGTCAATACACATGCGCAAGCTACCATCTTTCTTTTTCACAAACAACACTGGAGCACCCCACGGAGAACTACTAGGCCTAATGAAACCACGGTCTAATAATTCTTGCAACTGACTCTTTAATTCTTTCAACTCTTTCGGAGCCATACGATACGGAGCTATCGAAACTGGGTTAGACCCTGAAACTGTCTCAATCACAAACTCAACATCTCTGTCAGGAGGCAAACCCGGCAACTCTTCAGGGAACACATCTGGAAAGTCACACACTGTTCTGATATCTTTCGGCCTGGCTTCACTCATATCCGGATTCATAACATAAGCTAAATAGGCCCCACATCCAGAGTCCATCAACCTATGAGCCTCTAAAGCTGACACCACATTAGACAAGAACTTAATGTTCTCGCCCACTACCACTACCTCATAGTCATCAGAAAGCTTCAAGGAAATTCTCTTTGTCTCAAAATCTACACTAGCTCGATGATCAACCAACCAGTCCACACCCAATATAATATCAAAACCGTAGAAGGGAAGTTCCATCATATCAACTGAGAACATATGACCCTGAATCTTCAGTGGACACCTCCTATACATACGTCTAAACACAACTGTCTCACCAAAAGAACTAGTAACATGCATTCCTACATCTAAGATCTCAACAGGAATATCTAACTTATGTGCATGCTCACTCAAAATGTAGGAATACGTAGAACCCGAATCAACCAAAGAAAGCAAAGACATAGACTGTAACTCGAAATTACCTGCTATCACATTGGTGTCGTTCCCGGCCTCTCTCTGAGCATAGACTCTCGCTGGTCCTCCCGCCTCTGGCTGCACAGCCACAACATGAGCAAGGTTCCTCTGAGCATCTACCCTAGGTGCATCAGCCCTAGGCTGGAAGTAGCCACAACCGCGCCCATGGCCTCTTTGATAATCATTCGCTCTCGCAGGAGCCTGAGCAACGTTAGGCGCCTGAGCCGCCTGATGCGGACAATCCCTCCTAAAGTGGTCCCTCGAACCACAGTTCCAACAGGCATGGAAGTTACCCCCAACACTCACCAGCATGTTGCCTCCCACAACGGGTACACTCGGGCAAACGCCCTCCTCCTCTATGGCCCTGATGGCCCCTACCATGGTGGCCTCCGCCACGTCTATGGTCAAACTGATGTCCGCCACCTCTGTGCCTCTTAGCATCTCTACCATCAAAGTTGTTGTGCCTCTTACCAGAACTAGATCCCCTAGAACGCTTGGCCAGCCCCAAGCTATGCTCAATGTCCTTGGCTCTAGCAACCAAGACATCAAAGTCAGAATAATCAGAAGCCAAGGTATACCTCTTAACTTCCTCATGAAGTCCGTATATGAAACGATCACATCGAGTCCTCTCAGTAGGTACTAACTCCGGAGCATACTGACTCAGACGAACGAAACGAATCTCATAATCAGTCACAGAAGCATCTCCCTGAGTGAGAGCCATGAACTCTCTCTTCTTCTCATCTAGGTACCTCGGTCCCAAGTACCTCTTCCGGAAAGCAGACTCAAAGAACTCCCAATCAATCTCTGCCTCTGGAACCCCGGTAGTAATGGTGACCCACCAGGTGTAGGCATCACCCTGAAGCAACGAGATCACACAACCCAACCTACGTGCGCCCGCACAACCCATCTGAGCCAAGATACGAACTGTCTTCTCCAACCATAACTCCGACCTCTCCGGAGTAGATCCTCTAAACTCCTCGGCCCCTAAGCTACGGAGCCTCTCCAAAGGTAGACTAGCATCATCACACCTAGGCTGAGCTGCAGCCTGAGCTCCCGCAACTGCGGCCTGAAATGCTCCCGCTATTGCTTGCACTAGCGGAGTCATGTCAATTCCAGCTGGACCTTGGCCACCTTGGCCACCTTGTGGTCCATTTCCTCCGGCTCCATCCTCGCCCCCAACTCCAGGTGGAGGAGGTGGTGGTGGTGGAGGTGGTGGAGGAGCGCCAACTCCCGCGACCACCGGCCCTTCATGGTGAGCCTCCACACCAACTGCCGGCTCAACAGGAGCCGCAACTCGTGGTTCCTGACGAACCAACCTCGGTCTACCTCTCGGTCTAGACATCGCTCTCACAGATATCAACTACAACCACAACAACAAAACATACAAGTTGGGTTAGCAAGGCAAGGTTTCCAAGTGTTCAAGTATGTTTCCTCACTTAAAAATCATTCATTTTTTTTCCAATGTAATAGCAGCAATGGGACCCACACACACATGCTTTAAAATAAAACAATCAGCATACTTGTCACACAGCAATCATTCTTGCAAAACAAGCAAACACCGTGCAATTCAATTTAAAAACTTAAACTTACCTCACTTACCTGCCCAAGGTCTCGGTAACCTTAGGCTCTGATACCAACAAGTGTAACCCCCTCGTCCCGGTCTGGTCGGATGACCGGTCCGAGTGGGCCACACGGGGAAAACTGAAGCGAAACCCGTTAAGATTTCCCCTCGGTTAACGACCCTAAACAGCAGCGGGAATACAAACATTTGTAACGTGCATCGACCAACCAAACAATTAAACAGCTCATTTTAAACCTTTACAGCAGGCCGTTTCGAAATGCCCTTAGGGTGTTCCGAAATGCCTTGACTTAGTCAACAGGCCAGGGTCAACCATAAGGTGACCGTTCCGAAACAGGGGTGACCCGTATCGGAACGACCTTGACGGTCAATATCTCGTGGTCAACGAGATTTGACCGTTTCGAAACACCAAAGGCCCGTTTCGGAACGCCTTTATCTCGTCAATTTCTTAAAATTCCAGTAGCAAAAATGTTCCGAAACGATCTTCATCCGTTTCGAAACGACAGGCCATTTGCAAAGGACCCGTTCCGAAACGCCCCCTGTCTGCAGACACTATTTGGCTGTTTTAAGGCACAAGGGTGCCCTAAAACACCTCCAAAACACCTCACAACACCATACAAATTAAACACAAGGTATACCAACCATACTAGCATGCTTCACAAGATTTAGACAAGTCTAACACTAAGGGAACACCCCACAAACATGCATTCCTTCAAACATCATTCAAACATAAAGATGGCCTCTAAGGCACTTAGCTAGCATTCAAAATAAGCAATTAGGCATGAGTTAACATTCATCATGGCAACACAACCATGCAAAAGCAAGATATAAGGGAGTTTATACATGCTCCTAAACAACCAACAACTACTCAACAAAACCATACATGTCCCATTGCTCAAACTATTACATGTCTAACATTAAAAATCCATACTTGATGAACTCAAGCCAAAAACTACACTTGGAGGCCCTCCACTTGCCCGAGCAACCCACGAACTAAGGATCTGCAATGTTGAACAAAGAGAGCGTAAGCAATGATGCTTAGTGAGGGTAAGCTCTAAAAACAAACCTCAACATTGCAGGGTCCGAGCACGATCTAGCCAAGGTAAAACACAACCATACCAAGGGTCCACAAGAGCCATGAAGTAAGGATGCATGAGCAATATACAATATAAATGCCATGATCATAAGCCCAACTTTACAATACATGTAATCACATTTAACATTCAATTCATAGCTCATATGTCACAACACATTGATACACATATCAATCAACATTGGCACCTAGTTAAGACCCGAATACGCGGATAGACACATTGAAACTCACATCCAACAACCATATTACCTCACGGTGGGATTTCACTCATCACCGGT
Source organism: Hibiscus tridactylites (assembly GCA_958450335.1). NCBI lineage: Eukaryota > Viridiplantae > Streptophyta > Magnoliopsida > Malvales > Malvaceae > Hibiscus > Hibiscus tridactylites. The sequence continues at coordinate 4,904,963 of OY288265.1, read as the reverse complement.
CTCGTGGAGGGGATTCCACTCATCCTCACGCCCCGTCGATGGGATTCCACTCATCACCGACTACATTTAAATACAATTTCCGGGCGAACCCGTACTCCTCCTTGGTGACTCAACGCCACCAAGGCCACGCGCGACTTTTGACTCATGTGTACACACTAACATCCTAATGATCGATCATTTGTATTCAAGTATACTAGTGCCAACATTTACTCATTTCTCATTACCCATTTCAACCAATTCCGTGCATAGCACGTACTCACCAACAACCATCATCATGCATGTCTCAATCATCACATTTCATATCTCATTCCACATGTATAATACAATATACATAACCATTCATATCACATATCATACGAGACATACACAATCACATAGAAGAGTTCATCCAAAGGCTCTAGATCAAGTTTAGGATTAGGCTACCACCCTAATCCTAACTCTAGGTGGGTTTACCAAGCCCAACCTAGTCCATATACTCGAACCAACTATTTTAAAACCTTTAAAAGCAAACAACCACTCACCTAAGCTTCCAAGCTCCAAGACCAAGCAAGCAATCACCTTCAACTTCCCGGATTCGGTCTCAAAGCCTCTTCCACGTTTCCTCTTGCTTCTAGTCAAACAAAACACATACATTACTTCTCAATCCAATGCTAATTCAACCATCAATCTACTTTGCAAATCACAACCCAATTTCCTCAAATTCCCAAACCACATAACATCTCAAAAACCCAATTTTCGGACTCCAACAACCATTGGCTGAAATACCCATTTCCAAGCACCCAAATGACTTCCAAAACATCCCAAATCACCCTCCTAACATAGGTAGACCATCAGCCCTTCAATTCCAACACTAAACCTCTCAAAAACCCAATTTTTCATACTTTAAAATTTGCCCTAAGGACCCACTACGAAATTTCATCCAAAATCAACCAAATTAATATATGTTGTATATTTCATTATGATTAAACATAACCCCAAAACAATTTCTCAAAACAAATTGGAAAACCCCATCAAAAACTCAAATTTCCATATGAACCCTAATTCCCAAAACTCAATATTTTTGAAATCTAAAACAATAGATAAGTAGAGGATAGAGAGGAGGTTAAGAAAATATGTTTACCTCTTAATTTGATGTTGAAATCGATTAGCAAAGTCAATGGAATAGTAACTAGGGTTTTAGGAGAGTTTGAAAATGGGGGAGATGGTTTTGAAATTGGGAAAGGGAAAATGAGGAGGAAGATGACAACTTTTCCATAAAAGTTGTCTTGCTTTATTTAAAATATGGGTAAATCACAACTTTGGTCCCTCCCTCTTTATTAAGATTCAAATAGGTCATTATTCATAGTTGGTTTATTTTAATTAGATTTTATTTGACTCGAACAACAACCTGGCTAACTCCTAGGCCCAAGACACGGGTATTACACTTATAAGATACTTCGCTGAATAGATCTGAATGTATCAACAAACAACCACAAGAGGGGATCAAACTATTGAACGACCACCAACAGTCACACATTAGAATTGAACGTCGTGAGAAACTCTACACGAACACAAATATACCAAAAAGGTAGGCGAATAACGTGTCGTAAGACAGAGGCGGGCCACAAAGACAGAGAAGACAAACACAACAATATGTGCCAAAAGTAGGAATCCAAAACAACGAGATTCTAATATAAAAATTTAGGGATAGAGAAAATAAACGAAAATGCAAAAAAAAAAACAATATATAAAAAACATGATGAAAGAATATTGACGGTCCACATCAGCACTAAGGCTGGTGCCGCCACCGATCACATAAAAATAAAAAAAATAAAAAGCGACGGATGAGAGAAAAATCTTTAATAAAATGGAAGCGGCGGTCGACACCCTTCCTAATTTTAAATTTTAAATATTTGTAAAAACATTTTTTAATCTAATGTATAGTAAATATGATGTGATTTTTATTAATTGAGACCATAGATGACGTGGTGGAAAAGACCCATAATATAATTTTTCGTTGCTGAAGACTGCCCACATTACTTTAAGGATTATTATCTTATACACTGACGGTGGAATCTTTTAGTTTCCACAAGCACCTTAATTTTAGGGTTTAAAATCTTAGTTTAGGGTTTAGGTCTAGGGGTTTAGAATTTAGGGATAGTTGTTAAAATTCAGGGTTTAGGGTTATAATTTAGGATTTATAAGTTAAAACCTAAATCCTAACCATATTACACTAAAAACTAAACCCCAACCTCTAAACCTAAAAATTCTAACCTTAAACCCTAAACTCTAACCACTATTCTTAAATTCTAAACTCGTGCACCTAAAACCCTAAACCCTACATCCTAAACTAAGACCTTAAACCTTGAAATTAAAGTGCTTGTGAAAATTAAAAGTTTCCACTGTCAGTGTATTAATATAAATCCTTACTTTAAATTAAAGGTAAAAACCACTCACATACGCAGTCATGATGGGTGGCGTTTTAAAATAGAAATCTTCACAACATGCGAGGACGGTTTGGTGGTCAGAACACGCTCACCTGCTCCACTCCTTTTTTTTTAAGTTTTGGGTTCAAGACCCCTTAAGAGCGTTGTCTTTACCTAAATTTTTTCACTCCCCCTCTAGAAGTAGAATAGGATTTAAAAAAAGGTAAACTACACAGATGACCACCGAACTATGGGGTTGGTATCAAAATGACCACTATATTATTTTTCGTCGCAAATGCACCACACAACTATTTAAATGGTTCCATTTTAGCCACACGCCGTTAAAAAAACGAAAAAGTTGACGGAACTGTTAAAAAATTGGTATAATTACACATTTGGTCCTCTATATTTTATACAATATATCAATTTAGTCCTAATTTTAATCTAATAAAATAAAATAATTATTCAATAAGATGGTGACACGTGTCACCACCCTACCAAGACTCGAACTCAAGACCTCTAGGTAAAGAGGCTGTGTGCTTGCCACTAAACCAAGCACACTTTCGTGCTATGGGGTCATTAATATATGTATTTAATGATTGTTAATGCCCAGAAAAATTAAAAAGAAGAAAATGCAATTGCAAGAATTCAAACCAAGGACCTCATGGTCCAAAGCACATGTGCTTGCCACTGCACCAAGTGTATGTATTGTGATATAATGTACGGCATTTAATATATGTCTTATATAGATTTTAATGCTTGAGAAAACAAACAATATAGTGATTTTAAGAAATTTGAATGTAATATTTTTATGATCCATAAAAAAATCTAACCCAATTAAATAAATCTAATAACTAAATTAAATTTAATTAAATTAATTAAATAAAAATAATTAAAGACTTCCAATAAGGTGGTGACACGTGTCACCATCTTATTGAATAATTATTTTATTTTACTAGATTAAAATTAGGACTAAATTGATATATTGTATAAAATATAGAGGACCAAATGTGTAATTATACTATTTTTTTAACAGTTCCGTCAACTTTTTCGTTTTTTTAACGGCGTGTGGCTAAAATGGAACCATTTAAATAGTTGTGTGGTGCATTTGCGACGAAAAATAATATAGTGGTCATTTTGACACCAACCCCATAGTTCGGTGGTCATCTGTGTAGTTTACCCTTTAAAAAAATAGAAATCTTTAGTTTCTTTTTAGTGTCATTATATGTGATGTTTCAACACTAAAAAATTAGGTTTAAGAATTAAAATTAGAGGTTAAAATTAAGGTCTAAGTTAAAAGGATTTATTTTTAAGGGTTTAAGATTTAAAATTTAATTGTTTTAGTGTTACTACATAAATAGAAACATCATAAAATGACAAAGGATTTTGCATTCTTAAAATTCTTTCTACATGAAAATCCAAATGAACCCTTAATTACGTATAATCCTTCAATAATCTTCTCCTTTGTGTTAAGATCGAACACCGGAATGGTTAACTCATTTAATTTCAATATTAAAAATATTAAATTTTAAATTCAAAATTGAATGGTAATATTTACTTTATTTAATATTTAAATTTATAAAACAAATTATTATTAGACAAAAAATAGGGGCACGGCTCCTCTCACCCTCTTTAATTGAAAGATTCCTCAATACCTAGGCAAATTTATTTACATTTATGTCATATTTCATATATTTGTATAACTGGTATGAAAAAAATATTATTAAATGTATTATATAACGAATATAACATTCAATAAATCTTTTATTTTTTTCCAGAAAATTTATAAAGGGTCGTTCATCGTATAGTAAGTTAAATTAAACAATCATTGTTTACATTGTTAAAAGATCTTCTATTTCCTTTGAGAAAAGTTCGTTAAGTATTGTTATGTGAACAATCAATTAAACCTCAAAATGAACTCTATAAAAAAATTTAGTGACTTACTAGGTAATTTACCAATAAAATATTTGATTTCAATTTTTCAAAACATTTTATATTTTTCGAGAATTTCAAAAGTTAATCAGTATTTATAAGAAATCAAATTATATTAATTAATCTTTCCTTTTTTTATTAAATCAATTTTCATGATATACTTTAGACTTAAACATCAGATAGGTGCCCAAACTATACCTTTTTTCCAGTTAGGTGCCTAACGTTTGTTTCGGGCCACTTAGGTGCCTAACGTTTCATTCCGTAACTTATTTTAGGTTTTAACCGTGACGGACGTTAAAATATTCCGTTAAAGGACACGTGGCATGTTTTTAGATTTTTGGATATTAAAAATAATAATAAAAATAAATTAAATTAATTAAATCCCTTAAGCCCATCTTCTTCCCCATCAAACCATCCCTCCCATGTTCTTCTTCCCTCTCCGGTGAGTGAAGCTGCACAAGCAGCTTGTAATTGATTCTGATTTCGTAAAGTAGGTAAACAGAAGGTAAATCCCATCTAAGTAAGTGTTGGTTTCTCCAGCTTTGTTTTTCTTCCTAATGCTGTAGGCCAGTGGAATTACTCCTCTGTTAAATACCTCAATATACATGCCGCTGCCGGCAACAAGAAGCTGCAAGAGGAACCCAATCAGGAAAAAAATAAGCTTTTGAAGAATTTCTACAATGAGGAATTTTTGCAGGACATTACATCCTCGTACTTCTGAGTAAGAGCGAGCCTTTCATCTTCGGACATGTCGGGTCTCAGAACCACCATGGTCTCGTACTGTCGGAGCCCCGGTGGGCACTGGGGTTCCTCTTTATCTTCCAGTGCAGTTATGCCGGACTCAGGTTGGGAAGGCAGGTCATCGTCGGAACCGAGACCGCCTCCAAAGAAGGAATCGGTGAAGTCCAGGGTCTGGGCTTTGACGATTAAGGTAGTGGGGTTGTCTGTTTTGAGGGAAATATGAGAGTTTGGCTTTGCTGGGATGGGTTTGAGGCTGCAAGTGAAGGAGATGACGGGTAGAGGTGAGAATTGGGTGAGAAGGTGAGGGCAAAACGGGAAATTGGTTAGAGATGCCATTTGGGTGTTCTTTGATGTAGAGGTTCGGGGATTAGCGAAAGGAGAAGATGGAACGGATAAGGGGATTTAGATCAGGAGGAAGGGGATTAGCTAAACCGAGCCAAGAAGACAAGCTGCTTGTGCAGCTTCACTCGGGAAGAAGAATATTTTTTTTTTATTTTTAATATCCAAAAATCTAAAAACATGCCACGTGTCCTTTAACGAAATATTTTAATGTCTGTCACGGCTAAAACTTAAAATGGGTTACGGAATGAAACGTTAGACACCTAAGTGGCCCGAAACAAACGTTAGGCACCTAACTGGAAAAAAGGTATAGTTTGGGCACTTATCTGACGTTTAAGCCTATACTTTATGTATAAAATTTGAAAAGGAAAAAAAATCTTTTAGTTCTCATACATAAAATATGAATGAAAGTCAAAACATCAAAAAATTCAATGGCATTCTCTCCTTTTCAGTTCATCGAAGATTGTTGAGAAACTAAAAAGAGTTTTACACTCGAATATCGACTTCATCTTTAATTCAGTTATGACATGTTCTTTTATTTGTCTTTTCAGTCCTCACGAGTTTTTTTTCTTCTGAATTTGTATGTTTATATTAAGCTCAAATAGCTTCACTAGATTTTACCTATATTTAAAAAAAATAAGGTAAAAATTTTGGTGAGCTTAACGAGCAACGAGCCGAGTCGAGCAACGAGATTTTTAACAAGCACGAGTCAAGCAAAATTTTAGCGAGCTTAACGTGTAACGAGTTGAGTTGAGCAACAAATTTTTTTAACGAGCATGAGTTGAGCATTACTCAATTCGCGATCGGCTCGCTCGATAAGCATCCCTAGGCTCAACACTAAAAGAATAAATTTTAGTCTTAACTTTAAATTTTAAATCATAAATCCTAAAATACAATCTACCCTAAATTCTTTGACCCTGAACCTAAATACTAACCTTAAACATAAACTATAAACCCTAAATTTAATTTTTTTAATATTAAACCTAAATCGAAACCTAAAAAAAACATACGATTTCTATTTTCAATGGTTATCCTAAAGAATAGATATTATAAGAATTAAAGTCAAAGGTGCCATCTTTCCGCCGGCCCTTTTTGCTTTTCTAGAGAAGGAAGAAAATAGAAAGGAAAAAAATATATAAAGTCTAATTTGATGCCTAAAAGATATAAAACATAGCATACTTCCATACGCAATTTTGGATCTGAATAAACTATTTGTATCATTATAATGACTTGAAAGCTTCAAAATCACACTTCATGTAAGCACTTTTCTTATGTCAATAAATCAGATATAAACCCAATATAATTTAAAATATCCATGGAGAAAGGTAAGGGTGCGAAGTGCGGAGCGCCGAGAGTGCAACAGAGGAGCGAGCAGCGACCTTTCATCGGAGAAGTTAACACCTTGAGGATTTTTATCGACAATCTCAGTAGAAGAGTATCTAGGGGTGCCTTATGGGAACTTTTCAACCATTACGGTAGGGTTATTAAGGTTTTTATCCCCCTTTACAATGACAAACCAAAATATAGGAGAAACACTTTCGCCTTTGTAACGTTCGATAGAGAAAAAGACATGCTTGCGGCCATTGCCGCCTTCAACAACTCCAAGATTGATGGTATTCAGGTGTCGGTCTCAAAGGCAAAGTTTTTACCTCGTCAACATTCCAAGGTTGGGGACCGGATTGCTTCGAACATCAACAAAGCGTCTTCTTCAGGCAAGCTTCCTTCTGGTGGTCATAGGGTAAATGATAAGTCGTATAAGGAGGTTCTATTGGATGGTCCAGTTATCAACAAGGTCTCTTCATCATCCGGTTCAGAAGATAATCCCCCGACTGCTAGGGAGGGTATCTTTAACTTCTATATTCCAAAAGAGCTTACCAATTGGATCCAAGTTTCTGCGGTTGGGATCCTTAAGTGTGATTTTGAGTTGGATTTTGTTCAACACGCCTTAGCCAGTGATGACATTACGGTAAAGATAGTTCCATGGGGTTGCGTCCCAAACTCATGCCTTATTATATTCCGATCGCAGGAAGAAAAAGATGCGATTTGGAATGGCAAAATGACAGAACTTTCCTTTTGGTTTGACTACTTAGATTATGCAGTAACGGTAGATGGTACTCCAATGTTGCCTATATCTATAACTCTTCTGGGGGTTCCATTACACTGCTGGTCGACGGAGTTATTTTCTAAATTGGCTGCGAGATGGGGACGTCTCATTGCCATCCAGGAATCCACAAGCGATCGCTCCGACCTAACCAAAGCGATGTTCGTGATTAGAGCAGCTAGTCAGTACGACATCCCTCGTTCTGTTAAAATTGATTTAAGGGGAAGAGGATATTTTTTGGAAATTAAAATTGGGGAGTTTTTTGTTTTTTCGAGCGCTACCGGAGTGGATAAGCAACCGTCTGTTGGTTCTGGTGACTGTCCGAATATCCCCGGGAAGGTAGTCGATACGTCGGATGAGGAGAATAATCAAAGCAATCAATCTTCTTCTCCCAATGATGATCTTAATGATGGTTTCTCGTATCGAGGATCTCCCCTGTTCCCAAGGAGAATGTTGGAAAGGAAGGTGGTCAGGCTTCCAAGACAAATGAGGTGGCGGGTGACATTTCAATTAATAACAGGTTATCGGCTCATTCCTCCGTTTCCCCCGCTGTAGACCATGGTATTATTGGGCCGGCCATTTCACTTATGGGACCTAGCCCAACGTTTGGACCTGCTCCAGTTATGGTTACCTCGTCCAACCCAAACCAACATCTTAACGGGATGGATCACCACTTAGCAGATTGTGCTGTTGATAATGGCCCTTCTATTTTCCTGGATCAGCTCCCCCTTCCGTTATGCTCGAGGAGATCGTTCCAGACAGCCTTGAAGGATCCGTGTCCCTTAAAGATAATCCACCAAATAAAATCTTCCCTCTAGTCTCGGATCTTGACCGCAATATTCCGGTTGCCTCCCCCTAGAATCTTCGATTTCCGATATCATATAAAGAAGACAGTTTGAATTTAGATGCAGGCTATCGGAGAAATTTGCGCAGGAAAATCCGGGATTCATTGGATAATATGGGTTCAGATTCTTCTTCTGGTTCTTTCTCATCTAATTCAACCCACGGGTCAGTGCACTTCAATGGCATTGAAGAGGCACTCGCAGTGTGGGGAGTTAGTACTATGCTGGGGGTTTCTTTCGTGGGAGGAAAGGCAGCTCTACTGGATAAGGTTGTTGCTTTGGAAAGAGCGGGTACGTCTTGAACCGTTTTTCTTTCTGGATTATTGGTTTCATGGTTAAATTTTGATTAATGTGTGATATCTCAATACTAAGTTGGAATATTAGAGGTCTTGGCAAAAGTGAAAAGATTCGTATGGTTCGTAAGATGATTATAGATAAAAAACCAAAGATGGTCTTTCTCCGGGAGACTAAAGTTTCGAATGTTTCTTCCTCACTAATTCGTAAATTGGGTTGTAATAAAGGTTGGATTACACTTAGTGCTTCTTCCGAAGGTGCGGCAGGAGGGTTGTTGGTTTCTTGGGACATAGACCTGCTCTCTAATGTGACTCATATAGTTCAGAATAGATTCATCGCTATGTTTGGTTTCATTGCCTCTTTGAATGCGAATTTTGGTTTTGTGAATATTTACGGTCCTCACTTAGACACTGAGAAAGAATGCTTCTTTGAAGAGCTGCGAACATTCATGGCAAATTATGATGTTATTTGGTGTTTAGGAGGTGATTTTAATGTTTTCCTTAACACCGAGGAAAAGTCAGGTTCTTCATGGAATTTCGCTAATATTGATTTTTTTAGAAACTTTCTGCATAATACATCTCTTTGCGATCTACCTTTACTTGGTGGTAAATACACCTGGACTAATAACCGCGATCCACCTACATATGTAAGGCTTTATAGATTCCTGGTTTCAACTTCCTTCTTATCCGTGTTCCCCTCCGTTACTCAAACTCTTCTGCCAAACTCTCTATCAGATCATAATGGGATTTTGCTAGCTTCGGTCAAGGTAGATTGGGGACCAAAGCCCTTTAAATTTTTCAATTATCTTATGGATGAAGAGGGCTTCGAGGAAATTATTGCCGATGCTATATTGAAAAGAAGTGGTAGAGACAGGAAGAAAGGCATTCTCGAGGTGCTGAAGAATTCAAAACAAGCAATTAAAAAATGGCCTTGCAAGGTAGGTTCTAACTTAGACGCTACCATTAAAAACATGGAGGATCAGATTATGAAATTGGAGAGGGATTGTCAAATGGGGATTAGAGCAGATAATTCTTTCGGGATAATTGCGGATCTCAAATGGAAACTTAGAGGTCTCATCCGTAGGGAAGAAAGAATTTGGTTACAAAAATCGAGGTTGAAGTGGTTCTCCGATGGGGATCGGAACACTAATTTTTTTCATTTGACAGCATCGAATAGAAGACGCCGAAATTGGATTCCCTCGTTGAAAATTAATGGAGTACGTACGTCCAATCCGTTAGAGATCAAATATGCCATTTTCGAGTATTTTGAGGGATTCTTCAAGGGGGAGACACCTTAGCGGTGGAGACTTTTAACATCGAATTTGATAAGTTATCTGATGACCAAGCTGAGATATTAGAAGCGCGTTTCACGGAAGAAGAAATTTGGGAAACGATTTTGTCAATGGAGTGCTCCAAGGCGCCGGGACTAGACGGCTTTAATATTGGCTTTTATAAGAGGTACTGGAAGTATTTAAAAGCAGACGTTGTAAAATTCTTTGATGACATTTTTGCGGGTAAACCTTGGGATTCGGGGGTTAATCATGCTTTTATAGCCCTTATCCCCAAGGTGCCCGGGGCTGAGTGCATTAATGAGTATCGTCTCATTAGTCTTGTCAGCAGTATTTATAAGATATTGGCTAAGCTCCTTTCCAGGCGCTTCAAAGGAGTTCTCAACGATCTGATAAGCAACTCCCAATTTGCTTTCGTGGCGGGTAGGCAGATCTTAGATTGCTCCCTCATCGCCAACGAAGCTGTAGACTATGTTCAAAAAATGGGCTTAAAAGGCATTGTTTTCAAGACTGATTTCAGACGGGCGTACGATACGGTGGACTGGGGTTTTCTGATTTTCATCATGAGGAAAATGGGTTGTGGTGTTAGGTGGTGCAACTGGATCTTTCAGTGTATTTCAACGGCTTCTTTATCGATCCTGGTGAATGGTTCTCCCACATCTCGGTTCGACCTTAAGCGAGGACTTCGGCAAGGCTGCCCCCTCTCCCCGATGTTGTTCAACATCGTTGGTGAAGCTTTGTCTAGGCTCATTAGAAAGGCGACTAACATTGGTCTTTTCTCGGGTTTTCAGATTGGGCGGGGTAACAATTCTGAACACTTGTCTCATTTACAGTTCGCCGATAATCTCATCTTTTTCGCAGGTGCTTCTATCTCCCATCTTATAAATATTAGACGGATTCTTCAGATTTTCGAAATAGCTGCAGGGTTACAATTAAGTCTGGGCAAATGTAGAGTATTTGAGATTAATATCGAAGCGGATACTATTTCCGATTGGGCTTCTAAAATTGGGAGTGTAGTGGGTCAATTCCCAGCGGACTACTTGGGCTTCCACTTGGTCCCAAAAGGAATTCGAGAGCCTTGTGGGAACCGGTGTTACGAAAGTTTGATTCTGCTTTGGCTGGGTGGAAGAGCGGTAACCTTTCTTTTTCCGGTCGTTTGGTGCTAATTAAATCGGTATTATCATCCCTCCCATCCTACTTTTTGTCAATATTTAGGATGCCGGCTGAAATTTATAAAAAATTAAATGTTCTCATGGCTCGATTTCTGTGGGGTGGTTCATCCTTGTCTTCGAAGATTCATTGGGTTAATTGGGCTTCCATCTGTAAACCGCTTGATCTCGGAGGTCTGGGTGTATGTGATTTAGATTTGCTGAATCGAGCGATGTTGGGTAAATGGATCTTCAGGTTTGCGGCTGAGAGGGACAGTGGGTGGAAACGATTTTTATGCGCTAAATTAAATCTGGACGAAACCTCTATTCTCCCTGATTTTCAAGCTCATAGGCTATCGTCCTGGATATGGAGAGGTATGATTTCTTCATTTTCGAAATGTGATGATTTGGGAGCCTGCTTTCGAGAAAATTCGCGACTGCAGGTGGGTGATGGATCCTCTATTTTATTTTGGTCCGATATTTGGCTGGGTAATGCTCCCTTGCAATGCTTATTTCCCCGCATTTTTAATTTAGCATTGAACAAATCTGGGAGAGTCTTTGAATTTGGAACTCGTTCTGGTTATACATGGTCGTGGGTCATTCCTCTTCGGCGTCGGCTCTTTGATTGGGAACTATCACAATGGGATAACCTTTTAAATTTACTAAATAACTTCTCCTCGTCGGGTTTTAATACTGATTGCTTAGTCTGGATTGATTCTGGAAATGGTATATATTCGGTGAAATCTTGCAGGAATGTATTTTATGCTCATCTCTCGTCACCATTCGATTGGCGGAAATTAATTTGGCGTGGTCTCGCCCCCCCCCCAAGGTGGAATTTTTCCTATGGAGAATCATAAGGAATGGAGTCCCTGTTAAAGCAAATCTACTTCATCGAGGGGTTCCTCAGATGCTGGATGCTTCTTGTCTTTTTTGCCGATCGTACATCGAATCCACAAGCCATTTGCTATTCGCTTGCTCTTACTCGTGGCAACTATGGATGAAACTTGCTGGTATATGGAATGTACATTTAGTCTTCCCCATCATTCCAGCTTCTTTTTTTCAGGTTTGGAACGCGGCGAAACCCATTCGAAGAGATAATGTGATTTGGTACTTTATCCCCGCGGCGGCTCTGTGGACTCTTTGGTTGATTAGAGACGAGCTTGTCTTCCAAGGAGGTTCTTTCGACCCTATTCTAGCCTTCTTCCTGGTCAGGACTCGCACGGCTAGCTGGTTTAAGGCTAAATTCGGCTCTTGTGATATTAACTTGTCCGATATGATTAATAATCTTTCAATTGCGGATGGATCCTTGGTTAAACTGAAACGTGACAAAATTGTTACTTGGTCCCCTCCCCAGGTGGGTTTTCTTAAACTAAATACTGATGGTGCTGTTAATAGGTGCAGGTCTAAAGGTGGAATGGGTGGTTCAATTCGTAATCATTTGGGCGAAGAATTAACTACGTTTTCGGAGGCTTGTCCGGGTGGCCCTCCCATCATTGCAGAATTGCTGGCCATAAAACATGGTCTTTCGCTGTTATTCTCTGCTGATTTTTGCAAAGGTTTCCAGTATATCGTTGAATCTGATTGCAGGGAAGCTTTGGATTAGATCAAGGACATCTCGAACTGCCTTATGCCCCTTCGTCATTTAGTGTCTGATATCAATAGTTTAAGGAGTGGTGGTAGATGTTTTTTCAGGTGGGCTAGGAGGGCTGCTAACACTAGGGCGGATGGGCTAGCAAAAGCATGCATTGGCTAGTTTAGCGCTGAGTTTCGGTTATCTTTATTCAGCTTGTATTTTACAACTATTGTACCAGCAACTTATACATTATTCTTGCAATAAATTTTAAGGCACTCTTTTCCCCTTTCCGCTGCTGGTTTGCCTTTCGGCGAAACTGGTATGAAGGGGGTTTTTAACGAGGCCTTCCTTCTTATCAAAAAAAATGTAGGCACTTTTCTTTTTATTATTGGTATTCGATTTATTGGTCGATTAATCTAGATCACAGAGGCTTAGTATGGAGACAACCCTTTCAACTTAGTTTTCTTCACTCACAATGCTAGGATTCGAACCCCTAACCTTGTTTAAGAGACCTAACACTTTATCACATTAAACCAACTAGTTGTTAAAGGAACTATATTTTTCTTTATTTGAGAGAGTTTTTGAGTTATTTTTTCTTGTTAATATCAAATTTATTTCATTATGATTTTGAAATAAATTTTGATTTATCATTTCAGATTTTTGATTGTTCAAGGTTAGACTTCAAGTTGTGTTGATTTTTCGGTTGAACTATTTTAAGTTTTCATCATTTCAAATTTTGATCATATTGAGTTTTAGTCACTTTACATTCAGATTAAACGATATCAAATTGTTGATTTTTCTATGATCAAGTTAGAATGGTCGAATTTGAATTCAAGTTTAAGTTTATAAATTAGATAATATTTTGATTGAAAATATAAAAAGTTAACTGAAGTAATTAACCTAAGAAATAAATGTTAAGTTCCAACTAATTTTGGCTGTTCAAAAAGTTACATCTAATTTGATCTACATTTTCCTTTTTGCAATCCCACCTTATGGTCAACCCAACTCCATGTCTTCCACTTTTATAAGTAAAGAAGCCAATGACATTGGCATAAATTAGATGCTTATCAAATCATATAAAAATAAACACAAAGAAATTCCACATCAAATATGTACCCTAAATCTTTGTTTCAATTTGGTCCATACATTTGCCTACACATCTACATGAACCCCACCTCCCCTCCCTTCACATAAGGCCACAAGAAATGAAAAAGGAAAAGGGCAGGTGGGCCTCTCCATGCTTCACCAATCACCCTAAATATATAATCTATTTTAAAAAAAATTATCGAATGGATTCGGTGAAAAAGTGAGCGTTGTTATCTTTAAGAGATCAGGTTTGAGCAATTTATCTGCACAATACGTATGCGCTTTTAAAAGGCTAAGAGTAAAAAGAACATATATTATCATGTAATAACGTCAAATTATTCAAAATAAAAGAGAGAGTTAGAACTATAATTTTACTTAATTAATGGGTTAAAAGGCTTAAACATTATAACAATGTAATTAGTGTTTATAACAATTTTTTAAGAAAAAAAGTTAAGAGTTGTTCGAAATCAAATTTGAGACCTGACGTCAATTTCGACTAAAAATATCACTTATTATCACACCGTAGACTTAATTATATACCAACATATGAAAAAAAAATGAAAAACATAGCTTCGATTTTTGGTTGTATATTTTGATTGGAAGGTTGATCCAAATGTTGTGAATGTAGGATTTGGTCCCCCAATATTGATGTGGGACATGAATAGGATCATATAGAAAAGGTGGCTAGGATTTGAAAAATGGCATGCTTAAATCACTTGGCATGACCCACGAGCATTGACCACTGAGGAATGATAGCTACTAAAGTCGGATATGTATTAGGTCTTTGTAACGTATCCAACACGCACTTCCGAATGACCTATGTATGTACCATCACTTTATTGTTCGAATAAATTTTTAATCTTTTATTTTAGACTTAAATAAACTATTATTAAGTCCTAAGCTATAATTCTTTTGGGATATAATTATTAGTATCAGACCTATCAGTCGATTAATCTAATTCAGATATTGTAAAAGCATATTATGTGAGTGGTTCTCTTATTCAATTTTTTTATTCACAATGTAATGATTCGGACTCTGACATTAGTAAGAGATGATAGACACAAGGATTGACTCTAGTTTTTATTAGCTCATAATTAATAAATGGATTAGTATGTTAACTAATTTTGAAGATATGGTTGTACCTCACAAACTATTAATTAATCAATAAAATCCAAGTTTGAAAAGAAGGTGGTGGGCGTGGGAGGGCAGCTCAAAAATGTCTAAAGAAACCACTTCAATATGTTTTTGACTTTTTGGATCAACACATTAAATTTGAAGAATATTCAAAACAATCGAATCTTTTCTACATTCCAAAATCTAGTTGGACGAGACCTGAAATGATTTTATTGGTTATTTTTCTATTCCATAATAAATTGGGATAAAACCTAACAAGTGTTTTAGTGTAAAAACAGATGATGTTTATTATAGGAAATACATGTTCAAATCGCTCTGTCTACAAGGTATATGCCCGTTGTCAAAGGGTTAAAAATATATATGAACGAATTATATCTTATTTAGACGAGTATAAACTCCTCCAAGGTTATTTTTTCTATTCACAGAGTTTGTACTTGAAACCCTACTTAAATGCGTAAGTTATCCTTTTTTCTATCATCCGAATTATGAATACTACATAGACTTATTGTGTGTCACTCTCTCAATCTAATTTGTTTTATTCATAATTTCAAAATTCAAATCTTTAATATTACTTAAGAATTTAACGTATTATCCTCCTAGACCAGCTCGTAGTTGAATATAAAAAAATGTTACTTTTTAAGATAACTTGAAAGCAACACCAAAATCAATTTTTTTCACCCTTAAAAGATATTTCAACTTGCAAATTTTGGTGAAATGATAAAATATGCATAAAGGACAAATTTATATCCAAACTCCACATCTTTTTGGACAGCTTTAACTACAAAGGATACGATCATATGTATAGACATTTTGTAAATATTGGATGATATATTTTAGTGTTAATTAAGTAATTAAGTGAAATTCATTTGGTATTGGTTTGCTTAATTGACTAATTTCAGTAACAAATATCTCCAAAATATATATATAAATTTTATAGAGAGGGGAACAAAGCTATCAATTACAATATTTAATATATTATTAATTAATACTATAGTGAGAATTAACGTTTGAGCCTCAGACCTCATTTGGCATATCAAAATATGTATTATTAATTGAGACGATATTGTAACCTTGTTAACTACTATCGAGACTCGAGACATTTAAGCAGTTATGTTCGACTCTTATTCTGTAAAAATTATGTGTCGATTATATATAGATTTTATTATGGTTTAAATTTCATTTATCTGAGTTATTTCGATCAATATGATTTGACTCTAGAAATCTTTCGGCTATAAATCTAATTGTACTTTTGTGATAATTATTTTTTAATATTCTTAACGTGATCTTATAATAATATATAATTTTAAACCGTAAAATTTAGACACACCATACAAACAAAAATATTTAACTAAAATATATTTACATATGTATTACTTGTAATTATGATTTTACTTTATATTCTTTAAAAAAAGCAGTAACCTTAGATTATAACTGAGTTTCTGTCTGCCAATAAAACCTTTATAAAATCAAATATAAAGAGCTTATAATTAACGAATTAATAAAAATTAGCGGAGATTAATTTTTGTCGGTGATAATCTTTTTCACCGACGGTAACATTTACTCCGTCAACTCTCAAGAAAGTATTTATTTATTTTTGCTTCAAGAAAATAGTACATGCAGGATGATGCAATAAATAATAATGGTAACTGTTAAAATTAATTAGATGGATTTTTTTTGCTTGGGAATTAGAAGAATTATTTTATAATATTCATTTTGAATTAATCACTCTGTACCAGTAATTTTATTTTTTATTGATTTTTTAAAAGTTAAAAGTTAAAAATTTTAATTTTAATTATTTTAAATAATTAAATTTTATAAAATATATATTTTAAAACTATTTAATTGAAGGTTTATAAAATATATTTTTATATTTTTATTAATTTATTATTTTAAATAATAATAAGTAAAAATTAAAAAAAATGAGCAAAATAAATTAATATGAGACATATTTAGTGGGACAGATAGAGTAATTATTATTTAGAATATAGATAGTCATAAAAAATTGCATTAAAACATAAGGTTAAAAAACTGAAAAAACTGTCCCCTATCAATAACCAACAACTCGACATTATAAAGGAAATTTTTTTAAAAACACAGCTTTCTAAGCCAGAGAGAGAGCTAAATAAAAGGAAAATCGTCTGTTTAATTGATACAAATAATAGAGAGAGAGAAACTGTAAGGAAAGAGAACGAGGAGGAGGTGGAGGAGGAGAAACAGGGTTTCAAGATCTTCTCAGATCAAGCTACAAAAATAAACTGTAAGTCAATACATATATACACATATCAAAGTTCTTATCTTTTGTTGGGTTTTTTGTTTTTCTGACAAAAGCAATGCGGGTTTGATCTGCTTAATTGATTTTTCCACTTTTTCAAGGTATGTTGCTTCTTTCTCATCATGTTTCCTGGGTTTTTTTTTCTTGTTTAATTGTTGTTCATGTTTGTTAAAGGTAAGGTTTTTTCTCTGAGAAATGAAGAGTTTTGATAAATTTATCCTTTTCCTTTCATCCATTCGTGGTTTTTTTATTCTGGGTTTTCTCAGTTTGGCCTAAAAGTGTTGGATTTGTGGAATTCTTTTAGCTCTCTCAAGTTTAATGTTAAGTCATTTCCCTTTTTCTTATCATGTTTGTTTCTTGTGATTTTTCGCTAGAAATGAGGAGTCTTGCAGAAAGCTTTCTTTTGGTCTAAAAGTTTTGGAAATGTTGAGGTTTTTTTCTCTCATGTTTTTGCTATTGCATGATCCGTTTCATTTTTCTTAAAAGGGTTCTTTGATTTGGTCTTAAAAATCAACCAACAATTGTTCTTGCTTCTCTGTTTGTCCTGTCTCTTGATGAACATGATTTCTCTTTTTCCTTGTAATTTATTTTTCACCCCCTTGTTTTTGGCTTCATGGATCTTCATTTATCTATTTTTGGGTTTTACCTTGTTACAATCATATGTAAAGGAGACATCTTTGCATACCAAAATAGTGTCTTAAGTTCCTTATATTTGTGTATTTTAAGGGTTCATTTCATGTGCCATGTGCCCTCCAAATGATTCCATAAACCCTCTTCTAGGTTCTTCTTTGTGAACCTTTTTGTATCCCAAGGTTGAAACAAAGTGAAAGTATTTCAAAGTTTGGAAAAGAAAAAGGGATTCTTTGGGAATAAAATATTTTTTGATCACTTCATGTGTATTAGTTATTGGAATGCAGATCTGTATGAAAATAGGCTTCACTTGATAAATGTGTTTTTATTCCTTGGGCTATATATGCTCAAGGGAACTTGTTTCGAATCTCTTATCATTCTCGGTGCAGTTCTTGTTTTGGCAATCCGAAATTGCCTGCTGTAGTTGGTTTTGAATGTTGTGTATCTTGTGAACCTTAATATGTTTTTATTACTATTCTGATGCTCAACTCATGTCTAATGTAGTGTAATGGGGAGGGAAGTCAAAGGTGCGCGCACGGTCAATAAGCCAAACAGTGTGGTGAAATCGAATGGTGCGGTGAATTCAAATGGTAATCCGGGAATTTCAGAAGCTGCCGCCGACAAGAAGTTAAATACCACTGCATTGAAATGCACTGGTGCTGGAAATACTCAAGAACACCTCAGTCCCACCAAAGCTGGTGCAAATGGCACTGCAAATGCTGACACTACACCTTCCCCTACTAAGGATTCTGAGGTAATTACAATTCTCAAGTTAAGTCGAAATTTCTGAACGAGTGAATACAATATGGACTTTTAGATGACTTGAACTGGTGTAGCATTCTACGTAAGAGGCTCGACCCGTAAAAGGATGACATTCACTTAGGGGTTAGGGCATTTCGCCTTTTTTATCTTCAGTAGGAGATTTTTGAAGGGAAACTTAGCAATAATGTAGAATTTTTCATTCCTATTCTTATGAGTGGTTTAAAGTCTTTTTGGCATGTTGAAAATTGAAATGATACAACGGTGATACGTGCACGCGGTGCTGATCTTCTAGATTTTTACATTTGTTTCAGGCAAGCTCTCCAAAGACTCCTCTGTTGACAAGGAAGCATGCTGCTGATGATGATAATTGGTCTGTCGCTTCCTCGTATCCTCTATTCGATGTTATTTGCAGTTATCTTTATAACTATGGTTGAGGGACTTATCGAAACTCTCTTTTATTTTTTAAACTCTTCTAGCAGAAAGGTTTGTATTGTAATTAGCTGTTATTGTTTTAGTCGAATTACCCTTAGCTTTGTCTAGTACTACAGCATCTGTTCGAACTGCTAGATCAAGGGTAACGGTTGGGACTGCTCCAACATTTAGAAGTGCTGAACGTGCCGAGAAACGGAAGGAGGTACATTCTTTGATCAGACAACCGATATTTGCATTCTGTTTGATCAAACAATTGATAATATTCATATTTTTCGTCAATCCAGTTTTACCAGAAGTTGGAGGAAAAACACCAAGCTCTGGAGGCCGAGAAACAGCAGTATGAGGCCCTTAAGCAGGAAGAGCAAGATGCCGCCCTTAAGCAACTGCGAAAGAGCTTGGTTGTCAAAGCAAATCCGGTCCCTAGTTTCTACTACGAAGGACCTCCACCGAAGGCTGAACGGAAGAAGGTATTCTGTTGAACCTTTTCTCCTTGTTCCTCTATGAGTCCTTGAAGTAGTAAGCCCGAAAAACATTTCCCTGTTCGGATGAAAAAAAAGAATGGGATGAACCTCCATATTCATTATGGTAAATTGCTTGAAATTAGTTCCCTGGCAGTTGCCGGTACTGCCGAAACCGGGACTCACCATTACCAGTCGAAGATGCCTTCTGTCGAGGCCATTTGACAACCATTTTATTCAGAGACAAAAGCCTTGTATTTTTCATTTACCTTGGTGGATAATGAAACATTTCATTCTTGCTCTTATTTCATTTCAGCTGCCATTAACCCGACCAAAGTCCCCAAGGCTTAACCGAAGAAAGAGCTGTGGCGATATAATCTACCTATCCGAGGAAGAAAAAGCAAAAGCATGCCACCAGGGTCACCGCTACAGCATCGGTTACCATAGGGATCAAACCGATTCTGAAAATGAGCTCAAAAGAAAAGGTCAGAAGAACGGATTAGGCAGCAAGTTGAAAGATCAAGCAAAGTTTGGTACTAAACCGGCCGAGCAGAGTAATGCGAACCCGTTCAGTCATGAACATCAGATTTTTCACGACTAACTCATAATCTGAGAAGTGGTCTTGAATTTCCCAAGTTCCATATGAATGTCCTGAAAGGAATCCAATTTGTGTTCTTGTCAGCAGCAATGACTTGTGTCTTTCTTTTGTTAAAAGAAGTGGTTTGTGATGATGTGAATTGTATATGTTTTGTAAGCTATATTATTACATATAAACTTTGTCATACATGAAAGAGTTATTATTCATATTTGGAATCCAGCAGGAATTCGTGTTCGTTTGCTATTTTTTAAGGTGTTCATATCCAGTTCGTGTTCGTTTAAATTTTTAATAATGTATACATTATTGTGGAAAGGGAACTGTATCAACTTGTCCAAATCAAACTTCGCCTGTTTTGTTCTATTTTAAACCCAGAATCCAAAACGAAAAAAATGAAATTTAAAACTTAATAAGCAAAAAAATTTAATACAGTGGAAAACTTTTTTTTTTCACAAACGAATTCCAAAGTTGACACATGTTCTATAATCTTACATTTATGTTTAAAATTTAAAATTAAGATTTAAGGGTTTATCACATCTAAATAGAAGATATAGTAGTCTTAGAACACTGCTTCTGAAATAAAATGTTATATCAAAATAGTCACTTTTGGCTACTGATTTTGAAAAACAAAATATTTGGTCATTTTGATATCGATTTATTATATTATAATCACTTATGTTACCACTTTGTTATATTTTAATTATTGACTCGTTAATTGTTGTAAGTTTGATAACGTGATACGTTAATAAAAGAAATTGATTTTTAATTTAATCTTTGAATTTGAGATCAAATTCCCCTCTGAATTTTAGGTAAAACATCAATTTTATTTTCGATTTTCGACCGAAGCCTCTCATCATTGATAGTTACTCACTATTGTCGTCAATTACTACCGATCGTCAACAACCATAGTTGTCGACGACCATTGCACCATAAATTTTTTTGGTAAGAAGGAATGTCAAATTTTTCGTCGTGAATCCGACGAATAAAAGAATGGTTGATGATAGTTGAATTAATGTGATGAATCTAAGGAATAAGTTAAGGATTTGGAGTTATTTTTAGAATTTATAAATTTTAGGTTTTTTTTAAATAAAAGTTTATGGTTTTTAAAATCTAAATAATTTTTTGATTAAAAAAATACCTAGATAATTTAATAATACACCACATGACACATTTTTGCAAGGTTACAAAATAATTTTACATTCATTAGAATAACTATCGAATGAAACTATCTACTTTATCTGAAATATACTTTACATATTTATCTCAAAAAAAATATAATTTGAACACTTTTGTAGAGTTAATCCTAAAATGTTTAGAATGTTAACATAAAAACATACATTAAATTCTTAAACTCTAAATTTATACACTAAAATTCTACACCCTAAAATTAAGGTGTTCATAAAAATAAAAAATATATTCCACCGCATGACATAAGATATAATCTATAGATACTACTACGGTTAATAATCTTTGCCAAATCAGCTATCTGATTATAATCAGATTTGTCGGGAACAAATTCTAAAGTCCAACTTAGAGTAAATTATATCATACATCCTCAAACTATAGCTCTTATTTTAAATTGGTCTTTAAATTTTTAATTTGATCATTAACTATACTCTCATTTAGTCCCAAAACTTTTGATGATTCCAAATTTATCTCCAAATTGCTCATTCTAATTTAGTCCCTCAAACTTTTAAACATTTTAATTTTATCCATAAATTATATGTTAATCATATTAATAAAACAATTAAAAATGTTATTTTTATCGAGTTAACACTAATATGTATTATTTAATAATATGATGTTACTTAAATAATAATTTGAAGGATAAAATTAAAATAAAAGTCATAATTTGAGGATGAAATTAAAATAAAAACTTGAAAAACTTTTCAAAAGCCAAAGTCATAATTTGAAAATGAAATTATACAATATTCAAAAGTTCAGAAAATAATTTAAAATAAATGCCATATTTTTAGAATAAAATTAAAATGTTCATAAATTTAAAAACTAATCCATTTAGGGTAATTGTTCTATACACAAGCGCTTGTGGAAATTTTTTTACACAAGCGTCTTAATTTTAGGGGTAAGGGACTCCGTTTAGTGTTTAAATTTTAGGGGTATAAGTGTAGTAGTTTTGAATTTAGGGTTAAAATTTAGCGTTTATAGGTTAAAACCTAAATCCCTACCCATATTACCCTAAAACTAAACCCTAACCCTAAATTCTAACTCTAAATTCTAAATTATAAACATGAACCCTAAATTCTAAACATTTACACTAAAATCCCTAAGCCCTAACCCTAAACCTTATAATTGAAGCGTTGTAGAAACAAAAAAAATCCACCGCCATTGTATAGGATATTAATCTATTTAAAATAAATGTCATATTTTGAGGACATATAATGTATATAACTGACCAACCTAATTAAAAAACTATATTAAGATCACTGGATCAGCAACAATTTCTCGTTCAACTACCAAACCAAATCTCATATTACAAACCTAATTTATGAAATCACAATTAAAAAAAAAACAAGAAAACCCTACAAAAATTAAATAAGATAAATACATATACAGACATATCAGTCAGCCATTCCAGAACTACCCCTAACTCACCATCAAATTTACACCTACTCGGCAAAGCAAAACCACCCGTTAACAAATTATCCATACACCTCATTTCTTCGACTTCTTTGCCGCTTTCTTAGCCGGCGATTTAACACTCTTAGGCTTCTTCGCCACCACGGCCTTCTTCTTTGCCGGAGACTTTACTTTCTTCGCTGCCGTACTTGTTTTGGCCGTCTTCGCTGCCTTAACTGGCTTAGTCACTGCTTTAGTTTTCGCTTTAACAGGCGTTGCAACTTTTGTTTTAGCCGCGGCTTTGACTGCCTTCGGCTTCGATTTCACAGTAGCAGAGGTAGCAGCTTTCGGCTTCGCGGCGGCAGGCTTCTTGGCAACGGCGGAGGTCGGAGGGAGCTTGTAGGAGGCTTTAACCTTGACGAGCTTTCCAGAAGCAACAAACTTCTTCAACTGAACAAGTAAAAGCTTTCGGAAATTCGAGGGCAACTGCTTATACTTTTCTTCAATGAATTTCGCAATCGCAAATTGGCTCGATCCAGTTCTCTCTTTCAACGAAAGGATAGCATCCGATATCATCTGCAAAAATCAATCACAAAGAAATGAATTAAAATCCGATCAAAAACACGAAAAGATAATAACATAGGGTTTCCGGAGGGAGAAAATACATCGAGAAACGGAGGATGAGAAGAAGCAGGCTTCGGCTTCTTAGAGCCAGCAGTTTTCTTCTTCGCGACGGGAGACACGGCGGAGGCAGTAGCGGCGGCCATGATACTGGGAAACAATCTTACGAGCCGTAAGAAATCTGGAATTCCTCTTTGTTATTATCGGATTATGTTGATTTTGTTAAGTGGAAGTTAAGAGAGGGAGATTTATACGGGAAACGGAGAAAGCTGATTGGTGGGAAAGGAAATGACGGAGATCGATTTCGCTGTTCGAAATTTTAAATTTTGGCCGTGGGATTGGAATTTTATGGACGGTTGAGATAGGGAATATGGATAAGGTGCGGATCGTGAAGCGGGTTGAAGTTTGAAGGCATAAGGGGAGTTTGAGATTGTGTTTTTGAGTTGATTTTAAATTAATGTAAATTGATTTCTGCTTAATGTATTTTTATGGTAATTGATTCAGTTTATAGTTTAGGGTCTAAAGTTTGCAATGAATGTTTGATTGGAAAATTTAATTAAGAAAATTGAGTTGATTTTAATTTTGAATTTGAAGTAATTAAGTTTAGGTTGTTTTTGTGTTAAGATTGAGTCTTTAAATATTTTGGAGATAATTTTGTTCCATAAATTTGGAAGTTTAAATCAACTCAAGCTGGATTAGGTTAAGTTAAATTCTGACGGGTTAAACTTAATGGATGGTGACTAGTTTTTTTGGATAATTTTTTTTTATTTTTTTTCCAGTGCTTATACTTATGTCTCGGCACTAAAAAAACACTACAAAATTAAATTTTAAGCTCTAGACCTAAATTTTAAATCTTAAACTCTACACCTTATACCCTAAAAAGAACACTCTACTCTAAATTCCATAAACCCTAACCTAAAACTCTAAACTCTTAAACTTAATTTTGAGCATGAGAACATAAATAGGGGCACCGAAGAGGAACAAATGATTTTCCTACAGATTTGTTTGGTCTATTCTTTTGTATTGTTGTTTTGTATGTTCAGGTTTATCCTTTTATTTTTAATTAGTATCATCAGTGTACTATTTTCTTCTGACTAGGGTTAGGGTTTTTTTAATAAGACATTAATAATACACAAATATTCATTTACACTTGGTTATGATATCCGTTCTTTTACACCAAAAAATAATTATATTATTGTATCACCTCAAGGGGTATAGATAAATGTTTTTATAATGTAAAACAATTTAGATTTTCCCTTAAAATTTTCTCTCTAGAGTCGTCATCCTCTTTTTTCGTTCATATTTATTTTTATGGCCGACGACGATATTAGTTTTAATGCTGGTTGTCGACCGCCGGTCACCTTCTTTTATTCATTTATCTCATTTCTTTTGATTTTAGTTTTATTTCAATAAATCTGCTTTTTAGCACGTTCTTCTCCTTTTTAGCACGTTATTTAGTGTTGGGTTTTTGGGGGCTCGATTCGATCAACCAAACTAGCTCACCAAGTGGTGGAGAGATGTATTTTTGGGTGGAAGGGTTGTGGAAGCTAAAAAGAATATTGACACAATGATTTATAGTGGTTCGGCCTTCTAACAAGCACCTACGTCCACTACCTTAGCTCCCCACTAAGGATTTCACAATCAATCCACTAATTGATTCGTCCCCTTTTCTAGGATTAGGAGGAAACCCTTACAACCGATCAAGCTTCTACCCAAAGCCTTGATCAAAACCCTCTTTACAAAGAGAAATAAGAAAGCAAACTTAAACCCTCTAATAGGTGTTTGTTTGCACAATGAAGCACTCACCCAAAATCTAAAACACTTGAGCAAATTTGACAATTTTGGCTCACTAGTGTTTGTCTATACAAGAATTAACAATTTAATCACTAAGACACTTTCTTGATCATTTGATGTTTGACAATATGAGCATTAGCCTTCTCTTGATGCTTGGAGGTCCCTTTTATACTCCCAAATGAGTTTGTAGCCGTTACTAGCCGTTGAGATCAAATTGGAGCCGTTGAGGACTTTAATTCCCACCATAAATGCAGTTCTGCAGCTCCCCGTTTTGAAACGCTCGAAGCCGTTTCGAAACACTC
Source organism: Hibiscus tridactylites (assembly GCA_958450335.1). NCBI lineage: Eukaryota > Viridiplantae > Streptophyta > Magnoliopsida > Malvales > Malvaceae > Hibiscus > Hibiscus tridactylites. Next base: position 4,879,637 of record OY288265.1, on the reverse strand, counting down.
TCAATGTAGAAAGAGTCGTTGCAGTCTGTCAGGGTACCCGTTTCGGAACACCCCCTTGCCGTTTCGGAACGCGTATCGAAACGCTATAAGCCCGTATCGAAACGCCTGCATTTAAAAGTTAGTTGGGAAAATAGTCGTTGGGGTTTATGACCGTTGGGGTCATTGCCACGTGGGCGTATCGAAACGGCCTAGCTCGTTTCGAAACGCTGGGCAAAAAACATGTCCAATGAAGGCTCGTTTCGAAACAAGTTTCGAAACGATTTTGCTACTGGAGCACCCTGTTTCGAAACGCCCTAAGGTGTTTCGAAACACCTGGACAGTTTTGTTAAAATAGGCTTTGAAAAACATGAAAAACTCTTTTGAAAAATTCCCTAAACATAACTTCAAGTTGTTTGGACTTTGGAAATGTTTTAAATACTTTTTAAATCAGTCCAAATAATTTTTTCAATTATTATATCAAACATTAGTTTTATAATCTCCCCCTTTTTAATATAATAAAACCACTTGAAAAATTGTTTGGGATTCTCCCCCTTTAACTTTAAAAATGTGAATTAGAGATTAAAAATTTTAATTCAAATAAAGCTCCCCCTTATTCATTTGAAAATTCAATTTTTTAAACCATTTCTCCCCCTTTTTGTTATATCAAAAAGAATTTAAAATATTAAGTTCAAAATAACAATAGAGGTAAAAACTTTGACAAAAATAAGAATTTGGTTAAAAAATGGCTCCCCCTTACTCAAAGCATCATTGACATGTTAGTCCAACATATATGATCATCTAGTTGAATTAAATGAAAATTAAAACAAATAAAAGCAAAAACAACTAGATTTTTACCAACACTTGAACCCAAAGGTAGGATGTGAAGCCTTCCTTCTTCAAGTTCTCTTCCTTGTGTGTATGGAGCTCCCCCTCAATGTTTGACTTGTTGAACATCTCCATCACACCTAGCAATAGACAATCAAGTAATTTTTGGTATCCAAATTGCTTTGGATCCATAAACGTTAGTTGCACAAATTTTAGTCCCCTTAGGAATCCATTTTTCAATGTCATCCTTTTTGTAACGTCCCGGTTTTGGGCTTAGGAGTTTTGGGTTTCGGACCGGTTCGGTCGGAGTGCGGTTCGAATATATAAAGGTGAATTTAGGAAAGCCTAGTTCGGGTTGCATTATATGGAAAAATGTCTTAAAATCCTCTTTTATTATATAAAATGGTGTGGTGAAATCAATTTTACAAAATGAGGTTTGGAAGGGCGACATTTTGGTTAGTGACCAAAATGTAATTTTCGAAAACTGTGAGACTGTTTTAAAAAGGATTGAAACTTTGAATCTTTAAGGAGCTATTTACCCAATGGGAGTTTCTCCAGATTTTTCTAAAGTATTAAATGGTTTATTAATGGTTTTTAAATAAAAGAAAAGTGGAGGGAAGATATTTTGGCATTTTCTAACTAACTTTCCAAATTTCCATTTTCTATTTTCTCTCATCTTTTCTCTCAAACCAAACACAATTCTCCAGAGCATTTTCCTCTAATTTTGTCACCTAAACAATTCATTTCAATTCTCTTTTGATCTTCAATCATCTCTTCATCAAAACCTTTGCATTTGCTAAATGGATTTTCAAGAATTTGGTTCCAAAAAGGGAGAAAACTCAAGTTTGGAGGTAAGAACGTCCTTCTCCTCTAAACTCTCAGTTCTTTACTGAAATTCCCAAGTTCTCAATCCTTAATTTGTGATTTATTAAAGGTTTTACAATTGAACTCTTGATCTTGGCTTTTAAATGCAAGATTTGGTTGATTTTGGTTAAAATTCGTATGATCTGTTAAAGTAGTGATTTGAGGTGTCTTTTTGATGTTAAATGAATGTTAAATTGATGAGAAGTTGAGGTTTAATTAATGCAATCTCGGATAGGTTGATTTTCCTAAGTTTAGCTTGAGTTCTTGGTTGTTTTTGGAGTGATCTTGATGATCTGTTATAGCTGGAGGTATAAGGATGATGTTAGATCCTTTTTGGATATTAATTGATGTTTAAGGATGTTTAGATTTGATGGATCATGGCTGGGTAGTGTTGAGGAGTTGTTTGGATGCATTTTCGGTTGTGTTTGGTGGCCGAAAATGGAGTGTGGATGAGAGCAGCGAGTTTAGGTGCTTTCGTTGAAGTTATTAATGCATGGCGATGCATTAATCCTCTGCTTTGATGTGTTTAAAACAGGGGAGTCATCTTTGGATCCTAGTGGTGGTGATCCGGAAGCTTGATTGGTGTTTCAGCAAGTGGCGAAACGAAATTGGTGAGTGGATTTTGGTTTTCAGCTTTGAAACCAGTGTTTTGAAGGTTTGGGAGCTTAGTTTAAGTCTGAGCAACTTAGCTAAGCTCAAGAGTAAGTTTTTGGAAAAACTCTCTTGGTGATGACCATGGATTGGTTGTATGCAATGTGGTTGGTTTGCATGTTTTAAATCCTGTTTTGAAAGCATATTTAGCATGTTTATTTGCTGAGATTATAAGCCATGTGTTGAAGGATGCTCAAGGTAAGAGATCTTTGTTTTTGAACATTGTTTTAATGTGGTTTAATGCTTAAAGATGCATGGTGCTATGGCTTTGTTAAATGCTTTAAAACAGTGGAATATTGTGGTTAATGATGCATATTGGCAAGTGATGGTTAAGGTCACAAAGGTGGTTAAAATTCCTTGTGTGAGCCTTGTTTATTTAAGAACAACATGGTGGTTAAAAGTCCATGGTTGGTTCTTGGTTAAGATCACCAAGGTGGTTAAAATTCCTTGGGTGAGGCTTGTGTATTTAAGAACAACATGGTGTTTAAAAGTCTATGGTTGGTTCTTGGTTAAGATCACCAAGGTGGTTAAAATTCCTTGGGTGAGGCTTGTGTATTTAAGAACAACATGGTGTTTAAAAGTCCATGGTTGGTTCTTGGTTAAGATCACCAAGGTGGTTAAAATTCCTTGGGTGAGGCTTGTGTATTTAAGAACAACATGGTGTTTAAAAGTCCATGGTTGGTTCTTGGTTAAGGTTACAAAGGTGGTTAAAATTCCTTGTGTAAGCCTTGTTATTTAAGAACATCAAGGTGTTTAAAAGTCCTTGGATGGTTCTTGTTAAGGACACAAAGGTGTTTAAAAGTCCTTGTGTGGTCCTTGTCATGGTGTTTAAAAGTCCATGGATGATGTTAAGGACACAATGGTGTTTAAAAGTCCATGTGTGGTCCTTGGAAATTATAAGATCACAATGGTGTTTAAAAGTTCATGTGTGGATCTTATGTTGATGTATCACTTATTGCCAATATGACATGATATGAACTTGAAGCATGGTTTGCTTGTTTTAAATGCTTTAGTGCATGTACAAATGATTATGGATTAAAGGTTTATAAATGAGTTTTTATAAATGCATTATTGTGTGGTTTTAAATGAGCATTCCTCACTAAGCTTTTGCTTACGCTCTCTCTCTTTTCTTAAACCAATAATGCAGAGCATTAAAGTGCATTGAGGGCAGCAAGGAGGGCAAGAATCCAAGTGGTGAACTAAGCTCAAGTATGGTGAAGGTTTTTTAAACACTATTAGCTTTTGGCATTTGGCAATGGGGGACCTATGTTAATGTTTTGGGAGATGTTTTGGACTCCCTAAGTTGGATTTATGATGTTGATAATGTTTGAGTTTGTAATTGGCCTTTGTGATGTGGTTTTGAGATATTGATGCTTGAATGGTTTTCTAAGTAGGATGCATGCCTATAGAATTGGAGATTTTCTTAATTGATGCCATGTTGATGTTTGGTTGATGCAATTATGTTCCTTGTATGTTGAATGACTTGCTGGTAAAGTTTGGTGGCTTTTGGAGCATGTTTGATGGGTCAATTGTGTCATAAACCATCAATTTTTCTGCAATCTGGGCAACCTGTTTCGGAACAGGTGCTACCGTATCGGAACGGGGGCCTGAAATAGCCTGGGAGTTCCGAAACGGAAGGAACTGTTCTAGAACGGTTTGGCCTCTGCCAGGCCCTGTTTCGGTACCAGTTGCGGAACGGTCCCGCGTTTCGGAACGAGTCTTCCCTGTTCCGAAACACTCGACCGTTGGGCACTGAAATTGTTGGTTATATGTTTTAAAATGTTTGCATTTTAGTCCTGAACCTTGTTATTGCAATTAAATGAGTTTGAGATGTCCGTTTGAGCTGAAATTTGACAGAGAAGCATGAAATATGATTAATTATATATTGGTAACTTTAATTTGAGTTAAGTCTTTTTAATTTTCAGAATTTACAATTTGGTCCCTAAGTTGTATTTTGAGCAATTGGGTCCCTGAATGTTCTCTGATGGTTATGATCTTTGAGTATGATGTTTGAATGATCATATCTAGGGATAATGTGCATCTAGACAAGTTTAAAAAGAAAAAAAGGGTCGTTAATCAAGGTTGACTTTCGGGTTGACTTTGGTTTTCCCCGTGTAAACTTCTTAATTCGGTTCATCCGTCTGGGCCGGGTTAAGGGGGTTACACTTTTTAATTGAAGTATGAAGTCCTTTTGGGACCCAAACACTTCTAAAACATTTTCCTTTAATAAATCTAGGGGCACTAGATTGTCTAACATAAAAATTTGATTTTCCAAAATTGTTTTTCTTTTCAAGCTCTTTGGAAATCAAATCTTTTTCTCCTTAAACTTTTTGAAGCAATTTTTGTAAATCAAGACATTTTAATTCAAACTTTTCAAGTTTTGCTTCAAGTTCAAGTTTGGTTTTAGAAAGCAAATCATTTTGAATTTTTAACTTTGAAATCAATTTATTGTTTTTCAAAATGTGACTTTTAAAATCTAAAACCAAATCATCGTAGGCATCTTGTAATTCATCAAAAGTGTAAGAACATGAAGTAGATGAATTAGAAGTTACCCTTGAATCTTCTTCGATGGCCATAAGGCAAAGGTTGGCTTGTTCATCGTCGGTGGAGTCTTCATCACTCCAAGTAGCCAAATGTGCCTTCTTCTTATGGCTTGAAGTGCTTGCCCTCTCCTTACTTTTAGGTTCACGTTCAAGCTCTCTCAATGCTTTCTTCATGAACGGGGCACACTTCTTGAAGAGATGAACTATCTCTTCATCTTCATTCTCCTCTTCACTTGTGTAGACATGATGGCAAGTGGAGGATTTGAGAGCTATGGCACTTGCATTGATGCCAAGCCCTTTGATTTTCTTCTCTCCCATAGCTCTAATTTCTTCCCTCTTCTTCTTCTCATCCTCTTTATTCTTCTTCATGATTTGATGAGTAAGGAGTGACCCCACGAGTTCATCAAGCTTCAAAGTCTTCAAATTTTTGGCTTCGATGATGGCGGTCCTCTTTGAGTCCCAAGACTCGGGAAGTGAGTAGATGAGCTTTCGAACAAGCTTTTCTTCCGGGATGGCTTCTCCAAAACCTTTAAGACCGTTGGTGATGGTGGAGAACCTATCAAACATCTTCTCGAAGTTCTCTTCCGGATCCATTTTGAAGTTCTCATACTCCAAGGTTAGGAGCCCAATCTTAGTCTCCTTGACTTCATTTGTCCCCTCGTATGTGACTTCAAGCTTGTCCCATACCTCCTTGGCACTCTCACAAGAAGACATCTTCTCATAGATGGATGGACCAAATGCACAAAATAGAATGTGCAAGGCTTTGCAATTTAGCTCCATCTTCTTGCGATCGTCGGCACTCCACTCCGCTTTACTTCTTTGAGGCACGAACGAGCCATCCTCAACTACATCCCATAGCTTGTAATCTCTTGATTTGATGAAGAACTTCATCTTTATCTTTCAATGGGCATAGTGAGCTCCGTCAAAGAAGGGCGGTTTGTCTATTGATTGTGCCATTGAGCCGGTTGATGAAAAAGTGATCGAGCTTGCCGGATCTTCTCAATAGGATGTGAATCCTCTTCGATTGAGCCAAGCTCTGATACCAATTGTTGGGTTTTTGGGGGCTCGATTCGATCAACCAAACTAGCTCACCAAGTGGTGGAGAGATGGATTTTTGGGTGGAAGGGTTGTGGAAGCTAAAAAGAATATTGACACAATGATTTATAGTGGTTCGGCCTTCTAACAAGCACCTACGTCCACTACCTTAGCTCCCCACTAAGGATTTCACAATCAATCCACTAATTGATTCGTCCCCTTTTCTAGGATTATGAGGAAACCCTTACAACCGATCAAGCTTCTACCCAAAGCCTTGATCAAAACCCTCTTTACAAAGAGAAACAAGAAAACAAACTTAAACCCTCTAATAGGTGTTTGTTTGCACAATGAAGCACTCACCCAAAACCTAAAACACTTGAGCGAATTTGACAATTTTGGCTCACTAGTGTTTGTCTATACAAGAATTAACAATTTAAGCACTAAGACACTTTCTTGATCATTTGATGTTTGACAATATGAGCATTAGCCTTCTCTTGATGCTTGGAGGTCCCTTTTATACTCCCAAATGAGTTTGTAGTCGTTACTAGCCGTTGGGATCAAATTGGAGCCGTTGAGGACTTTAATTCCCACCATAAATGCAGTTCTGCAGCTCCCCGTTTCGAAACGCTCGAAGCCGTTTCGAAACACTCTCAATGTAGAAAGAGCCGTTGTAGTCTGTTAGGGTACCCATTTCGGAACACCCCCTTGCCGTTTCGGAACGCGTATCGAAACGCTATAAGCCCGTATCGAAACGCCTGCATTTAAAAGTTAGTTGGGAAAATAGCCGTTGGGGTTTATGACCGTTGGGGTCATTGCCACGTGGGCGTATCGAAACGGCCTAGCTCGTTTCGAAACGCTGGGCAAAAAACATGTCCAATGAAGGCTCGTTTCGAAACAAGTTTCGAAATGATTTTGCTACTGGAGCACCCTGTTTCGAAACGCCCTAAGGTGTTTCGAAACACCTGGACAGTTTTGTTAAAATAGGTTTTGAAAAACATGAAAAACCCTTTTGAAAAATTCCCTAAACATAATTTCAAGTTGTTTGGACTTTGGAAATGTTTTAAATACTTTTTAAATCAGTCCAAATAATTTTTTCAATTATTATATCAAAACATTAGTTCTACATTTAGCATTTTGGCTTGTTTTTTCTTTTGTTTTGTTTTTCTATAAGGGTTGAATTTGTCGCCGCCACGATTGATCAAGATAGCGCTACTTTGGTTATCCTGTTGATCTTCATGCTTTGGACCCTCAATATGAATTGAGATGCAAGATTAATCACCGCTCACTACAAGAAAATAGATTTTTAGTGACATAAAAAAATAGTCACTAAAAGTATTAAATTTAGTCACTGAAATTTAAAGTGACTATTTTTTGAGTCGTCACTAATAACTTCGTCACTATTATATTAATGACAACTTTTATGCATTTTGTCACAGTAAGTAATATTTTTTATGACTATATTTTTTGACACAAAAGATTAATAACAGTGACTAAAATTTAGACACTAATGTTATTCTTATTAGTGATAAACATTTTTTCACAAATACATATTGAAATAGTGTCTAAAGTACATTGTCACTTTCAATAATAATAAAGTAATTATATTTTTTAGTTGCAACCATCTTATTTAGGCCCAGATCGGGTATGTCGTACTGGCACTTGAAGTGGACTCAGCCCAGACAAGTCAACCTTCATCGTGTGTCCATTATCCAAGGACTTATCTCGATAGCGACGACTCATGATCCGTCAAGCAACACGCACATTGAATATCTCTCCCGTGGGGGCGTAGGGAATGTGCTAGATACCAACCCTTGACTTCTGCGACGAGCGCGATATAAGGCCCTCTGCCCCCCAAACTGGTCCCTAGAAGGTCATCCACTTGGTCCCAATGACCCGTACACCTAGGGCCCTACACCTAGGGCCCACATGAGCCTAAGAGAAGGTCACTTACACCAATGTAGCTCGGCTGCTAGCCCATGGCGAGGGGGTTAATTATAGATGATGTGACATATTCATATATCAATTTTTAATAAATAAATACAATGCATAGTTTCGTGGGGGATCGAACCTAGAACCTTTAGGGAGAGAGTGCAATGTCTATCCACTGGGCTAGACAAGAAAATTAATATTATGCCTAGAATAAGAATTTACACATAGTGTAGAGACTAATAGAATTATTTTACCTTTTGATAAACTAGTTTATGCATTTATGGTAACTTCAATTTTTTATAATTGTTATTATTACTATAATTATAAAAATAAATTTATTATTGTGACAATATATAACTTGTCATTAAGTTTATTTTTTATTGGTGACAAAATTTATCACAACAAAAGTAAAACTTTAAGTGACAAACAATTGCATTGTCACAACAAATATCAAAGTATAGTGACCACTTTATATATTGCCACTATCATGTGTCAAAGTTTTAGTGACAATGAAATTTGTGTCACAGTTATAGACTTACAGTGAGAATTTAATTGTGAAAAATGTAATCGTCACAATTACTACTATTGTAGTGACCAAATAAAAATACATCACAATTACTTATGCTAATTGTGTCGCACAAAAAATCTATCATAAAAATTTAATATTTGTGACAAATTTACTGCTAGTCACTGCCAATTTGTCACTAAAAGTCTATATTCTTGTAGTGGCTATTGTTCGCGATCGAGTTTTGGTAATAAACGTGTTGTTAACGTACCCTAGTTCTGCAATATCAATTTTTTAATGTTGTTGTTGATGTTTTTACTTTCATCGTTGAACTTTGATGATTTTTGTATCTAATTTGTTTCGAATCTTTGAATTAAGGTTTTTATCTTCTTCTTTTCTGGTCCTGTTTGATCTAGGGGTGTTAGTTTTGTTTTTAGGATTTGTTGGATCAAGTTGTAATTTCTTTTCTAGTATTTCTATTATAAATAAATCTGACGTACTTATTCTAAAAAATGTTTTTATATAGAGAAAACGTGATCTTAATAAGAGAAAAAGTTAATATTTTCGTTTCTTATTTTTTCTATTTGTTTTTATATTTTCTATCGTCAACTTGGGATTCTAATCTTAAATTGGTTGCCAACCTCTTAAATTTAACCCTAGCTTTTTTTTTTTCTAGCTTCGCTCTTTTATTTTGGTTAAATTTATGCCGACGTCGATAATAATTTTAAGGTTGTTTGTCGATCGTCGGTCACTCATTTTTTTTTGTTTATTTTGTTCTTTTGATTTTTAGTCATTTAATTCAACAATTTGTCTTCATGACACGTTTTCTTCTATTGTTTGGTATGATTTTTTTGCTTTTTAGCACACTTTTTTGCCTCTTGACACGCTTTTCTGTTATTTGTTTTCTATCAGGGTTGGATCTGACGTCGTCACGACTGATCAATATAGCGCTCATTTCATTATGCTGTTGATCCCATTGTCTCGGACCCTTGAATCGGATTCGAATATGCAATTACATCTGCCGTTTATTCGCGATTGAGTTGTGGTAATGACTGTATTGTCAACGCACTGTAATATGCATTTGTCAATAATGTTTGTTGATGGTTTTACCCATCATCGTCGATTTGAGAATGTTTGTATCTGTCTTTTGTTTCGAGTCTTTGGATTAGGTTCTTACATATTCCTTGTATGGTCCTCTTATGATCTAGAGATGCTAATTTAATTTTCTGGGTTTGTGTCTGGATTTAGATGTTTGTTTACTCAGTGAATTCAGTTTCAAAAAAAAATCTTAAATTGGTTGTCGATGCTTTTTTTTTAAATTTATTTTATGTTGTTTTTATCTTGAGTTATTTTATTTTGTTTAATTATTTTTTTCATATAAAAATTATGGATATTTTTTATCTAATCGTGATTAAATTTGATGTTGATTCTCTAAATTCAGATGCATTTATTATATTATCATGTTTGTCTATGCTTGTTTTAAACCATCAGACTAAATATTGATAGACGTTTGCAATTACTGAAAATAGGTAGTGATTGGGTTGTTGAATGCAAATTTATCAATAAATCATTATTGTTATATGAATTTTTAGTTTGAATTGATGATGTTTATCTTTTAATATCGATAATACTATGTATATGTAAAGATCATTTAGTTGAGTTATTTGATTGTATTTTGACCTTTTTCGTATTTGGTCATATTATATTTAAATAAGTAATTTGTGCACAACGATGATTTTAGAGAAAATATCTTAAATATTATTATTATTTTTAAACTCATTTTGTGATCGTAGTGTATTTTCTCTTTATTCGGTATGCTTTTTGTGCAGAATTGGGATGAGAGTAATTTCATGGATAAATTAAAGTAAATAAGACTGCATATCAGAAAAGCGCTTGTAGCTCAGTGGATAGAGCGTCTGTTTCCTAAGCAGAAGGTCGTAGGTTCGACCCCTACCTGGCGCGTAATTTTACTCAGTCTCGTCTGTTTCCAAAAGTTTTAATTTATGATTTTTTACTCAAAATTTGTGGTAATTAATATAGTTTTAGGGTATAGAGAGTTATTTTTGGGTTTATGTGTAGGGGGTTAGAATTTAGGGATAGTTGTTTCAATTTAAGGTTTAGGGTTATAATTTAGGGTTTATAGGTTAGGGTTTTGTTTTTAGGGTAATATGGTGAGGATTTAAGTTTTAACCTATAAACCTTAAATTATAACCCTAAACCTTAAATTAAAACAACTATCAGTTTAAAAACAATTAATATTTATCCAATTAATATTAGTTTTAATGTTGAAGTCGATTTTTTGTTCAACTCAATTAAAATATTGAGTTTAAAAACAATTGTTTAGCTACGTGTGACTGAGTTGAGAACTTCAGAAATATCAGGAAATCAGTTCTTAGCATCATGGCTTTTCGGCACTGCTCAAGTTCATGTTACATGACCTTTGTACTTTTCCTTCTGCAGGTATATCATACATACATTTAAAGCTTACAATATCAAAACATGAAGAACAAAACATAGGGTTACATAAATTCAAAGTTGAAAAAAAAAATAAAGTTCACAATTCCTATTCCTATTCTATATATAAGAGCCATTTCGATCTACTTCTGTGGTTTGAATCCTCATATTCTATCTGTTTCACCTTTAGACGACAACCGGCTTTTGTTTTTCGGGTTTTAACAATCGGAGGTTGGGTTTTTGAAGATCAAAGAATCCATTCTTCTTCATGTATGGGCAGAGTTTGTTGAGGGTAACCTTGAATGGTTATGCTCCCCTTCGTACGTGACGATCAGCATCGAAGGCTCTTCCAGACATCTCTCGACATGCTTCCTTGCGGGGCAGCCTCTCACACTGCTGCACTTATAGTATCCCCTGCATCATGAAAAGCTTGTTCGATAACGGAGTGATTTCGACGACAGATTAGGAAACAACATAATCAATCTAACACTAATATTGCACCTAGACAGATCACTCTATGTTACTAGACTTTTCATTTTTCTTAAAGTGTTCGGATTTAGCAATTGTTTCGAGTGACGGATAATGTAGTCGAAACTAGTTGCAATGGCATCAAATTGAAGGATTGAGAGGGTTACCTAGGGTGTGGAGAACCCTTGATTGGCTTTTGGCCATATTTCCTCCATGAATATTCATCAGGAGGGATATCAGCAACTTTGTTACTAATAGCAGGCACTTTAATAGACCTCTTAATCCTCAGCTTCCTACAAACAAATAAGCAATTAGAGTGAACAAACAGCACTTAATTAATCTCAAAACACATGAAATTAGAGATTAAAAATAAAACCAACCTCCTCTTTGAACAATGGCATTTACCACTGGAACCACATTTCATACTGCCATCTTGTCCCTTACCTGAACACCTCCTTCTCGGTTGTTGCGCGATTTGATCGAAACGGTGTGGCATACCGATTAAATGAAACGAATTCGCATCCAAACTCGAAATACTACCATCCAAACTCAAAGATGACACAAATGATCTGGTTGGTGTGCAACTAGATCCATCAAATTTGAGGTTTATGCCACCGCTACTCTTGGCAAACACCATATCTGCATGATGTTTCATTTGCTGTTGTTGCTGAAATTGCAGCCCCTGCATCTGTTGCTGCTGCTGCTGATGATGATGATGAACAAAGCTGAAATCTTGTGAAGGGTTCTGATCAAAGAACACCTTGTGTGCCATCTGAAAGTGGTTTTTAGCCCTTTGATCAACATCAAGGGGTGGCTTTTCAAACATGTTTGAAGGGTATACTTGAAGGGGTTTTGGTGATAAAATTGTTCTGCAATTAGGACTTTCCAGGAAAATTTTCTGAGGCAAACATGATCTGAACTCCTTCAACTTCCTTACTCTTGAATGACTCAAATCATAGTTGAGAAGGGACACTACTTTTTTGAACTTAAACACAGCTTCACCAGTTTCCACCATTAATTTGCTGTACTGAACTTGATCCTTGGGCAAAGAGAACAGATCAAGAACTCTATTACAGCTCTCAATAGCTTCCTTGTTTGCTTGTTCCACTTTCTCCATGTTCAAACCTCAAGAAAAGAAAAAAACAAATCAAACCCAGATTCCTAAAACACCTTAAGAATCAAATGAGCTAAAGACTAAAGAATAAAGCTTTACACCAGGCCATTGATACCCAAAGCTAAAGACTAAAGCTTTATCAAAAGCAAAACTAAGAGGATATGAGATTTTAAATGATTGAACACCATAACGTTACCCAAGACCAAGCCTTGGAAATTGGGCATAACTCAAAACTGAAACCTTTTTGAAGGAAAAGTAAAGGGGATTGAAAATTAAAATCTGGGTATGAAATCAAAACAAAAGAAAGTTAAAGCAAACAATTTGAACACAGGAGAGAGAAGAGAAAGTGCTAAATTTTATATATCCCATCAATTGGAAGGCGTGAAAGGGGACTTTTGCTTTGTTGCTGAGACTTGTTAAAATCACCCTTGATTGAAATTTAAATAAAAAAAACATTGTTTTTTCTGTTGATTTTCAGAGGGCAGAACATAAAAGAAAGGAAAAGAACTGAAGTCTCTGTCAAAGATCCTGATTTGGGTATTATTAAAATGCCACGTGTACAGAGAATGTTGACTAGGCAGGGTATTATTGTCTGGTAGTGCGTGATGTGGGGTCCACTATGAAGACCTAGTTGACTGACAGGATTCTCTTTGTCTTTCTATTCGTTGGATTCATTATTAGGAAATTATATATTATTACATTTTACATTATTTTATTTTATTTTTATTTTAGTTTTTATTTTTTATTTTTATCATCATTTGAAAATTGCAAAGACATGATTTTTTAGGGTAAAATATACAAATGCTCACTAAACTATCTTTAAAAATATAAAATAGTCATTAAACATTTAAATGTTACATAACGTCTATTAAACTTTAATTTTTGCTATAAAATTGTCACTGAGCATTAACTTTCGTTAAGTGAGTGATCTCACAATTATGAAAAATTGTATGATAACTTATTTAACCCTTCATATTTACACATTTGGTCAATTTAGACATCAATAATGAGGATTAAATTATGACTAAATTGATTGAATGTGTTATTTAAAATCTTATAACTGTCACATCACCCACTTAAAGACAATTACTGCACGGTGACTATTTTATAATAAAAATTAAATTTTAATGGTTATTATGTATTTTACATAAAAGATTTATCATTACGCCTAAAGTTCTAATTAAATTCTCGGGAGAATGATCATTTTCCATAGGATGAGTCTACCACGTGCGACGAACACCGACGAACACCACTAATGATGAACACCGATGAACACCATTAAATTAATTAATAAAGATTTAAAATTTTAAGGACCCATCATACAATTAATAATTATTTTTAAAAATTCAATTAAATTATTTTTATATATATTAAAATTTTATTTTTTTAATAAGGGTAAACTATACATTTAGTACCTCACTTATCTTTGTATTTCTATTGAACTCTCATTATTTAAATATTATTTCAATTTGACCCTATTTTTTATAAAAAAATTAATTTAACCCTTAACCCTCAACCTAAAACCCTAAACTATTAAACCTTAAACTCTTAAACCTATACCCTAAATCATATACCATTAAAAACAATTTCACTATCACCGATTCAATGAATTGTTAAATTCTCCTAAAAATTCAATTAAATTATTTTTTATATATATAAAAAATAATTAAACTCAAATCTCATAGAATTAATACTATCATCTTATTTGAGATTAAGAGACCATTACCCATTGCCCATTACCTCCAGCGTAGCAACTCAATTAACCAACTAAAACAAACCCACACTTTCTTTCTCAAAACTCTGCGTAAACTCCACTACCACAGCTTCTTAACTCTGTTCCTCGATAAGCTACTGAATATACCAGGTGACCACCTTTGCTACGCACTCCACGTGTTCGATCAAATACCTAGCTGCAAAAAGGCAGTTCCTTTGGACTTCCTCATACGCTCCCATGTTTTCAACGGTTATTTCATCCAATCTATTCTATTATACTCCAGAATGCAGCGGAAAGGCATACCCCCGTCTGGGCTCACCTTCTCCTTTGTTCTTAATGCTTGTGCTCGCCTCCCGGCAATATAAAAATAATTTAATTGAATTTTTTTAGGAAAATTCAACAATTTATTGAATAAAATTAAATTGATGGTAGTGAAATTATTTTTAAAGGTATATGATTTATAGTATAGGTTTAAGAGTTTAAGGTTTAATAGTTTTGGGTTTTAGGTTGAGGGTTAAGGGTTAAATTATTTTTTATAAAGAATAGGGTCAAATTGAAATAATATTTAAATAATGAGGGTTCAATAGAAATACAAAAATAAGTGAGGTACTAAATATATAGTTTACCCTTATTAAAAAATAAAATTTTAATATATATAAAAAATAATTTAATTAAATTTTTAAAAATAATTATTAATTGTATGATGGGTCCTTGAAATTTTAAATCTTTATTAATTAATTTAATGGTGTTCATCGCTGTTCATCATTAGTGGTGTTCATCGATGTTCGTCGCACGTTGTAGAATTTTCTTTTTCTATATTACCAAGATTCTTTTACTCCAAAAAAAAAATTGTTTTACCTCATGGGTTAAAATTGAATCTTGATGTTACAATCTTTAAGTTTAACAATTTTTATTAATAAAATTTCAAAATTGTAGCATAAAAACATGAGAGGACAAACATGTACCCCATGGGGGTGAGGCCATAAATATCTCAAAAAGTTGATATATTAATAAGATATTGTATTATTGTTTATGGATTGACATTACAATTTCCTCCAATTAAATTCCATTTAGATGGACAGGGGCGGTTTAAAGATTTTGGGGCCCTGTGCAATTTATTAAAATATGGCTCTTAATTTATAATCAGTAAGAGATATGAGTATTTTTTCAAAAAAAAATACTTTAATACAAAAAAACATTATTAAATTGTCCTCTTGAGAACAAAAAAATTGACTTATAAACATCTAAATATCAAACATTTTCACTTCAAAATTATCATTCTTTTTTGCATGTTTTAAGTTTTAGATAATTTGTTATATAAACATAATTATATATATATAATTTTATAATTTTTTACAAATATTTAATTTAATTTAGGTTTTCTATTTTCGGGGCCCCTCTCTCTTGGGGGCCCTGTGCGGTCGCTCATGTCGCGCCTGTCCAAAACCCCCACTGTAGATGGAAACCAATACACCCTCTAATTATATCCCACTAAACAAAGACAACAAGAGAGAATAATAAACCCACCCTTTTTTCAGTTAAAAAGCCAACTTCATAATGTAAATCAAATCAATGTTTTAATATAACATATATTTTTTGTGGTTACCCTTTTGATTTTTAGGGTTTCACCCTAACTAATCCTAACTAATTCACATTGCACACTTAATTTTGGTGGACGAGTCTTCCAGCAAAAATATTATAGAACGAACCTCCGTCGTACGAATCTGCTTAAGCGATACCAAACTGTTTATTATTCGAACGAACCCTTGTTGGTAATATAACACATATATCTTAGGTTTTAATATAGAGTAATTTTTATACTATATGTTTCATTAAATCTATTCCTTTTGTATTTTAAAATTATCACATTAATTTTTTTTAACAAATTGAATAACTTTTATCAGTCATATTTCCTTTTTTATCTTTTCTTTTATTTTTGTTAAATTTAACTTTTAAATGAAAAAAAATTGTCATCTTAATTACTTTACATCACATATCTCATATTTTTTCTTCTTCTAAAATTATGTGAAAAGTTAACATGAGACATAATTTATAAGACGTAGAGAGTATTATATATGTATAATTTTTACACAAACTTACATATTTAGCTCGTCTAAAAATAAAATCTTAATTCATAATCTTAAATTATGAATTCTAGTCATAAACTTACGGTTAAACTTTTAAACTCTCAACCCTAGTTAAATTTATAAGGCTAAATTAGGAAGTGTTGTGTAGTAGTTTTCTGAATTTTAATACATCTTGTAATTAATATGATATAATCTACACATACATAGGCGGATTCACTTTTTACTTTTGAGGTGATAATCTAAATTTCTTTTTAAAAAATTATGTAAAAATAAATTAATCACTCTAAAAGTATATTGATATCACTATAAAAATAGTTGGCACATCTTAAAGAAAATTGCCACTAACCTTTTGCCCTTCCCCTTAGCACTGACAAAAATCTCTTGTTCTAGCTTCGTTAATGTGCACATATAATATAAAAATAAACTGATAAGAAAATAAAATAAAATACGAAAATATGTACAAATATTAATGTTTATCTTAGTAATACATAAAATTAGATTTCTTTTAAATAAAGTTGGGATTGAATCCCAAGGTTATAAATAGTGAAATGAATTGAAAGGGTGTTCACATAATAAATTTTTATAGTACCTGACGTTAGTAAGAAATTTAAACTACGAAGGAGATGATGATTAAAATATACTAACTTTAGTTTTAAACGTTGTAAATGATGTTTACATTTCCTGTAACTCCTAACTAAAGATTGAGATTGCAGTTGCATTTTCGATTATAGTTGTAGACAATAAAAATTATATTATGGTCATTGTACACCGTTATTTTTTATATTAACAATTTACGATGCTGCTATTACTATATAATGTCCGCTGCTGTAATAACATGCCGCTATTTAAATACGTAGTTCTAACACTTTGGTCGATGAATTCAGACGATGGAATGAGTAATCTGGTAATGCACGCAACTTTGACTTTGGGGGATCATCTTGATTAATGATTTTCAAAAGAGAATCTGAAAGCAGTAACACATTTTCTTTTGATTAACAATACGAGTTGAAATCGATTAGACTTAAATCACTAAAATTAATTAATGTTTAGATGTTTTAAGATTGTTTAATGACTCGTTTATAAGTTGGTTTACTCGATTCTCCTTTTTCTTTTTCTTTTCTTTTACATTATAAATCTTGGTGAAGTAAGGAACTACATTGAACATAGAGTGAGTTTTAGAGTTCAAACTGTAAAATCCGAGAAGCATAAAAAATTCATCATTCTCTTCAACGAATATCTTCGCGAACGTTAAACAAACGAACACAAACACCTTCAAAAATAAACAAACAAACACGAACACAAGTCTTGTTCGTTCGAGCTCAATTTCATTTACAACCCTA
The DNA here is from genome assembly GCA_958450335.1 of Hibiscus tridactylites. Taxonomy (NCBI): domain Eukaryota; kingdom Viridiplantae; phylum Streptophyta; class Magnoliopsida; order Malvales; family Malvaceae; genus Hibiscus; species Hibiscus tridactylites. The sequence continues at coordinate 4,862,129 of OY288265.1, read as the reverse complement.
CTGGTAGTAGCAGAAGCATCAGTGTCAGCTTAGAATCAAACCATAACTTGAAATATTACTACCTACAAGGCTACAAATCACTCATGAAAGAATCATACAACCCTGCTTATTTATTTGTTCTTTGTATTTTGGTAATGCAGGCTTCTGCTGTCACTGAACCCTTCATTACTGTATCCAAATCTTACTACGACTACGACTCGTCGATACGAACTCGAAACATCTACTCTTTCAATGGTTTCAGTTGTTGGAGAGTCCAATCCCCCAAAACCTCAGTATGTTGCTGCAGACTCTGGCATAGATGGCTATTTCAAGTTGAAACTTTGCTCCCCTTTGGCCCTACTGCTATTTCAGTAGTCAGTATTCATGAGTATCGTTTATTATGACACCGGTCGAATCCAATTTTACGAAACCGAACTGTGTGGCTAACCGTACCTTTTTCAATTGGCAACTGCTTCAGCCTTCAATGCCTGGAAAAAAGGATATTGGTTCCACATATTCATCAGGGCCTATATGCAAATTCAGAAACAGCTTTTCTGTCTAATGTTAGGGGAAAAAAAGGAAGCTCAGGTGTGCAATTTCTCATCAATTAATCAGATAAGCGTGATGACCCTATCACCACAAGAGCACAATATCCTCATCGCTCCAACAAATGCACCAGCCGGGAATCGAACCCGGGTCTGTACCGTGGCAGGGTACTATTCTACCACTAGACCACTGGTGCTTCGTTGTCAATTTTGAGCATGGACCCTAAGATTTAGATGAAAGAAAATACTGTAAATTACACAGTGAGTCAGTGAAGTTAACATCAATTTTTTTCATCTTGTTTGTTCATAACAAAATGGCTAAAAGAAAGGGTCAAAATATTTGGTCCTACTATTGTTATCTGAACAAGGCAATATTTCTTATATATGCCATTGGTATTCAGTAGTCAGTACCAAGATTTTCGGAATGCGAGTATTGGAGCCAACCTTGTGCTGGCAGTAGAGATTGATACAGTCCACATCGAGGTTCCTCAGGCTAGCTTCGATTACAGAACAGGAGTATTCAAGAGTACCGTTTATTATGACACCGGTCGAATCTAATTTTACGAAACCAAACTTTGTGGCTAACTCCTAAGTCCTAACTGTACCTTCTCTCTTGTCTGTTGCTTCAATGCCTAGAAAAAAGAATATTGGTTTCACAGATCATGAATTCCATTAAGACAAACAATAATAAAAACTAAAAAATTATCAGTGTGATCAACAAATTAGCCATTTGTTTAAACATTGGAATTCAACATGAAGTGTTTGTCCAAGCATGTTTACCTTTCCAAGCAAAATTTCATTAGTTTTTTGTCCATAGAAATCTGATGTGTCAAAGAGAGCGATTCCTCTATCAAATGCATGCTTTGATGATCGATATCCCAACATCTTCAGGAACAAGATCATTGTAAGCTCCACTAAGCCCCATGCACCCAAACCCCAACTTTGAAACCTACAAAAAAAAGAAGAAAAGTTTCAATGACCCACAATTCTACAGTCTGCAAATCATCGGTTCAACCGAAAACCGAGCAACAGTTTTAAAAATGATAAGAACTCAGGGCCTATATATGCAACTCGAAAACAGTTTCGGTCTACTAATGTAAGAAGAACATAATGTAACATCAAGTCCTTGAGTTGTCAGTTTCAGTCTAGGAATCTGAATCTCGTGATGCTTCTCAGCCATCTTTTGGCCTGTGTTTTTGTGTGATTGAAACTGAGTCCATGTTTCTTAGTGTCCAACCCCCCAAATGCAGGAAGTTAAATAGATTAAGCAGAGGGGAAAAAAGGAACTCAGGTGTGTAGAATTTCCATCTAGACAACTGGTACTTACATGTCTTTGAATTGTGGCAGGGTATACTATTCTACCACTAGACAACTGGTGTTAATTTTCATTAACGATGATATAAATAGTTGCTCCTAACACTACAACAATATAGGTTTTTAGTGACAAATTGATAGTGACTAGGAATAATTTTGTCACAAATATTAACTTTTTGTGACGATATTTTTGTGCGACACTATTAGTATAAGTAATTGTGACATATTTTTATTTGGTCACTGTAATAATAGTAATTGTGACAATTACACTTTTCACAAATGAATTCTCACTATAAGTATACAATTGTGACACAAAGTTCATTGTCACTAAAACTTTGACACATGATAGTGACAATATGTGAAGTGGTCACTATTATTTGATATTTGTTGTTACAATGAAATTACTTGTCACTTAAATTTTCACTTTTTGTTGTGATAAATTTTGTCACCAATAAAAAAATAAAAGTAATGACAAATTAGACATTGTCACAATGATAAATTTATTTTTATAATTATAAAAATTAAAGTTATCATAAACTAGTTTGTCAAAATGTGAAATATTTCAATAGTCTATACTATGTGTAAATTGTTGTTTTAGTCATTCTATTTTGATCAACTTTAGTCTCTATATTTTTAAATTTTTTAAATTATAATCCTAATCCTAACGGGACACTGGCAATATGACTAAATTACAAGGACTAAAAATATTAAATTAAAGAACAAAAATTAAATAAGCAGCTTATGTATAACAAATTAGCTAAAATGAAAATTTTACTTAACATATTTAAATACTACCATTCATTTCAGGATCGAAAATTCAAAATTTAAAAAGTATAGAAATTTAAAGTGACCTATATTAGAGTACAAAGACTACTATGTGATTTTAGCATAATCTATGATAGAATTTTTTTTAAAAATTTTAAAAGATATATTCCATTTTGATTAGTTTTTTCTTAAAAAAAATCTAAATAGTTTCTTCAACATACGTACTTCGTATAAGAAATCGTAGAAAAATTAGTTAAATTATTATTATAATAATTAGTGTTATAATTAATAAATATTTTTAAAATAAATAAAATTAACTTCAATTACAATTAAACCTAAAAATTATTTTTCTTTCAAAATAGTATTAAAATTTCTTGCCTAGCCTAGTGGATAAGTATTGCACTCTCGCCCCAAAGGTACCAGGTTCGATCCTTCTTGAAGCCAGGCATTGCATTTATTTACTAGAAATTGATATCTGAATATGCTACATCATCTATAATTAAATTTCAGTGATCTAATGAAAACTTAAAAGTTTGCTAGGACAATTAGTGATTAGTTTAAACCCTAAATAAAATGATTACAACTCAGAAAAATAGTGACAGAGTTATTAGTGACGACTCAGAAAAATAGTCACTGTAAATTTCAGTGACTAAATTTAACACTTTTTGTGACTATTTTCAATGTCACTAAAAATGCATTTTCTTGTAGTGTAAAGAAATCATTGAGCTGTACAGGGCAAGAAATTAAATAATTTAAAATTTAAAATTTAAAGTAACGCTGTTATTTTGTTCTCTGAAAAAAATTAAATTTTTATTTTACCACAGAGCAGCTGGTACAAAACTGCTACCATTGTTTAGCTGATAAACAGTCTGATTAGTTTTTAAACTGCTACCATTGTTTAACTGATAAACAGTCTGATTCGTTTTTAAACTATAACTTGGAAGATAAATCACATACAGAAAAATCATACAAGCCTGCTGATTTGTTTTTAAACTATTAAAAAATAAAAGTGGAAAAAGTGGGAGCTCAGAATATAGATTCTTATCAAAGGAGATCAATGAGCGTGATGGACCCTACCAACACAAGAAGACTCTTCATCACCCCACAATATGCACCAGTCGGGAATCAAACCCGGGTCTGTACCGTGGCAGGGTACTATTCTACCACTAGACCACTGGTGCCTCATTGAAGCTGAGTTTGAGAGTCAAATGTTATCTCAAATCTAGCATGTCACCTATGCAAGGTTAATTTCTTATCTTGTCTTCAGTTTATGACCTAAATTTTAAATTGCTCTTACACCTCAACATGTTCCAATTGATACCTCGTACTACCATGACCACATTAACCAGATCTTTTCGTCAGTCTAACTATTATTGTTAACACTAAATGCTAGCTAAAGTCTTAATATGATACTTGTTCAAAAAAATATCAAATTGAAAGTAATATGTAATGTACATGAAATCACTTCAAGTGGTGATTGTTAAACCTTGCCCTTAAATTGATAGCCTAGAAATCAATTAAAAGTAATTTATGTTATACTTAAGTTCTCATGGAGAATAAACCATGCCACCATGGTAGTAAATTGATGCTTGTTGGACTCTCTGCTTCAAAAACAGTTCAGCAGCTTAATCTGTTCTTAAATATGGATTTAAACATGATAGAATTGCTCAACACATGCAATATATTTGTTAAAGTTTGAGGAAATGGACATTGCAAACAAAAAACAATGGGATTCTTGTACCATAATTTGAAGAAGTTTATTTAATCAAAACAAGGTTGACTGCAAATTAATCTATATTTAACATAGTAGATTCTTACAGTAAAACACAACTTTAGCTAGTGTTACAGTAGAAATTATACAATACCAACACTGCTTCACCTTTCCTATGATGCTTGAGTTCTATCCATGGCTGCTTTCTTTAGTTCTTTTGTTCCGATTTATCGGCCTTTTGGATCGACAAGTTGAGAGAAGATGTCAATCTGATTGTTAGGTTCTTCATTCAATTCAAGGTCACTACTGCCTTGGCTGCTGTTGTTTACTTGTCTTTGGCTTCTTACGCTAGAATCACTTGATGTGGAGCTTCCTTGATCGATCGAACCGCTGGCGCTATCTGCGCTTTCTTGTAGCTGAAGAGCGAACTCGAGGTTCCACAAGACATCGCCCATGTGAGGCCGGTCGATTCCCTGATCGGATAAGCATTTCACTGCTGTGTCTGCAAACTTGTTTAGACATTCTGGACTTATTTTCCCTTTCAAATGAGGATCAATGATGTCTTCTAATGTTCCATTCTTGTGACAATGGAGGGCCCAATCTGCAAGACTAACTTGTTCCTTTGGAAGGCTGGGATTTAGAACCGGTCTAGCGCATAGTGCCTCGAATAGGACTACACCGAAGGAGTAAACGTCGGATTTTTCGGTGAGTTGCTGCCTTCGGAAATATTCGGGGTCTAGGTAACCAAAGCTACCTTTTACCACTGTACTTACATGGCCTTGATTCATGTCGGGACCGGTTTTCGACAGCCCGAAATCCGAAACTTTGGCAACACATTTTTCATCCAAGAGAATATTTGTTGTCTTTACATCCCTGTGAATGATGGTGTACTTAGCCCCTGTGTGAAGATAGTGAAGTCCCCTGGCTGCTCCAATGCAGATTTCCAACCTTTGTTTCCATGAAAGTTGAGCTGTCTTGTTGTTGTAAAGGTGTTCCCTGAATGTTCCAAGTGCCATGTAGTCATAAACCAAGCACATTTCGCCACCTTCGTCACAGAAACCGATCAACGAGACCAAATGCTTGTGTCTCAGCTTTGAAAGCATCTCGATTTCGGTTTTGAACTCGTTAATGCCTTGTTCGGATGACGGATTGGACCGCTTGATAGCCACATTAGTGCCTCCGTCGATAAGTCCTTTGTACACCTTACCAAAGCCTCCTACTCCAATGACATTAGAATCAATGAAGTTCTGTGTGGCTTGTCTGATTTCCGATATGGAGAAATGGCGAGAAAGGCCTTGAGCCAATGCCGAAGCATCGCTACTATTGCTCTTGCCGTATTTGCTTCCGTTCGAAGGGGAGCTCCCATGAAGCGGTAGCCAGCTCGATGCATGTGAGTCAGCCCCACCAGCTCGTTTCCTCTTTATGTAGGCGTAAACCGCCAGTGCAATCAGCACAAAACATGCTGCAGCACCTCCTGCAGCCCCTGCAAGTACACTATTGTTGGACTTGGAGTGGAAAGACTTGTTAGGCTTACTCCCTGTCCCAAGAAGCATGGACGACGGTTGCGGATTGCTTCCGGCCAAGTTCTTGTTCTCGTCATTCAACTTGAATATTTCAACTCCATTGAGCTGAGAATCATAGTACTGCGGTTTCGATTCGGTCGACGGAGTCATTTGTATCCAAACCATTTCATCACCTGGACCGTCATTAACAAATATTGCATAATCTTTGTAAGTTGGAATTCCTTTTCCACCGGTCCATCCAATTATATCAGCTGCATATGGATCAGCTTGTGCAGATTGATTGTTGATGTAAACATTGAAAACTCTCTGATTCACGCTGTCGTCTTCGAAATCGCAGAAATGTAATCTTACAATGTATGTGAAATTGGCATCAACCTGAAACCACCATGTCAGGTTGAACTTTAAGTTAAAATGACCAATTCTTCCCATTGCTCTAGCTGTCCTATAAACATCTACCGGAGCCGAAGAGTGCGACAACTTTTTGTAACGGATCCGAACACCTTCGTCCGCCTCAGTATTGACACCCATTGCAGCAGCAAAAACGTAAGGGTCATCATTATACCAACTCCGGAAAAGGCCACCGGAATCTTTGCTAGGAGGAATATACTGTCCACCAACATTCAACCTGAACATCATTTGCAAATTCTCGGACGAAATATCGAGATCCGATGATGAATCATATCCCACCGTAGTTGTCATGCCGAATAGATTCGGCATGGCAATCAATTCGATCCCGTTTACGAAAGCGAAAGAGTTGGTGTAGTTAGTAGAAGGTGTGAATGTAATGTTTAAAAACTCGGAATCCGAATGTGCCAATGAATACTCTCTAACGAGATAAGCCTGTGTAAGGGCTTGACATGTGATTTGGGCACTGAAATTGTTCATCAGAGTGACTTCCCCTGCAGTCACTGAGAAATATGAATTGCTGATGTTGAAGTTGGGGTAAGCTGCAGGATAAAAATGAAACCTGGCCAGGTACCGTTTCTTCGGTCTTATCGGGAACTGATACATCGCCGGAGACGTGAATATTCGCGCATTCATGTACGGGATTATAGAAAGAAGTGAAGGGTCTTGGTATCCAGCTTGAAGCTGAATTGAACCATGGGATGATTTGAGGTACTTCTCATCTGATTCCCAGTTTCTTCCATCTTCATCTTTGCCACCCTTGGAACCACAGGCCACAGCCAAAGGCTGGCTTGAAACAAGAACAAAGGCCTCAGAAATGAGAGCAAACCAGACAACAGAAAGCCAAAAACGTTGTCTGTTTTTCATGGTGTTAGAAAATAGCAAGAACACACTAAAGAGAATTCAATAGCCTACAGGAAAACAAGGCAAGAAAACAAAATCAAATCTTTCTGAATTCTCCTGTACGCCCTAAACCAGTTTAACTCTCCCTTTTTTTTGGTTTTAAAGTTTATGAGATTAAATGATCTCTATTCTTCCATGGATACTCAAACATTTGCAGGAAGTTCCCTTAAATAAAGAGATCAATCCAGAAAGACAAACAGAGGGTTTTGTTATGGTTTCAAATTCTTTTTTCTTTCCATTTCAAGTTCTCTTGTTTCAAAGAGGATAATGTTGAGAAACAAAAGGTTGTTGATTTTTAGTTGGTTCTAAATGAACTGAATTCCCTTCAACTCTACTGATTATCAAATCAAACATTCTTACAAGAAAATAAACATCAAAAACCATAATTTTACTTACTAGAAGTTGAACATAATGCTTGTTTTAGTTATCTGGTATCAAAATGTGTTAATTTGTTGGTAAATTTTTCATAATACTGTTCTTGATGTTAATAGGAATGGTATCACACTTGTCATTCGGACAAGACATCAGACAGCCAGTAAGAACAGAATCTTGTAGCAAAATACAATGCATGTTTTATTTTTATGGTATTTGGCAATGGCCGCTGTCCAAATATAACATTGTGGAGGTTGAAACTGCAACCAACAGTTACAAAAATGGATGGTTGAATAACAAACCAAATCCTCATTAACGAATTCCATACTTTTTGGTCCTCCATTAAAGCCTTCCAAATCTTCTCTGGGGTTAACCTGGCAGGGTTGGTAAATTCTAAAAGAAACAAATACACAGAACCTGCAATATATAGCCCATTTTGCAACAGAGCTCCCCCTCCCCCTCCCATTCCTTCGCTTTTTTTTTTCTTTATTGTTGCTCGGCCGCATTAGCTCGCGTTGCTTCTGCGGCCAGTTGGAGGGTAACAAAACAAGAACAAGCTTCCGTTTACGTTCCATCGATTACAAGCTCGAAACAAGAAGCGTTTTGGTGTTTTTGTAAATGGTATGTCCCCCTAGATACAGATAAGAAAATTCGGTACAAAAACTTGTATTTCCTTTTGAAAAACAACGTTTGCTTCTTTCACAAGGAAATGGTGAAGGACAGAGAGCCAAGAAGAGAGGCCATCACATCGTCGTCGTCATCTTCGTCGTCGTCAACATCATTATGCGACTCCGATACGGAAGATTTGAAGCGCATGCCATTGGTTCCATTACCATTGATGAAGAACAACAGGAGATTTCTATCGAAGCAGTTATCGATGGTGGAGACGTCCCGAGACATTGCTTGGGAAAGAAGGCGCCTCCAGATTCTTCGTCAAGAAAGAGGAAACAATGGGATTAGTGATGATGGATTGACTGATGAAGACCTGCATGAACTTAAAGGGTGCATAGAGCTCGGATTCGGATTCAACGAAGAAGAAGGCCAAAAACTAACGTGCACATTGCCCGCTTTAGACCTTTATTTCGCCGTAAACCGCCAGCTTTCTCCGAGTCCGGCTTCAACCCCTCAAAGACAAAGTTCGTCGTCGACGTTATCACTTAGTGGTCGGTCATCTTCTCTCGGAAGTCCTAGAAGTGAGTCGGATTGGAAGATTTGTAGCCCAGGTAACGTTTCAATGCCAAAACACACACATACATACATACATACATACATACATACATACATACATACATACATACATACATACATACATACATGCATGCATGCATGCATGCATACATACATACATACGTACGTACGTACATTATAATAAACGTGGTGGCATTGGTGTTTTTGCAGGGGAAGATCCTGAGCTAGTGAAGACAAAGCTAAGGCATTGGGCGCAGGCGGTGGCATGTTCTGTGATGCAGTCATATTAGCAAGCATTGGGGTGGGTTGTTCACATAGAGGCGGGGTTTTTTCGCATCGATAATGTTGTTGGTTTTTTTATTTCACGAAATACGGATGTTTTTAAATTATTTCGTGAACTAGAGATATTTTCTAGAAGTCGTCTGAATATGTGGTGACAACTTTAGACATAAGACGAGTTAAAAATATACCGAAATCGCTAAGAAATATATACGACTTCTAAATCAACTCTACTTCACGAAATAAAAACAAACACATCCCAGATTGTGAAATCTGTATTCCAACATCATTATCCGGGTAAAAACCCCATAGAAGCAGAAGAAAAAAAGGGGGAAAAGAAGAAAAAAAAGAGAAGAAAAATATTGTACAGTCAGAGGAGAAGAGGGTAAATCAGCTTGGGTTAAATCCATTGACTTAGGGTTGTTTCTTTGAATTAAACCAAAAGATGTACCAGAAAGGGAAATGGTGAAGCATCTAGGGGTATTGTTCTTGTTTAAATAATACCAGCCCTTTGTAGATCTGTTTATGTTCTTGTTTCATGGAGGATTTGATAACATCTCCATTGCCTGCAAACAGGTATATATAGGTAAAAAATGAATTCAACGAGTGATTTCAGCAGAAAAAAGAAGTTGATGTTTATCTTATGACATTCATGATCGAGTACTTGTATGTACGTTATAAAAAAATTAAGAAATATATTAGCATATACTACCTACCATATAATCTTATATTGAAAATAGAAAAATATAAGAAGATTTTGAAAACATTAAGTCACCTCATTATTTCTCTGTAATCACACACCTTATATCTATTTATGGGACGAATTATTTAATTACAAAAGAAACTTGAATGATAAAAAATGTATTTCAACTTTTATTTAGAGTTTATCATATCAAGTATATCAATGTACAAACAAGAAACTGATTGAGCAACATTGTAGGTGATTTGGTTTTAGTTTGATAAAAGAAGTTTTGATGACGGTAAGTGATGGCTGATCGTTGAAGATTTTAATTAGATTTATTGTTAAATTGATATTTTATTTAAGATTTAAGATTAAATTAATATTTTATCTAAAATTAAGATGTTGATTTTAAAAATTTATCATTTTTAATGTGTTATAGCATTAAACTAAAGATTTAATGGCTCAATATCAAAATCCAATAAATTAATAGGGTAAAAGACTAAAACGTTTTGAGTGACCAAATTAAGACAAAACGAAAACAAAAATGACCTCCAACAGAATTTATCCTATAATATTTTAATAAAAATTTATCACATCTTAAAGTAAAAATTAAGGATTATTAGTGAAAACTAAAAGTTTAGTTTAAGGGTTTAAGGTTTTAGTTTAGGGTGTAAGGTTTAAGAGTTTAGATGTAGGAGATTAGAATTTAGAGATAGTGATAAGAATCTAGAGTTTATGGTTATAATTTAGGGTTTATAAGTTAAAACTTAAGTCATAATCATATTACCCTAAAAACAAAACCTCAACCTCTAAACTCTAAATTCTAAACTTAAACCTTAAATTCTAATCATCACCAATAAATTCTAAACTCACACACATAAACTCATAAAGCCTACCCTTAAACCCTAAAATAAATACGCTTGTGGAAACTTAGAATATGATAATAAATTATTTTAAATTAAATTTTAATTAAATAAAATATATTAAAAAACAGAAGGCAAAACCAACTAAATTGGTTAAAGTGATAAACAATTTACAATAATTCTCTTTAAATTAATAAACTCTATTAAACAATAAAATTTTCCGGTCCCGACTTGGGCCAATATAAAAAACCACCAAATTCGATAAAATAATAATATAATAATTTTTTGGAGATCCCCTTTATAAATATAAAGATCCCATCAAAACTATAAATCAATAATTCATAAATATTACAATTACACCCACAAGTTCCCACAAGTTCAAATCTATTGCACCTACAAGTTCCGGCGTTGAGGTCTCCAACTGTAATAAAAAGTTACGAAGAGTTGTTGCCGCATTCAATGTTTCCTTTCGCGTGACTAGCTCAAGTGGTGTTGAATCATCTTCAACTTTATCATTAGTAGAACTTTCAACAATATAGCACACAATATCTTTATCAAAGTTATACATATTTGATGAATTGAGAAATTTTTTTAATTAATAAATTATTAATTTATCAATATATTAATATCTCTAAATTAATAAAATTTTATGGTCGCAAAGATATTAATTTATAAAAATTTTACTATAATATTGATTAAGTAAATTTTGAGTTTAATTTCTAAAAAAAATTCGCCCGGAGATTAATCATCACCGAATTTAGATGTGGGACGTAAATAAATTTGAACTAATCAAAATAAAGTCTTGAAAAACTTCCAATCTCTAGAATTCTTGTATTTGTAAAATGTTAACCTGTAAGATCCAGAAACCTCTTTGTAATAAATAACAGTTACAAACGGACAGCCCACTATTTAAGTCAAGTTCGCAACTTTTTTATATTTTAAGAGCAAACCCACCAAAAAGATACAAAAAATAGAAAGAATTCTGCTTAGGGTTTTACAAAGGCAACATTAACCATGGCTCCTGATGCTTCAGCTGCCCTTGCAGGTTCCCCCTTTCTTCAGCTATCTGTGTTTTATGCATATAGCTTTGCATTGTTGCTTGTTGGCTTTTTCATTTCTTGACGTTTGAATTCATTCAGAATAGAACTTTGATTCCTTTTGGAGCAAAAAAGTTGCATATTTTAGTGGGATTCTTTAATTTTTTGGGTGTGTATTATAGAAGGAAGTTTATGATTTTTTGGGTTATATGTAGTATTGTAGTTTAGCTGAAGAGTTTTTTTTTGTTTGTTGTGCAATGAATGCAACTGTTCAATGGTTTTGAATTTGGATTTGGGAACTTGTTGGTATTCTTATTGCAGTGAGGCAGAAAGTTCAAAACTTTTTGAATGCAGCTTGCACTGGGAATCTTGATCTTCTCAAGAGTAAGGCAACTCATGTTTTCTCTTTAATTTAGTATACCGATAGTTAAGTGTTAATCTGAAATGCTTTTTGTCTTTGGATGATTGTTTCGAGTAGAGATTGCGACTCAACTTGATGATGGGAAGGGACTGGCAAAAACAGTGGCAGATATTAAGGATGCGAACAAACGAGGGGCAATTCATTTTGCAGCAAGAGAGGGCAAGACTGAAGTGTGCAAATTCTTGTTGGAAGAATTGAAGCTTGATGTTGACACAAGAGATGAAGATGGTGTGCGTTTGATTTTTACATCATACATGGCCAAAATTTTCTTTGTACTTTGTTCTTTGTGTACTAAAGATGTTTTTGACTTACATTCTTAAATTACTTAAAAATGCAGGTGAGACTCCTCTTCTTCATGCTGCTCGACAAGGTCATACTCTCACCGCAAAATACCTTCTAGAACGCGGTGCCAATCCTACTATACCCAGTGACTTAGGTGCCACAGCATTGCATCATTCAGCCAGCATAGGTGTGTTCTTTTTAGCTTGTTTGTTCCTTTTCTAAGCATGGGGTTTGTTTCTATTTTTTCTTCAAATCTGATACGGTAGTGTGCTACTTAGTTCAGTATGATGTTACTATGTGGTCCATGAATCATTGTAACTTGATATTGTCTGTGGCCATTGGGCCTCCTTAATAATTTTCTTCTTAATCATTCTTTGTGAATTCTTACTTCAAATTCACTACTTCTCTTGCAGGGAATATTGAGTTGCTCAAGCATATGCTGGCCATGGGTGTTGAGGTCGATTCACAAAGTGATGCTGGCACGCCTTTAGTTTGGGCTGCTGGCCATGGTCAACAGGATGCTGTAAAGGTTTTGTTAGAGCATAATGCTAATGTATGTTCCCTTTGCATGTTATTAACTTATTATACTTTAATATGAAAATATGAAAATTATAAGGAGTAGAGAATTTCTGTGTTTTCTTTACAGACTCTTGTTTTTAATAGTTTGTTTTATGTGATTTAATCTTTTTTTTTTCTGTTTATTATGATTGCTTTTGCAGCCTAATGCTGAAACTGAGGATAATGTCACTCCACTATTGTCAGCTGTAGCAGCTGGTTCACTTGCATGCTTGGATTTGCTGATTCAGGTTTTGTATTTTCTTAGTTCTCTACGACGCTGGATACTTTTTTCGGTTCTAATATAATGCTTGCAAGATGAAACTTTTTTTTTGACTATTCTATCTCACGGTAACATTTTCATTGTTGTCACCGAGTTTTGTGTTTTCTCTCATTCAGGCTGGTGCCAAAGTAAATATTACAGCTGGTGGGGCAACTCCATTGCATATTGCGGCAGATCATGGAAACCCTGAATTAATAAACAGCTTACTGCAAGCTGGAGCTGATCCTAATGCCATTGATGAGGTGAGATCACTAACGCATTCATTTTTTTAGAACAATAATCACCATCTTGCTTTAAAGGATACTTTGTTGATCCGCTGAACTTACCAGTAAGTGTGAAGTTGCATTTATGTGTCGGATGGTGCAGTACCAAGCTGTTATTTAAAGCAATCTCATCTTCTCTTTTTGAACTGGAACCTTGAGCAGAAGTTTGATAAGAATAAGATTAGTCAAGCTCACTTCTCTTTTTTTTTTAGAAATTTTTGAGTCAAAAATTGTTTCCGGAAATTAAAGTATAATTCCCTCTGAAGTACAAAATGCTGGTTTTATAGATATATTAGTATATTCTCCATTTCTTATTGGCTCATCTCATAACAGGATGGCCAGAAGCCCATACAGGTTGCAGCAGCCAGAGGCCAACGTAAGGCTGTTGAGATTCTTTTTCCTTTAACATCGAGAGTTGATGTTGTTCCAGAGTGGACAGTAGATGGGATTCTTGATTACATGCAATCCGAAGCTAACAAACAACCGGTACTAATTGTCTTTATTTTTTACTCCTATTCTCATTTGATATCGCGCTTTGTTTAAGAAAGTGTTTGTACTCTGTTCTTTTCATGTCCCTTTCAAGTCTCACATGGACGGTATTAAAAAATTCAACCAATTGGATACTTGTATGGTGGACTTTAGAATGCTTTTTAGATAATATCTAGACGTGCTAAGAATTTGATTACATATCTTATGAGATGGAAGAGGAAATCCCTTACTGATGAAAAAAAACTTGACTAGTATTGCTTGGAGTTACTTTTCAGTATCAATCAAATTTAAGCGGATTGCAACAACTTGTACTACTTTGTGCAACTTTCATATTTTTCTTGGAATGCAAATGTTTATATCCACCAGTTGTCCATATTTATTTCCAAGGTGAACTTTGCAGGAGGAAATGGAAAATCTGAAGGAAGCTAAGGGGAAAAGGGACACCACATTGCCAACAAGCGATCTTCCTGAGGTGTCCTCTTTATTCTATTCAGTGATTTATCTTGTTGATTTTTTTTTTCATTCTAGATAGGTTACTTTCTTCCTTTTGACATTGAGTGAATGGTCTTTAAATGGCGAGACTCCCATGGCTTTTTTTCTTTGTGGTTACCCGTTGCATTGTAATTTTCATATTTGATATAATACCTGAGAGTTTGAAGTAATGAAAGAACGTGCATATTATTCTCCTCATATGATCTTAAACAATTTATCTAGGTGGCGCCTGAAGCGAAGAAGAAAGCTGCAGAAGCCAAGTCAAGAGGAGACGAGGCTTTCAAAAGAAAAGATTTTCATACAGCTGTAGATGCATATACACAAGTAAGACGTTAATCACATCTTGTGCAATTGCATTAACAATATTTCAGCTATTCTATTAGGAGATTGGATTTGGATCCTATTGTTCTTAGACTAGAATTTCTTTTTTCTAAAATTTGAACCTCCACTTTGCTTTATGGCTCGTTCTTTTGTCTCGTTTCCTATCAACTGATCCAAAACCACATGTCCTAGCATTTATTTCTAAGCCTGGTACATTGCTGGAAGGAAACTGAGTTTTATGGCATTTGGTGGATTAAGTGCTTATGTGTCTTAATCTCATCTGTTGATGCATTTACAGGCAATTGATTTTGATCCTACTGATGCTACGTTGCTTTCAAATAGGAGCCTTTGTTGGATCCGTCTTGGACAACCTGACCAGGCTTTAACCGATGCAAAGGCTTGCAGAGCATTAAGACCAGACTGGCAAAAAGCTTGCTATCGGGAAGGTGCCGCTCTGCGTTTGTTGCAGGCATGTTACCATCTATTAGCCTATTTGTCAAAGTTTCTACATTGTCATTCTTGTTATCTGACCATTTTCGGCTGTTCCATTTACTGCAGAAATATGATGAAGCAGCCAATGCCTTTTATGAGGGTGTGCAGCTCGACCCCGAAAATAAGGAACTCGTAAATGCTTTTAGGTTTGTAATCTCACCTCCATTTTTGCTACAGGTGAAACTTGATTTGCCTAATGCTAATTGAAAACTTTAGTGCTTTTCAAATTGGATAAAGAAAGGATGCGATGGCCCTTCAGATAAAAAAAATGAGTTTCTTTGGTATAAGATCAGAGTTACAACATTTGACATCATGATTTCCTGTCCAATGATTAACTGATATTTCCCACCATTGAGGATGTGAATGCTATATATGCCAATGAACATCTTGAGATATCTGGATAAAGGAGCGATCTTGGTGTACATACGTGTAGGCTATATTTCTTTGACTATTTTTTTTCTTTTCAAGTACTCATGTTCAACACATATTCGCATGAGTCATGACTCTGGGGATATGACACATGCATGTCCGACACTCGCACCCGAATCCAAGTAATATAGGATCGTAGGCAAGGCAACTAAAATACTCTAGTTTCATTTCTGCATTGGCTGTATAATATATATGTATTGTTTTTGATTAATTTTGCAAAATTTACAGGGAAGCTGTTGAAGCAGGGAGGAAGTTTCATAGTGAAGATAAGGAAAAATCCTAGTTTCCACATAGCTTCTGATAGCAATGAATACACACCAGAAAGGTCTAAGAACATGAGAATGTACATTATAAGGCTTGTTTTGAAAGCAAATATATGTCAGAATTATCCATCTGAATTGCATGCTTTTTCCATATTTTCATTCATCCTGATTATAGAGTTTCATTCATCCGAATTACATGCTTTTGTTTTATGAATCCATCTTTTATTTTCCTCCCAAGTCCCAACAGGTTCATTAAGATCCTTATTACCAGTGCAAAAACCGAATGAACTAGTAAGACTTAAAAGGGTTATTATACTATTTGGTACCTGAATTTGGCAGTTATCTTTTTTTGTTTGTTTAAATTTGGCACTTCAATTTAACTTTTATCACATTTTAACACAGTTAATAATGTTAAAATCAAGTTTAGGTTCAGAAAGGTATGTAGGAAGACAAGTTTAGGTATTGATTTGAATGGTGTATAGAAGTTCAAGCATCAGATAACATATTAACTCAAAATTGATCTGTTAGTTAAGTTTTTATTTCAAAATCTTTTATTTGATGAGATTTTATTTAACTTGATAAAATCTAATATTCTAATTAGATATTTCCTATTTTTAATATTTTGTTTCCTTTTTATATGATAATTAAGCCAGGTTGTACAACAAGTTTCCCAGCTAAAGTCTTCAGCAAAAAGAAACTGATGTCAGAGTTTTGTTCACAAAGTGCCCTCCCTCCCATTTTCAATAAATTAGAAAGCTTGGAACTTTCTTCCTCTTGAAATTTTCTTCACAGAAGAAGAAACCCTTTAAAAAAAACCCCAAAGATCCAAACTTTAGGGGTTTAATCTCTCTCCCACTCTCTCCATCCTTTTCCCAAATCATTCAAGATCAAATCTTTCTCCGAAATGCCATCAACTACCACAACTTACGGCACCATCACCTCCGCCGCAACCCCTATTTCCTCACATGCTAAACACACGCGCCGCCCATGGCCGGAACTCTTCTCGGTCTCCTCTTTTTCCCTCCCTTTCTCCGCCGGCGATGCCAAGGCCCGAGTAAAGCTTAACGTCTCCTACTTCCGGGTAAATTACGTAATCATAGCGCTAACGATCCTCTTCTTGACTCTCCTTTGGCACCCTACTTCGATGATAGTTTTCTTGATAACTTTCGTTTTCTGGTGGTTCTTGTATCTCTTTAATGACAACCCGGTTGTTGTTTTCAACAAAACAGTGGGGGATAATGTTGTTTTGGGGGCTTTGAGTTTTGCCACTGTTCTTTTATTGGTTTTGACGCATGTGGCTGTTAATGTGTTAGTGGGGTTGATCATTGCTGTGGTTGTTATTGGTGTTCATGCTGCCTTTAGAGGAACTGAAGATTTGGGTTTTCCTGGTGAAGAGGAGGAAAATGGGTTGCTTTCTGTTGTTGGAAGTATGCCTTTGAGGCCCACTTCTGGATATAATAGGATTTGATTTGATTTGATTTGATCTTTTTGGTGTTGAATTGTTGCAAAAGTTGTGTTATGAGGGTTGATTTATATTGGGGTTGTGTTGCAAACTTGCAGTGAGATTTTGGTTGAGGAATGGCTTGTGGTTAGGTGTTATTAGTTCAATCTTTGAGGTGGATGGTATTTGAGTCCTTGCTTCTTCCATGCATAAGTTATCCTTGTAGTTGTTTGAATTGAACTTGGAGCTGATATTATGGTGTCTTTAGGTTTGACATTGTTGTGGAATTTAGTGGTTTGCTTTGAACCGTGTTATGGGGGTCGCAGGGTGTTTCTTGTTTAAGATTGTGAATGTAGGATTGGAGGCATTGGTTTGATCCTTTTAGTGGTTCATATTTGAGGCATGACGTGTTTCGTTCATGAAATGATCCCCTTGATCGTTCTACATTTGGACTCTTCACTTTTATTAGGAGAAGAAAGTTGGTGTTTGGGGTTAGAAGGGTATATAACAAGTTTTGTTCTCATTGATTGAAGCTCGATCTTGCGGCTTGATAGTTTGATGGTAATGTTTTGTTTAATGAAATTTTGTGGTTGTGGATAGGGATGATGAATAAGAAGAAGAAGAAGCATTGTTGCAAAAGCTGACAAGTATGGCAATGACATTTTCTATTTGGGGTTTTGGCATGGGAGCTTTGAGGTGATTAGCTTGTTATCATATTATACTGATTCTGGAAGTAACTTTGTTTTAATCACTCACTAATTCTGTTGCTTTCTGCCGGAGCACAATCTGAACGAATGAATCGAGTCTTTCTTTCCTTGCGAACTCGGTGTCTTAGAACAGTCTTGACTCTTGAGATGGTTGTTTGATAACCTTTTCTGTTGCTTTGGCTGTTTTGTACAATTTGCACGGATCGAGTTTGCTAAACCCTAATGGTGTGGTTCTTGTAGGCTATATGAGCCAAGTATTATAAGTTTATAACCTGTTATCTGGTTTTGTAGGATTTGCTCAAGAATGAAATAAAACAAATTCAATAACTTAACATACATGAGCAGTGAAACTAGTTAAAACTATGGTTGCCGGGATCTTTTCGCCGTTGATCCAGTTTGAAACCAACGACGATAGCGATCTTTCCTATCTTGGACGGCTTTCCTTTCTTTTTGCCGGAGGTGAAGTTGAAGGCATAACCTCAGGATCACTTATCTTTCTTCTTTTATAAGGGAGAACTTTGGCCCTTGCATCTTGTAAATTGAGGTCCGGTCAGCATATATGTATGGGAAAATCTAATTCTATGCGAGCTTATGTCAACACAAAACTAAGTGAGACCAATCAGGTCATACGTGTCGTCATCTGATTGAAAATAGAGTAAATTCATCCAATTGAGTCATGACATGTGCCGTCATCTGATTGGTTGGTTAATTTTATTTATTTAAATTAAAATCAGTACCAAATTGATATAATAAATAACTAACAGTAACCAAATGTGTAATTGTATAAATTTTCTTTAATTGCCACGCCATCTCTCTGTTAAATTTTAACGTCCGGTAGTCAAAATAGGTCTATTTAAATAGTTAGGTGGCCGAATTTTATATTTTTATAATTCTATGGTCAAAATAAATCAGACCTAATAATTGAGTGGTCATCCAAATAGTTATCATCTTCAAACTGTTAAAAAAAGTCATATTTAGACTTCGTTAAAGAACGTTTTCCAAACGTAAGACAATGACATCTAAACCTTTTCATCCACATTGGTACATGAATTTATTTACTTTTCTAACATTGGTATCTAAACAAATTTTTTTTTGTCTATGTTCGTAGTTGGACTTGTCTGCTTACTTATCCCATATTGATACATTTTAGGGTAAAGTATGCCAGGTAACACTGATATGTTTTTAACATCAACCTTTCAATTGGTCCAAACTTACCACCGAACTTTATTTTTCGACTCGTTTATACCACCCTGCCGTTAAATCGTTAACGCCGTGATGACATGGACGCTGCACCAAAACGACGTCGTTTTGGTGCCGCTATTTTGATAATAAATGACCCAAAACGACGTCGTTTTGCTAACGAAAATATATAAAATTGTGCACTCAATGGGATTCAAACCTAAGACCTTAAGCATCAAAGACAAACATCTTAACCACCAAGCCAACCTAATATCTTTGAATTAGTTTTAGCACAAATAATATATATTCCCAACTGTAGTTTGTCATATAAATATATTATTTCTAATATAAAAATATTCAAATATTGTTATTAATAATATTAAATATATAAATAGATAAATATATTATTATAAAAACTAAAAGACTAATTTTCAAAATAAAATTTGTTTAAAAAATTTAAAATTCGACAAAACTTAATCCCTAAACTCATAAACTCTAACCCTAAAGTATAAACTTTAAACCCTAAAATTTTATTCATAAACAAGTAATATTAAAATATATAAACAAATAATATATTATTATAAAAACTAAAAAATTTATTTAAAAAATATAAAATTTTTAAAATTTACGAAAAGACCCAAAAATTCACCAAAATCTTAAAGAACCTAAACCCTAAACCCAAAATCTTTAAGATTTTGGTGAATTTTTGGGTCTTTTCGTAAATTTTAAAATTTTTATATTTTTTAAATAAATTTTTTAGTTTTTATAATAATATATTATTTGTTTATATATTTTAATATTACTTGTTTATGAATAAAATTTTAGGGTTTAAAGTTTATAGTTTATGGTTAGGGTTTATGAGTTTAGGGATTAAGTTTTGTCAAATTTTAGATTTTTTAAACAAATTTTGTTTTGAAAATTAGTCATTTAGTTTTTATAATAATATATTTATCTATTTATATATTTAATATTATTAATAACAATATTTGAATATTTTTATATTAGAAATAATATATTTATATGACAAACTATAGTTGGGAATATATATTATTTGTGCTAAAACTAATTTAAAGATATTAGGTTGGCTTGGTGGTTAAGATGTTTGTCTTTGATGCTTAAGGTTTTAGGTTCGAATCCCATTGAGTGCACAATTTCATATATTTTCGTTAGCAAAACGACGTCGTTTTGGGTCATTTATTATCAAAATAACGGCACCAAAACGACGTCGTTTTGGTGCAACGTCCATGTCATCTCGGCGTTAACGATTTAACGGCAGGGTGGTATAAACGAGTCGAAAAATAAAGTTCGGTGGTAAGTTTGGACCAATTGAAAGGTTGATGTTAAAAATAGGTCACACCCTATAATTCGGTGTTACCTGGCATACTTTACCCTACATTTTATGTAATGATATTAAAAGGATAGATATTAAAACGGTTAAAAAATGTCAATGTAAGAAAAATCAATAAATTCAGTGACTAAAATGTAAATTATCTCTTGCTAAAGTGCGTAAATCTTTTACCAACTAGAGAGAGAACGTGCCTTACTTTTCTAGCAAGACGAGGTTTATGCGGAAGCAAAAGTTATACTCACAAGAGATATAATTATTAATGGAGAAAAAAATGCAAAAAAAACATGAAAATTATGTTTCACTTATTATTATTGTTGTTATTTATTTTCCAACATACAGAAGGATTTCATTTCGAGTCTTCTCTTCTGAAATTAAAATGAATTTTCAGACAACTAATCATCGGGTCAGTACGGCCTCGGAACCAACCACCGGGTGCTGGCACGTACACCTTTCGGCCGCGTCGCAAACACAAATGCCCTCACCATTACAATCCATAGTATTAGAACATTTCATTTCTTCCTGTGCTACCGAGTTCGGTACGGCCTTGGAACCAACCACCGGGTTCTGGCACGTACACCTTCCGGCCGCGTTGCAAACGCAAATGCCCTCATCATTACAATCCATAGTATTAGAACATTTCATTTCTTCCTGTGCTACCGAGTTCGGTACGGCCTTGGAACCAACCATCGGGTTTTGGCACGTACACCTTCCGGCCGCGTCGCAAACGCAAATGCCCTCACCATTACAATCCATAGTATTAGAACATTTCTTTTCTTCCTGTGCTACCGAGTTCGGTGCGGCCTTGGAACCAACCACCGGATTCTGGCGCGTACACCTTCCGGCCGCGTCGCAAACGCAAATGCCCTCACCATTACAATCCATAGTATTAGAACATTTCTTTTCTTCCTGTGCTACCGAGTTCGGTGCGGCCTTGGAACCAACCACCGGGTTCTGGCACGTACACCTTCCGGCCGCGTCGCAAACGCAAATGCCCTCACCATTACAATCCATAGTATTAGAACATTTCATTTCTTCCTGTGCTACCGAGTTCGGTACGGCCTTGGAACCAACCACCGGGTTCTGGCACGTACACCTTCCGGCCGCGTCGCAAACGCAAATGCCCTCACCATTACAATCCATAGTATTAGAACATTTCTTTTCTTCCTGTGCTACCGAGTTCAGTACGGCCTTAGAACCAACCACCGGGTGCTGACACGTACACCTTCCGGCCGCGTCGCAAACGCAAATGCCCTCACCATTACAATCCATAGTATTAGAACATTTCTTTTCTTCCTGTGCTACCGAGTTCGGTACGACCTTGGAACCAACCACCGGGTGCTGGCACGTACACCTTTCGGCCGCGTCGCAAACGCAAATGCCCTCACCATTACAATCCATAGTATTAGAACATTTCATTTCTTCCTGTGCTACCGAGTTCGGTACGGCCTCGGAACCAACCACCGGGTGCTGGCACGTACACCTTCCGGCCGCGTCGCAAACGCAAATGCCCTCACCCTTACAATCCATAGTATTAGAACATCTCATTTCTTCTTGTGCTACCGAGTTCGGTACGGCCTTGGAACCAACCACCGGGTGCTGGCACGTACACCTTCCGGCCGCGTCGCAAACGCAAATGCTCTCACCGTTACAATCCATAGTATTAGAACATTTCATTTCTTCATGTGCTACCGAGTTCGATACACCTGTAAATTACATTAAAACAAATTTTCATCGTTTAAACACTTCGTTAAAATACTAAAACAAATAAAAATAATATATGTATATGTATATGTATATGTATATGTATATGTATATGTATATGTATATACTGACACGAAACTGCAATCAAGATGATAAGAAGAGAAGCAATGCCAAAAGAACCCATCTTCCTTTCTTAGCAGATTGTGTTGGAGCTGATTAGAAAATAAAAATAAGATTGAATTCTATACAAAGGATGAGATGATTATATACAAAAGTATTTTGAACGCTTATGGTATTATAATAAATTCACATCCAAATCTAGATATTGTAACATATATGCATGGAAAATTAATTTATAATTAAATATCTTCAATTTATACCATTTAACATTGTTTTTTTAAAAGATTTTTCCTGAACAATTCATAGTCCTAAAATTGTGAGCATCATCATATTGATATTGTCGAAAAAAATAAACTACACCAGTAATCATCTAACTATAAGATTGGTGTCGGTTTGACTATTATATTTTCAATTTTGTCAAATATACCATTTAACTATTTAAATAGTTCCAATTAAGCCACCAGTCGTTAAAAAAACAGAAAAATTGACGGGACTGTTAAAAAATTTGGAATAATTACACATTTGGTCCCCTATATTTATACAATCTATCAATTTGGTCCTAAATTTAATTTGGTATAGTTACATATTTACTCAATTAGAGGTGGAAAAATGAGAGCAACAAAATCGCCTCCATCAAGAATCAAACCTAAGACCTTAAATTACCCAAGGCATGCACTTGCCATTGAACCAAGCACACTTTTGAACTTTGGGGTACAACAATTAATATATGTCTTTAATGATTGTGAATGCCCAGAAAAAAAGAAAAAAAAAGAAAATGTACTTGGACGGATTCAAACCAAGGACCTTGTAGTGCAAGGGGCATGTGCTTGCCACTGCACCAAGTGTATGGTTTCAATATGAAGTACAACATTTAGTGTAACACCCGGGTTTAGGGGTTAGGTGAAAATAATATTTTAATATTATTTTGGGCTCGGTTTTATAATTAAAATGATTCCTTAAAATTTCGGGTTTCGTTTCCAAACTAATTGATTTAATGTTTGACCGTGTTTTGAAATTTAGTCCCAAATAGCCATAGATGGTGTGCCCTTGTGAATACCCCATTTCATTAAGGGCAATGTGGCCTTTTAGCCTTTAAATTTAAACAAACAATTAAAAACACCCATTTTCTCACCATCTTCTACAATTCACCTTCATCCTCTAACGTGAAAAAGGGTTTCCCTCTCCCATTCACTATTTCATTTAAAAGCTTCCCCATTTCAACTCCAAATTGAAAGGTAATGGTATTATTGACTTCTCCTCATCTTCCCCTCCATAAAAGTACTCTTTATTTTCATTTCCATGAAAGTTTTAGAAAATGTCATTTTTGAAGGTTTGGATTAAAAATAGAAACTTTATGTAGTTAAGTGAAGTATTTTGATTTAATATACTTAGTTATGGTATATAGAAGCCAAATAGTATATCATATGTGAATTTCAAGTGATTTTGGGAAATTTTCGGAATTGGGTTTAAGGGGGTTTTTGGAGGGTTTTAAAGTGGTTTTTAGGGTGGTTTAATGTTGATTTTTGAGGGCTGGTGTTAGTATGATATATGAGGGTCACTTTGGGTGTATTTGATGGTTGATTGGATGCTTGAAATGGAAGATTTCAGTGGGTTTTGTGGGTTGCTCGAAAATTCTGTTTTGGACTTGCTTTGGGTGTTGAATGCTTGAAAATGTTATTCCGGGTTAGTTCCGATGATGAGCTTTTGATTGTGGATGTTTTGTTTGTGTTTGGGATTGATTAGAATCGAGTTTGGGCATCGGTGAAGCATCGGAAGTGAATCCGGGAACTTGAAGACGGTTGCTTGCTTCGTCTTTGAGCTTGGAAGCTTAGGTGAGTGGTTAATTGTTTTAAATGGTTTTAAAATAGTTGGTTCGAGTATATGGACTAGGTTGGGCTTGGTAGACCCACCTAGAGTTAGGATTAGGGTGGTAGCCTAATCCTAAGCTTGATCTAGAGCCTTTGGATGAACTCTTTTATGTGGTTGTGTATGTCTCGTATGATATGTGATATGAATGGTTATGTATATTGTATTATACATGTGGGATGAGATATGACTTGTGATGCTTGAGACATGCATGATGATGGTTGTTGGTGAGTACGTGCTAAGCACGGAATTGGTTGAAATGAGTAATGTGAAATGAGTAAATGTTGGCACTAGTATACTTGAATACAAATGATCGATCATTAGGATGTTAGTGTGTACACATGAGTCAAAAGTCGCGCGTGGCCTTGGTGGCGTTGAGTCACCAAGGAGGAGTACGGGTTCGCCCGGAAATTGTATTTAAATATAGTCGGTGATGAGTGGAATCCCATCGACGGGGCGTGAGGATGAGTGGAATCCCCTCCGCGAGGCTGGTGATGAGTGTAATCCCACCGTGAGGTAATGTGGTTGTTGGATGTGAGTTCCAACGTGTCTATCCGCGTATTCGGGTCATAGCTAGGTGCCAATGTTGGTTGATAAATGTATCAATGTGTTGAGATTAATGATCTTTATTTGGATGTTTGATGTGACTACTTGTGTTGAGGATTTAGAGCTTGTTGATCATGACATTTACTTGTATATTGCTCATGCATCTTATCTTATGGCTCTTGAGGATCCTTGGTATATTTGTGTAATGCCTTGGCTAGATCGTGCTCGGACCCTGCAATGTTGAGGTTTGTTTTTAAGAGCTCACCCTCACTAAGCATCATTGCTTACGCTCTCTTTGTTCAACATTGCAGATCTTTAGTTCGCGGGTCGCTTGAGCAAGTGGAGGGCCTCCAAGTGTGGTTGTTGGCTTGAGTACATCAAGTATGACTTTTAAACGTTGAACATGTAATAGTTTAAGCAATGGGACATGTGTCTTTTGATGGATGATTGTTGGTTGTTTAGGAGCTTGTTTAGACTCCATGTTATGTTGCTTTTGTATGGCTTGTGATGCCATGTTTGAGTTGTAATCCATGCCTAAATTGCTTATCTTGAATGTTGGTTAAGTGCCCTTGAGTTTGCCTTATGTTGAATGTTGAAGTATGAGTTTTTGGATGTTTAAGTGTCATCTTTGATTCAATTGCATGTTCCCTTGATGTATGTACATGTTGGGTGCTTGTATGGCTATAAAGTGGTATAATGTTGTATGAATGCTTGTTGGGGTCTAGGAAAGTCCTAAATTGCATTTAGATTCGAGTCTTGATCGTTTTTACTGAGTTTGGAGGTTTTTGTTGTGCAGGGGTATCGATACGGTTGGTACGGTATCGATACCGCCTTCTTGTTCAGGCTTCGTGTATCGATACACTTGAGAGGTGTATCGATACTATTTTCGTCACTGGAGCTACTGTCCAGTTCGGTATCGATACCGGCCTCTGGTGTATCGATACCGTCATCTTAGCGTTGACCGTGGAAAGTCAACCGTTGGGGAGGGTATCGATACACTCCTGGGGTGTATCAATACGGTCCCTACGGGTTGACTTTGACCAGTTGACCTAGTCAAGGGGGTATCGATACACCCCTTAAGTGTATCGATACCGCCTGCAGTTTAAGCTTAAGTTTGGGCTGTAACATGATTGTTTGAGTTCGTTCGATTGTTTTGTATATGTTGTTCCGCTGTATGATCACTTAGGGTTTAATATCCATTTAGACAAGATTTTAAAATGAAAAAAATAGGGTTGTTAACCGAGGGGAATCCTTAGGGGTTTTCACTCGGTTTTCCCCGTGTGGCCCACTCAGAGCGGTCATTCAGCCAGACCGGGACGAAGGGGTTACATTTAGTATATATCTTATATTGTTTTTAATGCTTGGAAAAAGGAAGGAAATGTGGTTTTAAGAAACTCAAATATAATGTTTTTATGATCCATAAAAACATTTAACCCAATTAAATAAATCTAATAACTAAATTAAAGTTAAGAATATTTTGTATATATTTTAAATTATAGTTAGTGCACGATTTAAAATAAAAAAATTATTTTTTATTTTTTTAATATAAAAATTATTTTAATTTTTTTATATTTTAAACTAAATTTAATATATTTTTCAGTTCCAGATTTATTTTTATATTTTCACGTATATAATCATTGTATTGATTTTTTTAACTTAATTAATAATTTTAATATTTATTAAAATAATAATTTAATTATTATATATATAATTATATTAAAAAGTTAAAAATTATATTAAATTCATTTAGCGAATTCAAACTCATAAACATAATTTAATATTGTTAACTTTAATTTAATTATTAGATTTATTTAATTGGTTTAGATGTTTTTATGCATCAATAAGAATATTATGTTCGAGTTTTCTAAAACCACATTTCCTTCCTTTTTCCAAGCATTAAAAATTATATAAGACATATATTAAATGTTGTACTTTATATCAAAAAACATACACTTGGTGCAGTGGCAAGCACATGCCCTTTGCACCACAAGATCCTTGGTTTGAATTCGTCCAAGTGCATTTTCTTCTCTTTCATTTTTCTGGGCATTAACAATCATTAAAGACACATATTAATTGTTGTACCCCATAACACAAAAGTGTGCTTGGTTTAGTGGTAAGTAAACACCTCTGGTAATCCAAGGTCTCGGTTCGATTCTTGATGTGGGCGATTTTGTTGCTGTCATTTTCCACCTCCAATTGGGTGACACGTGTCACCACCTGATTGGAGGTGGAAAATTAATTAAATAAATTAAATAAAAATAATTAAAGTCCTCCAATAAGGAGGTGACACTCCAATAAGGTGGTGACACGTGTCACCACCTAATTGAATAATTATTTTATTTTATTAAATTAAAATTAGGACCAAATTGATCGATTGTATAAATATAGGGACCAAATATGTAATTATACCAAGTTTTTAACAGTCCCGTCACTTTTTCTTTTTTTAACGGCTCGTGGCTTAATTGGAACCATTTAAATAGTTAAGTGGTATATTTGACAAAATTAAAAATATAATGGTAAAATCAACACCAACTTATAGTTAAGTGATCATTGGTGTAGTTTACCCAAAAAATTATTATATATTCAACTAGTTAAAGGAATCTTTCAGAAATGGAAAGAACCACACCACATTTCACAAACCCTAGTTTCGTGTCGGAAATATCTTAAATCTAAGATGTTTCTTTTTCGCCAACGAAATCTAGCATTTACGCAACTTCAATTGTTTTGTTTAACAAAAAAAAAATTGTTTGGTTACTTACAATTTTGTTTTTGACCTTGCTTGTCAATTAGCGATAGTTATAGGCGATAGCGAATTACATTAGCTGATCGCTGATTGTATTAGTCGATTTGACTAGTGAATTATATTAGTTGATTGTATAAAAGTGTTTGGTAAAATTAACTGATAGAAGATAGTTGTTTGACTATTTAATTAACAAATAAAATGACATATAAGGACATGATTATAATCGATGCTTGTTTGAATAGTTTATTAGTTATCAATATTTTATATCTATTACCGTTCAAAAAATATTTTGTATCTATTAATATTAATTAGATTATGAAAATATTTTTTAATATAATATATTAATTTATTATTTATATAATTATTTTTAATATAATTTAATTAATTATTAAATTAAAATTAAAATATAAATGTGTAAGAATAAAAAGAAAAAACAAAAAGTATTACTTTACAAATGTCAAAATATAAATACGTGAGGGTGAAAATTTAAAATAGAAAATGTTAAATTTAGGTTATTTAGAGATATTTGATAATTGTTAAGGGTAAAAGGGTCTTTATAACTATTATGTTAAACTGCTAACTTCAAAAAGCTCCTATTAGCAGCTTTTTTAAAATTAGAGGTTTCACTTCAATCTGCTATTTCAATCCGCTATTCACCAAACATTTAAATTAGCGGATTTGACCGGTCAAACTTCTAATATTAACTCAAACCGCTATTTACCAAACAAGACCTTTGTAAAATCGGGTAAACTATATATATATATATAATCCTCCTATTATAAGATATTTTTTAGTCCGACTATAAAAAATTACAAAATAATTACTTAACTATAACAAATTAGTTTGGTGGCATTAAAAATTTAACACAAATGATGTGTCAGTAACTAAAATTGGCATAATATTAACTTTAATCCCCAACATTTCAAAGTTATGTCAATTTAGTCTCTTTCTTCACTCCTTTATATCATCTCTTTCACCATTATCTTCCACCTCGTGTCGGTCGACATTCCTTCAATGTCACTGTACCCCTCGTCGTTCTGTAGCTATTAGTGGCACCAAATTCTCACAATTGCAATTGTATTTCAAGACATGGAATGAATGTTCCTTATCAATGTTAAATTCTCAATTTTCTTCTTCATCTTCTCTTATTTGAAACTCGTCTGTTAAGAACATAGAATAAAAAACATCATTGGGGTTTTGTTGTATATATGATTATCAAAATATGTGAGAGCTTTGTAGATAAGAGACTTGGTTTTAATTTTCATTTAGGAACGTTTCAAGAGCACCGAATTAATTTGTTACTTTTTCTTTTAAAAGTTGAATGATCATTTTATAACTTTTTATAGTTGGAGGAGTAAATAAAAAAATTATTTAGTCGGAGGATTATTTCTGTAATTTATCTTAAGAAGAAGAAGACTCGAAATTTAATTAAAAAGATAGTAGTAATTGATTATTTATCACTTTGTTCATGTATCTTGTTTATTTGTCTCACCAACCAACTACAATGAAACATTATAAAATTCATCATAAATAATAATTAAATAAAATATAGCAAATTGCAGAGAAACTTTTCTTATAATATTACATTAAAGGAAAGAAATCACATGCAAAACAATGAGTGTACTTAAAAAAAGAAATAGAAATCCCATGACAACTAATTAAAAACATTAATAATATATTTATGCTAGGGTTTGTCTATCCTATGCATACATACATAGGTTAAAAGTCATTTAATAACTTGCATTAAATGTAATATTTTGTTTGAAAAAACCACAACCATTCATTGCATTACAAAATCCTAAAAGATTCTAACCTTAAACCATAACCATAAACCCCAAAGCATAATAATAAACCATAAATCATAAAAGCCTAAACCCTAAAACATAACCATGAATATAAACCCCAAACCAAAAACCATAAACGTAAACAATAAACACTAAAACTTAAACCCTAAAACCCCAAACTATAACATTAAACCATAACCTTAAAACCTAAATGATAAACCCTTAAACCCCAAACCATAACCCTAAAACCCTAACCCTAAATACTAAAACTATAAATCTTAAATCCTAATACATTAAATGAGAATTTTTTCAATAAAACCTTTTAAAATTTTATAATACATTAAAGGAAAATTCTACAACGTGCGACGAACACCGAGCGTCACCGCTAATGATGAACACCGATGAACATCATTAAATTAATTAATAAAGATTTAAAATTTTAAGGACCCATAATACATTTTAGAATTATTTTTAAAAATTCAATTAAATTATTTTATATATATTAAAATTTTATTTTTTAATAAGGGTAAACTATATATTTAGTATCTCACCTATTTTTGTATTTCTATTGAACCCTCATTATTTAAATATTATTTTAATTTCACCCTATTCTTTATTGCAAGTTAATAAATGACCCTTAACCTATGCATGTATGCATAAGCTAGAAAAAGCCTTTATTGTTATTAATTATTTACAAAACAATGAGTGTGTTTTTTTATTGATATGTCATTCTGTAAAATCAGTATATTTGCTTATATGATACTGTTATCGTGACTTGCACTGTCATGTTAGTTTTTCATATCATTTCAAGCCATTTTATCGTTGGTTGATTAACAGTTTTCATCCGCAGATGGACCATTTTGACTCAAAATAAAACATTGAAGGTTAAATTACTTCAAAAAAAGAATATAGACCAAAATGACAATTCAATCAAATGTTAGGGACATTTTTGGCATTATGCCATTTTATTCTAGTGTAAATCTCGAGTGCTATTCAGGTATGTTACACTTTTCGATTTAATTGTGTTTTATAAATAATTGATTTTGGTAATATTTTTTTAACACATCAACCAAACGACTGTATAGAACCAGAACATATCTTACGAAAAAGAAAAGATAAATATAAAACAAGTCATATTAGATACTTCCTCTTTGCACCAAAGGGAAACCTTTATGGTTCATTGTAGTGAGTGCCTCTTGAGAGTTGGCAAAACACAAACTAAAAAATCTCCAAAATCGACAACCACCTTTCGCGCCTATTCTCAAAAGCAACGATCGCTACATTTTACAACAACAAACAATTCAAAAGGGATTAGACTCTATCTGACCACTGACAAAAACGAATAAAAACAAGCGCCTTGAAGGACACTATACGAACACTAAAAACCCGTAAAAGTAACTATAGAGACGTGCCATAAAGACAGAAAAAACATACCAAAAAATAAAAAAAAATTGTGCGAAAAAAAGAAAACAAAATAAATAAAATCAAATAGAAGAAAACAAAAAAAATATAAACTATCTGTGGTCGGCATTGGCGGATGCACCTAGATTTAGTGGCTGCATCCGCATCCCCATTTTAAATTAAAAAAATAAGTTTTATGAAAAATATTTTTTCAACCTCATTCTTAAATTTTTAAATTTACCACTAGTAGTTAATTGCTTGCATCAAAGATAATTCCGCAGTTGATTAGGTAAAAGAAAAAAGAAAAGAAAAGAATATTCGTCCAGGGTTTCAAGATGCTAGAATTTTGATTCTGATAATAATTAACCGAATGTGTTTTATGTTTACAACACGAATTGTTATTATCATACTTCAATAGAGATAGAAATCGTCGGTCTCTTATCATGTTTTTTTATGCCCCTACTTTAAAATAGTTGATTTAAGGTTCAGAATTTAATGTTTAATATTAGAGGTTGTGGTTAGGGTTTAGAGAAATAAAGGTAGAGTGTATTTTTTAGTGTTTAGGGTTTAGAGTTTAAGACGTAAAATTATGATTAGAATTTAAAATTTAATTTTTAGTGTGTCGCATAAAATGAGGCGTGATTAGGGGCAAATGATTTTTACCCTCAATAGGGACAAATGAATACTTATTTTCGTTGATTAGTGTTAAACCGGTGTACTAATGTTTCCATAAACTTAGAATGGATGAAGTAAAGAAGACCCATAGTAGTCCCACTTCTTATGTCGTTATTTGACTTTTGCAAGATTGAGAAGAATTTTTTTTGTATGCAAACCTTGCTAGGTTGTACTCTTTTTCAGGAACTGGTTTAAGAAGGTTTTTAACGAGGTTCCTAGTAAGGGTGTTAAACATTATTAAATAAAAATTAACTTGCTGAGAAAAAAAATCCCACTTCTTATTAACCAGATGTTACAAACAGCAACGAAATTCAAGATTCCGCTGCAACATGTTTGTTACATAGTAGTCCTTAGATATAAAGACTTTATATTATACATGTGAAATGGAGTGGGAATTTCATAGACTGAAGTTACTGGGAATACAGACGAAGTGGGGAATCCACGTCATCATCACAATCCACAACTTGATAGTCCACAATAAGGTGTCCCGCAGTATACCCTTTCCCATCACTGTCAATCGGTCTAAACGCTGTGGTTAAGTCTAACTCCAGGCCGTCGCCGCCACATGCATCCACGATTCTCACTATTTCCTCATCTTGTGTGCCTGTGTTGGTTACCTGCAAATGAAAACCAAACCCAATATTGATTAAACTATACTGTCACATTCTAAAGAAGCGATGGACATTAATCTCACATCAAAAATGATATGCTTACCTTTAAGCACTTGCCACAAATGTCTTTCAGTTCAGGCCCTAGAACCTTTCCACAGTAGCCGGTCCATCCATATCTTTGGCGCCACTCCAAAGGTTTATCACCGTCATAGGCGGCGCAAGCGACGTGTGCAGCACTGTAGCTCCAGTTTTTCTTTTCAGGAGCATAGTCAACCCAGTAGGCTGTGACACTAGTCTCACCAGGACCTGCTGGTGGCGGAGGTGGAGGATCGCAATCCACGAACTCGTAGTTCACAGTAAGGTGCCCTTTTGCTCTACCGCTCCCGTCGTCGATCTCACTGAACGCAGGACTGTCCAAATCCATGCTTTCCGAACCGCATTGGTCGACGACCCTCACCACCACGCTGGCATCATTGGTAGGGTTGGTCACCTACATGCAAGCACAATATTTATGTTACAGTACTATTAAACTCATGCATGAGAATTCTAATTTACTACATATACCTTTAAGCAGAGGCCACAACTAGATGGGTAGGAAGGACCACTCAATCCACAGTAGGCAGCCCAATAATATTTACTCCGCCATTCGATAGGCTTATCGGCGTCGTACGCGGCGCAGGCAACACCTACCTTTTTCATGTCCCAGTCATTCCGGTCAGTGTAGTAGTTGGTCCAATAAGCCGTAGCACCCTCGGTAAGGTACACCGTAGTGGTACCCTTAGCCTTGGAACCCACCACACTGCCCAACAACACAATGCTAAATATGATGTTAACTACTGATATCTCCATTTTTGTTTACGAGTTTGTATTTCTAATGCTTTGATGAAATCATTTGCTGGAATGCTCCTATTTATAGCCAAAGTTACCCTCACAAATTTGCAGGATTAATCTACTGTTTGTCTGTTTCCTTCTTTAGAATTGCATGTGTTTTTCATGCATCTTCTTTTTTCTTTTTTAAATTGTCATGTTCTCAATGATTAATTGTAATTAGGTATTCTTGGACCACTTCTTATTCTTGCAAACATAGTATATGTTAATTGTAATTAGGTAAACTTGGACCACTTCCTAATCTTGCAAACATTGTTAATGCCAAAAAAGACAAGTACCAATAGTGGTGATATGCTTATTTTTCACATTTCTACATTATTGAGTTTCATTATGTTATTTATTCCAAATTCCGGTGCCCTATTTATGCCTCCATAATAAAAAAATGTATGTTTAGAATAAAGTTTAAAGTTAAGGTTTAGGATTAAAGTTTAAGGAATTTAAAGTATGGGTATTTTTAAAGTTTATAGTTTATAGTTTAATCTTTAAGATTTAGGACTAGGGCTTATAATTTAATTGTTTAGTTTTGGCATCGAGGAAGGCAGAGGATTTTTCTCATATTTATACAGCATGTTTGTTATTAGATTAAACTGAGACGTAATAATGTATTTTATCATTACATCACGGACTTAATTGATATTTAAATCATGTAATTAAATACACAAATTATACTTTAACTTAATGATTTGGAGTTAAAATAAACAAGATATCAATCAATACCAACAGTTAAAAGTTGTCCCGGATTCTCATCAGAACGTTTGATCTGATTTTCATTAAGTAGTTTAGGCAACAAGTAACCATGGTAATAGTTAGGGGTGCTTAACGAGTTCAGCAGCTCGTGAGCTGCTCGAACTCGACTCGGTCAAAACTCGGTAAACGCTCGATTCGGGTTAACTCAACTTGAGATCTTAACGAGTTGAGTCGAGCAAAGTCTAACTCGACTCAATAAGTTTGCAAGCAGATCGTTAATTTTTTAAAATATTTGTGGATTGTTACTTTAGTTTTAATAGGTTAGTTTGATGGATTTGTGGATTGTTACTTTAGTTTTAATATGCTAGTTTGGTGTATTTGTGAATTGTTAGTTTGGAATTTAGACTTTGAAAGTGCTTTATACACTCTTTTGATATTTTTTGGTTAAATTTGTTAATTTATGTTAATATTAAGCCTCATATAGTATTGTTAAATTTTACTTTTAGTTAAAAATAAGGTAATTTTTTAGTGAGCTTAACGAGCAACGAGTTGGGCTTAACGAGCAGCGAGTTGAGTTGAGCAACAATTTTTTTAACGAGCACGAGTCGAGCACAATTTTAACGAGCTTAACGAGCAATGAGTCGAGTCGAGCAACAAAATTTTTTTACGAGCACGAGTCGAGCACTGTCCAACTCGCGATCGACTTGCTCGATAAGCACCTCTAGTAATAGTACATGTAATTTTTCATGTTATGTTTACTTTGATAGTGTATGCACTTGGCATGCGATTATTTGAAAAAACTTAATCGTCAAAAAAATGCTCAAATTATATCCTTTTATCTAATTGGGTGCCTAAATTATTTTTCAGGCTAAATAGGTGTCTAAAGTTTTATTACATCACTTAAATAAGGTTTTTTCATCACCGCCGTTCAATTTTTTTTGTCATCTAATCAGAACATGACGTGTGACCTATTTATATTATTTTCTTTAATTCCTATTTTTCAAATTAGGATTATAAAAAACCAAAAAAAAAAAACTCATTTGCTGAGAAAAAAACACCCAAAAACTATGGCCTTGTTTGGTAAAGAGAGGTTTGAGGTAAATTTAGAGGTTTGAGCTAAAGTTAGAGGTTTGACCGGTCAAATTCACTAATTTGAATGTTTGGTAAAGAACGGATTGAAATGGCGGATTGGAGTGAAACCTCTAATTTTGAAAAAGCTGCTAATATGAGCTTTTTAAAATTAGAGGTTTTGACATAAGAGTTATAATGATTCTTTTACCCTTAACAATGATCAAAATCTCCAAATAACCTAAATTTAAACATTTTTATTTTAATTCTTCAACCTCACATATTTACATTGGGACATTCGTAAACTAATAGTTTTTGTTTTTTTTCTTTTTACTCTCACACATTTATATTTGTATTTAAATTTAATAATTAATTAAATTGTATTAGAAATAATTATATAAATAATAAATTAATATATAGATCTTTAAATATGCTTAGTAATGTTATATTAAAAATTATTTTTCATAATCTAATTAATATTAATAGATACAAAATATTGATAACTAATAGACTATTCAAATAAGTATCGAATATAATCATGTCCTTATATGTCATTTTGCTTGTTTAAATAATCAAACATCTATCAGTTAATTTTACCAAACATTTTTATACAATCAACTAATACAATCTGCTAGTCAAATTAACTAATGCAATCAGCTACCAGCTATCGTCTAATGTAATCTGCTATCAGCTATATGCTAATTGCCAAACAATGCCTATAATTTCTCTAAAAACTTCAAACTCTAACCCTAAATACATAAATCCATAAATTCCTCTCCTTCCACTACTGATTCAA
The DNA here is from genome assembly GCA_958450335.1 of Hibiscus tridactylites. Classification (NCBI taxonomy): domain Eukaryota; kingdom Viridiplantae; phylum Streptophyta; class Magnoliopsida; order Malvales; family Malvaceae; genus Hibiscus; species Hibiscus tridactylites. The sequence goes on along the minus strand of OY288265.1, from coordinate 4,826,712 downwards.
CCACTATCAGCCACGACTGCCTTTTTCATACAACCACAACTGAAAATCTTATTATCTCGGCATCGAAAATTGTCGATTACACCGTTGACGGACATCCAACAATAAAGAAAAAAGAGACTAATTGGGTTCTAAATGACGGCCAGAGGTTAGGGATGTTGAACGGTGAGGTACGCGACGCTTGGACGGTAAACAATGAACAATCGGCGTGTCAGGATGTTGGATGGTGAGGGAAATGAGATTTGAAGGTTTAATTGAAATAATTTAAAACTTTTGAGACTTTTAAAAAAGTTTAGAAATTAAAAAATAAAATAAAAATAAGCTACATGTCATGTTTTGATCGAACCATTATAAAAAAATTAATTGAGCCCTTGTATAATGCTTTGGATGAAATCATTTACTGGGTTAGGCTTCTTCTTATTCCTCTTTTGTTAATTGTTATTTTCTAAATGATTAATTGGGTTATGCTGTCTTTGGACCACTTCTTAATCTTCCAAACATCAACATTTGGTGAAACATCTATCTTCCGCTTTCCGACTGTATTTATTTATAATGAAACATTTTTTTTTTGCTAAACCGATTAGTTTTTATTATTAAAAATAAAAAAATTTAAAGAACAAAAAAATAAAACAAAAAAAAATCATACCTAAAATGTTCGTACAAACAAAAAACAAAAGCAAACGCAACCTCGACTCACCCCTAATCAGTAATAGAACTCAACTCACCCTAAACAAAGAGATTTAGAACTTAAAATTTATTTACTCGATCGAACAAGCATTGAACACATTTTAAAATTAAGACGTATACACTTTGCATATACTTTTTCTTAACTTTTTTATAAGACATATACACCTCCCATATAAAGCTTATTGAATTTAAGTCTTTTAGGATAGGCATCCTCCTCCTTTTCACTGAGACCACTCATCGGTTTCATAACGACATTTTTATTAATAATTAATTTAGATAATATTTGTGAACTTAAATTTTAAATTTTATATTTAGATTATAAATATAATAAAAATTGAGCAATGAAAATATAAAATTTATGATTTTCTAAATCTATATATTTGTTAGATGCATATTTGTATTGAATTAGACATTATTTAGATAATTTTATACTTTTGATAAGTTCATATTTTTATAAAATTTTGAAAATATATATTATATTTTAATCATTTCCAAATAAGAAGTTCAAAGACTACTCGATAGAAAAGAATGTTCTTAGGTATATACTCGTGTTGAGTGTCACTCTGTTGTTTATATAATATGATTGTGCTACTAAGGTTACTTTAATACATAGTTAAATACACCAAATTATAATTCAATATCAATCTTAATAACTCAAACATATTATTAAATCATTTTATATAGATTTTGATTTGTTTGTATATGTATTTTTTTATGTAAAAAATAATACGTGTGAAATATATGTTAACTCAAACTGAGCCTAACCAGCAGCGACGATGTACATATGAAGGCCTTGTCTTCTATCTATTCATTTGTATATGTATTTAGTGTTCATGTTATTTCTATATTTCATTATATTTTACATAAATTATCAAAGTAGTTTAAGTTATATCTAATTTGTGTGTTTGCACACATCTCATTTTCTGGTATAATCACCGATAATAATTTTATTATTTGATTAATTTGGATCGAATAATGTAAAGGTTATTATAGGACAACTCTCCCAACTTAATTAATTTCGTTCACAATATTAAAATTCGTACCACTTACCCTACTTAAGGGATCTGACATTTCATCTCACTATACCAACTAATTGTTGGTGGTATACATCTCATTTCATAAAAAATTTATAAGAATTTAATTTATAAAAGGAAAAAACATCTTCATTTTCACCCTCTTTAATTGATTATGCCTCAAAAATTTGATTAAATTATACGCTTAAATATATATTTGGTACTTGAACTATATATATTCTCCCTAGTTGTTATCTAAAAAAGTTGCTCCGGGAATCGTGCGAAGAGGAAATTAAAGCAGTTCTGTTTGATTCGGATGGGAATCGTGCTCCGGGCCCGGACGGATTCAACTTAAATTTCTTCAAAAAATATTGGCTACAGCTAAAAGATGGTATTCTGGATTTTTTTGAAGACTTCTATGCCGGCAAAAAATGGGGCGATGAAATTAATCACTCGTTCATCACACTGATCCCCACGGTAAAAAAATCACTCCTCTCTATGTAAATATAGACCGATAAGCTTGGTCGGTGGTCTTTACAAAATCCTATCTAAAGTGCTAGCGAAAAGACTAAGTTTAGTAATGAATGAATTAGTGGGGGATACTCAATTTGCGTTCATCAAAGGACGGCAAATTCTGGATTGCGCGCTAGTGGCTAACGAGGTCATAGACTATGTCTCACGGTCAAATAGGAAAGGAATTGCTTTCAAGATTGATTTCCAGAAGGCGTATGATACGGTGAATTGGTCTTTTCTCATGAAAATTATGCAAGAGTGTGGCTTTAAATCAAGATGGCGTAAATGGATAATGCAATGTATCTCGACACCTATTATCCAAGTTTTGGTAAATGGTTCGCCTACGGATGGTGTAAACAACTATTTCAAGCAGGATCATCTGGGCAATAATTTCAGAAGTAATCTGAAAATTCAGGTTGGTAATGGTGAATTTACAAGGTTCTGGCAGGATAAGTGGTTGGGTGATATTCCTCTTATGGAGGAATTCCCTAGAATTTTTGCACTAGCCATGAATAAGATAGGCAGGATTGCGGAGTTCAGAATCATCTCAAATAACAATTGGAAATGGCAAATCCAATTAAGGAGGAACTTGTTCGGATGGGAGGAGCAGCAATGGAGCGAGTTAATGTATAAACTATCGCAATTCAAGGCTTGCACTTCTGGGAAAGATTGGATTCGATGGCTCGGTGTTTCGGATGGTGTCTTCTCGATAAAATCTCTAAAATCTCTATCCCGGAATACCAATGAGGACAACTCCTTTTGGAAGCGATGTGTATGGATCGGTTGGGCCCCTCCGAAGATTGAGATATTTGTTTGGCAAGCAGTGTGGGGAAGACTTCCGGTGAGATCGAAATTGTTGAAAAGAGGCTTATCAAATTTAACTAATTTGTGCTGCCCTTTGTGTAATGAGGCCCCGGAAACGATAAGGCACTTATTCATTGAATGTAAGCAGGTTTGGAAATTATGGTGTAGCCTTGGTGTCATGGCAGGTATATCTCTAGTTTTTCCGGGAGACATAAAATCGTTATTGGAAACTTGGATTGAATTGAAGGAGGTATTAAGATTGGAGTGGTTACAATTGGTGCCTTTCGCGGTGCTTTGGTCAATTTGGCTCATGAGAAATGAGATTATTTTCTCGAACAAAACATTCGACGGTGTCCAAGGATCTTAAATGCGGTATTGGGTGCATTCTACGAGACGAGAAGGGTGTAACCTTGTGGCAACTCTCCTCTTCAACGGCGAGCTCGCCTCCGTCGTTTGTAGAATTAGAAGCTATGGTCGTCGGACTGTCACATTTCTATAACTCTGGTTGGGAAAAAAAAATTCGCCTTATCCTGGAAACAGATTGCAAAGAGGCGTTTGATTGGTGCAAGAATGTCTCCCCTGCACCAACACAAGTGCGACAGAAAATTCAGGTGATTTCTGAGCTTATTCTAAACTTTGGGTTATGCATCCGATGGATCCCGCACAGGTGCAATATGGAGGCCGACGTATTAGCGAAAAAAGGAATTGGATAATTGTGAGGTTACTTAGGCGTAGATAGTTTTTGCTTATATTATATGTAACTACAGGATTGATGGCTGGGAGTGTATGCCTCCGATTTGGCCGTTGATTTGGTAGATGGTTTTATTACCATATTGTAATCGAACATTTGAACCTTAATATACAATTTTAGTCGGGCACTCTTTTCCCCTTCACTAGGAAGGGGTTTTTAATGAGGCCCATTATATTTTTCAAAAAAATAAAAGTTGCTCCTAAACTAGTACTTGAATTAGCCATCTTGTCTCAAGTTGGTACATGAAGAATTTTTGCTCCCAGGTTGGTACTTGAACTAGGCACTAAAATGATACCAAAACTTATATATTCTATCAATTTAGTCTTAATTCGAAATAATTTAATAAATTTAACCTTTTATATTTAAAAATCCTATCAATTTACTCTTTAATCTTCTCTTAAATTGTGTGATCTTCTCCTATAAATGTTATATCACTTTCCTGGTATAAAAATATTTAATAGTAACTTAATTTTGTTTTATGATAGAATGCAATTACCCTAGTGTTCATGTTACTTTTATATTTTATTATATTTAAATTGTTTCGAATTAAGACCTCACTAATTGAATGTATAAATTATAGAGATTAAATATGTTAAATATTTGAATCGTTTCAAATTAGGAATTTTAAGCGGAATATTCTTTTTTTTTTGAATCTGGATTATATTCAACAGTGAAAGGAATACAAAAGAATCACACCTTTTACAAGATAAATACAATGCATAACAAGATAATAAAATTCTAAAGGTGTGAAAAACGTTAAAATACCATACCTAACACTATCAGAAGAAATCTTCTGATAAAAATCCAGAAAAACTATAACTTTGCCTTGAGTGCTCTTTGAATATAGCAAAAATTCTTCTGTTACTTGTTCTTGGCATGTCGGCACAACCACAAAAGGGAATCATAGCATGTATAGAACGGCCTCCTTCTTTGAAAAGCGCTCGTTGATACTTGTCACTCGAACGCGTAACTGTCAAAAGACAGACTACTGTCATGAAGACAGACAAAAACTGCTAAAAAGCAGACGAAAAAACTGCCACCAAGCAGACAAAAGAACTGCCATAAAAGCAGATTTAAGTAAGAATCCGACAAAGTAGAAGAAAAACAAGAAACAAACTTGAAAAACGAAATATTCATCGAAAAAATGAATTTTATTTATGTACAAAATCAGCAAAACGGCCAAAGGCCGTCGCCGATAAAGAAAAACGATGAAGAAAAAGAAGAAAAAAAAGTTAGAGATGACGTGTAACCGCCTCAGAGAAAATGAAGAAGTGGAGAAGTGGAGAAGTTTTTTTATTTTAAGCGGAATATTCTAACTAAAAAGGGTTGCACAGCTTTTAATAATTCTATTCTCTTTTAATACTTGGACCCTGCCAAACCATGATAATGTTTGTGAATATAAATAATGAAGTGCATCCGTGGATTGGTTGTTTTCTTCTCTCAAGACAAATTACCTCATATTTTTTTTACTTGTTTATAAAATCCGTGCATGTTTTGTGTGGGGGTGAAATTCACATTCTTTTTAATATTAATTTACAGATATTTACTAGCTCATATTTGGGTTTGAGTTTTTTTATTAAATATTATTATGTGCTTCGTTGAAGACCTTATTAAATATTTTTTTAATTCGACTCGATTGAACGCTTGCTCTAAGAGGGGACACCAATGTCACCTAGACTGTTCATTGAGCCCAATTTGCAGAATCGATGGTGGCGGGTTATCAAACAACAGCACTTCCTCGGGCCGGTATTTGGGTTTGAGTTTAAATTCATTTCAACTTAAGTATTTATTTAAATTTATTTTGATTTAAGTCTAAATATATTTCAATTATCAATTATATCTTATTTTCAAGAATATCATATTTTTGAATATTTTAAAGGTAATTATAAGTTAGTATCTATTTTTAGATATTTTTAACTCTTTGACAATGCGCATACACAACGTAGACAATGTAATTTGAACCCGTGTATCCTAGGATAATATCTTATCTTAAATTTTTTTTGAAGTGCATATGATTAGGATAATATCTTATCTTATCTTACCAAGGAAGTGCAGTCGCACTCTTAAAATTTTTATATTCCTATATTTTTTATTGATGATCTAAATTTACCCCCTAACCAAAAAAATTGTTTCAATCCCTGCTTATGATTTTTTAACAATATACAAAATCATAAATTATTACATTGATAATTGAAATATGTTTTGAAAATAATTTTTATTGGAAAAATTAAGTTATAATTTTAGAGAATAGAGACGGTTTTCATTTTATTTTCTTAAAAAATAAAAAACATCGAAAAAAAAACGTTTGGTTCTAAAATTAAAAGAAAAAAATTTATAAAAAATGAATGAATATTTAAAAAAGATAAAAAAAGATGTATTCACTATTTTCATCAAAAATGTTTTAGAAAAATGAAAAAGATAAAATCATGTTCTAAAATTTTAACTTTATTAACCCGAGTTCAAATAGAGGTGGCAAACAGGTCGTTTCGGTTCATGTCATTTCGGATCCAACTATATTCAATTTAAGTTCGATTCGGTTTTAGTTCGTATCACCCGGTTCAAGTACCGGATCGGGGCGATTGATTTTTGGTTCAATTCGGCTAATAACGTGTCGGTTATTTTCAGTTCGGTTGAGTTAGGTTTAAGTCAATGTCGGGTTAATCGGAGATCGATTGGTTTCGGTCGGGTTTTTAGGCCGAGTTAGGTTTTTACACCCTATATATGACTTTATAAGCCTGTATATTTGACTTTTTGGTGAGTTGTAAAATAGTTCACATCTCATCTTTCTTTATTTATTTTAATATCTTTTCTTTATTTCGGGGTTTTTTTTTTTTTGCTCAGCAAAAATTTTTTTTATTAAAAATAACCTTACTCGTAAGCCTCGTTAAAAACTTCCCTACACCTATGATGGAAGAAAAGAGTGCCTACGGACAAGGGGAATACAAACAGCAGCGAAGGGCTCCAAACTCTAATCTTGAAACTCAAACTTAACACGCCCAACACCAATAAGTCACCAGCCCCCATCCAAAACCAAATTGATTACAAAAGAGCAGCTCGATTCCATTAAATCACCCACGGCCAAGAAAATCTTCAAAGCAAACAAGTCTAGAACACACTCTCATATTAGTACTTCAATGCAGCAAGCTCTTGCAAAAACACTACACTTGATAGCTGCTGCTTACACAAAAGTTCAAATTGACCTGCTGTTAATTCAAGAAAGACGATAGGCTCTGAGCAAAACTAAGCTTTCCTCCATGCCATGAAAAAAGAATCCCTTTCCACAACAAATTTTACAAAGAATTCTTCAAGGCGTTTCTTTATTTCGGGTTGCCTTCGGTTTAGGTTGCTTTTGGTTCGAGTTCATTCGATTCGATTAAAAATTAGTTCGAGTTTATTTTCAGTTCAATTAAATTCGGGTCAGTTTCGGTTCAATTTATTTTAAGTTTAGGATCAAATTCGGGTCATCGTGTTCGAATAAATTGATTCGGGTCTCAAGTCAAGTTTATCAGGTCTATATTCAAATCCACTAAGGATTATTTTTAAAATTTTAGTTTATTTAATCATATTATATTTTTCATTATAATAACATTGTCTAATAATTATATTTTAATTTAATTATTAGACCATATTCCAAGTAATCTTCCAAGTTTTGGGGAGACCCGAGTAAGGATAAGAACTAGTAAATAATTAATTCTTTTAAAACTAGTAATAACATTCAAATATCATAATATAAGAACTTAACATCATATTCAATCAATTTATTTCAATCTAATCAAATTAATTAATCATTATATTTTCTCTGAAATATCTTTCGTATCTGACCAAATATAAGAACTTAACATTGCTTTTGAAAAGATTTTTCATGAACAATGCATAACCCTAAAATTGTGAGCATCACCGAAGTAAAAAGCATAGTGCATTCTCATATGAAATCTCGAGTTGGGGATTTATAAAAAAATAATAATTAATTAATATAGAAATGAATATTATATATTCATTTCGTTAAAGGGATCTGTGATAAATGGAAAGAACCAAACCACATTTCACAAATCCCTAGTTTTGTGTCGGAGATGTCTTAAAGGAAGATGCTTTTCCAACCAAATCCAGCATTTAAGCAACTTCAATTGTTTAGTTACTTACAATTTTGTTTTGGCTTATATTACAAATAAGTGCGACTAAAGTATATGATTTTTTTTTAGGGAAAACTACACCAGTGACCACCGAAGATATTGAGGATACCTATTTGAACCACCGAACTAAAAAAAACGTCAATTACACCACCAAACTTATTAAATCAACCTATTTTGACCACCGCTGTTAAAAAATTAACGAAGGGGTGACGGAAGTGCCACGTGGCAGTTAACAGGATATTTTTAAAATTACACATTTGGTCCTTGTTATTTAAACATTCTTTCAATTTAGTCCTAATTTTTAATTAATAAAATAATAAATTATTTAATTAAGTGGTGACACGTGTCAAAACCTTATTGGAGGATTTTAATTATTTATATTTAATTTTATTAATTTATTTTCCCCCTCCAATCAGGTGGTGACACGTGTCACCACCAATTTAAAGGAGAAAAACGTTTTTTTCCCTCATTGCGTGCAGCAGGATTCGAACCTGGGAGACCCAGGAGTAAAAGAAACAGCTCTACCATTGCACCAAGCACATCTTTGTGCTATAATTCTCCACATATAATATATATCTCTTATTAGTTTCTACATTTATAAACCAAAAGCTCAAACCCTAAACACTAATTTCACATATATAAATCTTAAACCCTAAACTCTAACCCTGAATATTTCAAATTAATTTCACACTAAATATTTCAAATTAAACCTCAAACCCTAAAATTTTTAAATTAATTCCACGCTAAATATTTTAAATTAAACCCTAAACTCAAACCCTAAAATTTTTAAATTAATTCCACATTAAATATTTTAAATTAAGCCTTAAACCCTAAACCCTAAATATTTCAAATTAAACCCTAAACCCTAAATATTTCAAATTAATTTCACGCTAAATATTTCATTTGAAATATTTAGGGTTTAATTTGAAATATTTCAAATTAATTTGAAATTTAGGGTTTAGGGTTTAGGGTTTGGGGTTTGGGGTTTAATTTGACATATTTAGGGTTTAGGGTTTAAGGCTTAATTTAAAATATTTAATGTGGAATTAATTTGAAAATTTTAGGGTTTGAGTTTAGGGTTTAATTTAAAATATTTAGCGTGAAATTAATTTGAAAATTTTAGGGTTTGAGGTTTAATTTGAAATATTTAGTGTGAAATTAATTTGAAATATTCAGGGTTAGAGTTTAGGGTTTAAGATTTATATATGTGAAATTAGTGTTTAGGGTTTGAGCTTTTGGTTTATAAATGTAGAAACTAATAAGAGATATATATTATATGTGAAGAATTATAGCACAAAGATGTGCTTGGTGCAGTGGTAGAGCTGTTGCCTTTACTCCTGGGTCTTCCAGGTTCGAATCCTGCTGCACGCAATGAGGGAAAAATACGTTTTTCTCCTCTAAATTGGTGGTGACACGTGTCACCACCTGATTGGAGGGGGAAAATAAATTAATAAAATTAAATATAAATAATTAAAATCCTCCAATAAGGTTTTGACACGTGTCACCACTTAATTAAATAATTTATTATTTTATTAATTGAAAATTAGGACTAAATTGAAAGAATGTGTAAATAACAAGGACCAAATGTGTAATTTTAAAAATATCCTGTTAACTGCCACGTGGCACTTCCGTCACCCCTCCGTTAATTTTTTAACGGCGGTGGTCAAAATAGGTTGATTTAATAAGTTTGGTGGTGTGATTGACGTTTTTTTTAGTTCGGTGGTTCAAATAGGTATCCCCAATATCTTCGGTGGTCACTGGTGTAGTTTTCCCTTTTTTTTATTTAGGTATCTAAAATATTTTTTTGGTCTTAAATTACGTTAGTGATGATTTGCACAAAATAATAGTTTGGTGACCAAACCAGGGAAGCATAAATAATTTAGTGACTGATAGTGATATTTACTCTAAATCTTTAATGACACAAAACTAACTTATTGTTTTTTTTTTTCAAAATCGAGTGATTGTTTTGTAACTTTTATAGTAGATGACTCAACCAAAAAGTCCTAAAATCGGTGGATTTTTTTGAATAGTCTAAAAGTGGTTACAATGTAATATATGTTTATACATATTCTTAACTATTTGACAATGAGCATACATATTGTAGACAAAGCGATTTGAACATGTGCCTCCTAGGATGAACATCATCCGCTTTTCCACTAAAAACTTGTTGGTTCAAAATCGATGGACTATTTATGTAGCCCTAATAATAATAATAATAATAATAATAATAATAATAATAATAATAATAATAATAATAATAATAATAATAATAATAATAATAATAATTAATTAATTTTAATAAAAATAAAATGATTTGTTTTTGAATAGTTTAAAGGTGAATAATTTATTTTTAAATGTTTCAGCCATTTGCAATTTGCATACATTGCTCTCATCTCATCCTTATCACTTTGTTCATGGATCTTGTCTATTTGTCTCCTCAACCAATTACAATAAAAACATTATAAAATTCATCGTAAATAATAATTAAATAAAATATAGCAAATTGCACAGAATCTTTTCTTATAATATTAGTATATTACATTAAAGAAAAGAAATCACATGCAAACATATTACAAAACAAGGAGTGTATTTAAAAACAAAAAGAAAGAGAAACCCCATGACAACTAATTAAAAACATTAATAATAATTTCATGTTCTTAATTACTACACAATCCATGCATTGACAGAAGAAATTAAAACAAAGTTTTATAGACATTTTGATTTCTTGTCTCTTAAGTCTTAATAACCTCTTCTTCTTTTTTCATGCTGATGATGAACACATTCAAACTCCCTGCTCGATCCCCTTTCGAACCGGTTTGCTGTTCTGTTTTTTTTTAGTGACACTTGATTCTCAACTGACATTGTTGTGTAGTAAAACTACCATCAGCTTCTGTTCTTGCACTTCTCCACTGCTCTTGGTGCTGAAATTCCAATGAAAAATTAATCATTCTAGTGATGTTCATGGGTCGGGTCGCATTCAAACTGAGTTCAGACTGACTAAAAGATAAATCGATTTTTAAACAGATTTAGATTAAGGAACTAACCAAGTCCGATCGCCTCAGATCCTTTCATGATTCGTAAACGTTTGCATGAATTAACAAACATCCTGTAATAATAGCAGAAAACGAGTTAAATTAGAACCCGAAATTAATTAGAAAAAAGCCGAACCAACTTATGTGCCTTGTTTGTAATTCACTTACTCCCATGGGACATCACCAACAAGCATCCAATCTCCATCTTTATCTTCATAAGTAGGAACATATTCGGAACCATTCAAGAGATCTATCAATTTGCTTTCGTTCATGAAATCTTTCATTCCCTGTGAGCCTCCACAGTTACCAATTGTGAAGGAGCTGAACATTTTGCCCAAGGCATCCCACAGTTCTTGGTAACTTTTGTATGATTTCAAGTCTACCTTGCGTAGATATGGTGCACCATCCATGCTGACCTTAACGAACGCCGCCGGTGATGCGGTGTTGGTGGTGGTCGTGCTGCTTCCGGCTTTCTCGCCCTCGCCGGAGTTGTTCTTCTGAACCGTCATGACGTTTTTCCGGAAGGACCGGACCGGTGGCCATCCGACCACTTGTGCCCTAAAATCAGATATTCAAAAAATTTACCATAAGATCATTTAGCAAGAAAGTAACATAAAAATATTCATCAACTATTGAAAATGTGAATCTGGTAGGACTTCATAATTGACATTTACCAAAAGTTTGGTAACTTAGGTGTAGACTATGTTTGCACTTACGTGTTAAAGTTTTGAATTATTGTTTGGTTGCTGGGAAAAAGTAGTAAAGATTCCACATGTTTTGTTTTTTTCCCTCTTTTCCACGACAAACTATTCAAGCCACCTAATGTCCCACTTAAAACTGTTTCTGCCGCTTTACAAGGCCAAGAATGATTCAACCAAGACTCAATCTTCTTTTAACGTTCAAGCTAACATTCAACCATTAACAACAGTAACAGAATGGAGTTTTAGTGACGAAACCCTTTCGTCGCCAAAAAATGCATTGTTTCATTTGAAAAGCACGCATACTTGTTGTGCATGCATTAACTTTTACCGACGGAAACTAGTTCGTCGCTAAAAATGCATTATTTCATATACCAAATATGCTCATGCTTGTTCATGCTCACTTAACGCTTTTTTTTTTCCTCTAAAAATTGTAAATCAAGAAACATAAAAAGGGGGGAACATAGAAAATAAAGATTAATCTTACTTTGCAGGGGGCTTTGCAAGATCAACAGGGACAGAGCAAGGAGCAACAGTGTTCTTCTCTTTCGTCTTCTCAATTTCATCAGTCGAGGTTTCTTTTGTTGTTGTTGAAAGATTAAGCTTCAAATCAACCATATCCGAGTACTCTCTTTTCCCGTTGTTTTTGGCCGTTTCGATATCGTTTTCGATGCCTCCGGGCAATCCTAGACGTAACTCGGTCTCCTCGAAATTAATCGTGCTATACTTGTAACGCTCCGATCCCATAACGCTAGTCATTATGTTAATGATATGCAAAGAACACCCGAAACCGATCCGACTTTAGTCTTTAGCTCGTCTCTCTTTACTTGCCTTATGCTTAATTTCCTCTGTTTTTCCCCTCCTCTCTCCCTTTGTTTCTCTTGATGTGTTTTGGTGAAGGAATAATGTGAGAAATGTTAAGAAGAAGGCCAACATATGGCTTATGTGAAAAGAATATAATATATGGTTTCTGAATGTTATGTTTGTGGGATATGGACGGTTAGGATTGTGCCAAGTGGAAGATAGTGTTGATTGAACCGTCCAAGATGTTTAGGGGAAGTGATGTCACGGGTGATGTCATATTTAGAATGATGATTAATTTGGTCTATTGTCTCATATTTTAGGAGCATGAGATTTTTATTCAAATTACATCAAGCTAAAATATAATATTTTTAATTTAAATACTATATGAATTCGAAACCGTTATGAGAATGTAATATCTCTATTTAATAAAAAAATAAAATATTTTTAATTTAAATTAACATTTTCATTAGTTTTATATATTTTAATATTATGTTGTATTATAAAATATTTCATTCTAAATAATTATAAGAGAACATGAGTGGTTGTGGACATGCGTACTAGGAGCGATTGTACAAAGTCAAAAAAATAAGTTAAATTAAATATTTACAAAGAAAAAAATAATTTTTTTACTAGTGATAAAACACATGAGAAAAGAAAATTGATGTTGTACTTTATAGATTTTGAGTGGTAGGCTCATTTTTATTCAAAAATTAGTTTACTACGTACCTAATAAATTAAAAAATATTTATCTTTTAAAATAAAAAATTTTATTTCAATAAATTACACAGAACACCCTAAATTTTTAAACCGCCCGAGGATGTATATCAAAATAAAAACTTTTCTTCCTTTACATTTTTTTGACAAATCATCCTTTACATACTTATCCACAATCTTTCTATTTTCATGTGGAAACCAATAAAACTCACACATCATGGCGGCATGGCCCATTTGGTTCCCACTATCGTGACACAAAAATGGTAGAAAGGAAACGAAAACAATAAAGCACAATCCTTTCAATCAGAAACCATTAATTAATATGCACCTCTTTTGTATAAGATCTTTGCCATTGCATTTTTCACCTTTGCTCCCTCTCCCCCACTACCAACGTACCTTTGTTTCACCAAGGATATATAAAAATTATAAATCTATGTATATTGTCACGTTTGAGAGGAGTCAGATACATTAATTTTATATTTGTGGGCCTATTTACATTGATATTTAGTAGGTCACGTGACTCACCATTAAAAATAGGGATAGACTGGGGGCTAGAGGAAGCAGTCGTCACCTTGAAAATTTAAAATTCGTATATGATCTAAAAAATTAGAAAATTTTTATGTATTTTCTATTGAAAATCTATTTTCGCACCCCTTAAAATTGTGTAAATTCGCCCCCTAAATTTTTTATAGGTTTCCCCTCTAACATAAAGTCATGTGTCCCCGACCAGATTAAAAAAATCCCATTTACTCTTTTGGGATAATTTCCATATTGGTCCTTCCCTTTTTGTTTGTAATTCATTTTAGGCTAAAGGGGTACTTTCGCCCCTGAGTTCGACCCAAAAATGCAATTTCGCCCCTCGCCGAAAAGTGCACTCAATGTGGCCTTCCAGTTCATGAAATCGATCAAATTGACCCTTTGACCGACGTTGACCGTTACGGTGCTGACGTTGCAGTTAATGGTGATGACGTGGTAATCCATGATGCTGACGTGGCAATAACGATGCTGACATGGCAGTACACGTGGAATGATGACGTGGCAGGAGGGGCTGAATTGATTATTTTAACTAAATTCGAGGGCATAATTGATTTTTTCCTGAGTTTAGGGGCATAATTGATTTTAACTAAAAGTTCTATAACTTATTTAATATTTAAGTTGAAAAATAAGAATTTATAAAATTATTAAATTTTATAAAAAATCATAAAAATAATAAAAATAAATAAAATATTCTAAAAGTTACTGAAAATAAAAATTATATAAAAAATTAAAATATATTATGAATTAAAAAAAGATAAAATTTAATCTAAAAACTTAATAATTTTTTTTATAAATTATTAAAAAAGTAAACACTTTTATCGGAAAAAATTCGACTTCGTCATTTTGACTATTACTATTCGTTAGATTTTTTTTAGTGGAATCAACATTGTACTAGAGTAACAATAAAATTCATTTTTTTTCGCTTTTTTACATCAAATTGATACTCATTAATATTTGATGTACAGAAATGAAAGAGAATTTTGGCTTTATTAATACTTTAATACAAGAATGTCTCAATTGAAAATATGTTCAAGGAACATTAGTACGCGTAGCATAACGAGAAACAATCGAAAGATTCTCTAATGGTTTATAAATATTTTTTAATTTTTTATATTTATAACTTTAATGTTTTTACTTATATTTAATTCATTATGGTGTTTTTATTTTTTTTAATATTTTATGAATATTTAAATATTATTTAAATATTAATATTTTTTATTTTTTTATCTTAAAGATTAAATAAGTTATCGAACTTTTAATTGTGCTCCTAAACTCAGGAAAAAAATCAATTATGCCCTTGAATTCGGTTAAAATAATCAATTCAGCCCCTCCTGCCACGTCATCATCCCACGTGTACTGCACGTCAGCATCTTTGACCACCACGTCAGCATCATGGACTGCCATGTCATCACCGTTAACTGCCACATCAGCACTGTAACGGCCAACGTCGGTCAAAGGGCCAATTTGATCGATTTCATGGACTGGAGGGCCACATTGAGTGCACTTTTCGACGAGGGGCGAAATTGCATTTTTGGGTCGAACTCAAGAGCAAAAGTACCCCTTTAACTTTCATTTTAATATAATTTTATATGATGACATATTATTTTAACCTTTCAAATTTTATTTTCTTTCAATTTGATCCCTCGGTGTGTTTATTTTTATTTGCATATTTATTTATTATTTCATTGCATTGCATATTTATTGTTATTAGATTTTTATTTCATTATTAAAAAATAAAACTATTATTTTTTCGGTAGTTAATATACTTTTTTATTATTTTAATTGTAATTATTTTATAATATATTTACCCTTCTATTATTATCACTTTCATATTTTTATTACCATATATATCATTTTCCTATTACTATTATTTTATTTTTATTACTATTATTTTTCACTAATTAAGTTTATTTGTATTTATTATTATGTCTTGGTAATTTTTAATTTACTTTTTTATAATTTTTAAATATAGTTTTAATAACTTATTCAATTTACTCTCGATTTGCATGTGATTGTATTCATTATTGGTCGGTGAACTACCAAGTTCAAATTTTTGGATCCACACGTGTTCACAATGGAAAGAAAAAAGGGAGGTCATGAGATGTAAAAGCGACACGCTGTATATTCTATAGACATGTCTTTTGGAAAAAAAGATAATCGTCATGTGACAAGTGGTATCAAAGCTACCCTTTAACTGCTCAATTTCACGTCAAGCGCCCCAAGAGTGGGGTATGCATGATGAACAACCGTGACAGTGGCTTATCACGAGGTCAGGCATGGGAAAAGATGTACATTAATCTCAACATCGAAAAAAATATATATTCTAAAATATAAAAGTGGTGGTGTTGTACATCATATCAAATATTAATAGTCATTGAACCACCCTATGGGTAGTAAAATAAAGGGTTTAGTCAAACCATTTACTTGACTATAATGTCATCTTCTTACATTAAATATATTACATGTGGAAAATTGCTCCTTTGACTCTTCAATTTGCTATTTTAACTTCCCAAATGCAAAATACATTGGGATAGTAACTGTAAGATTAAGTTATGAAGAGGGTTTATCCAAAATACAATTCTAATCATAGAAGTTTAATTAACTCACATAAAGAAAGAAAATTGCTTTTTTCTCATTATCATTGAATTAAAATGAAAATTTTAATTTATAATTACCTTTCCCAACTTTTATTTTATTTTATTATATATTAAATATTACTGAACATAAAGACTAAATTGAACACATGATGAATTTTAGAGTTTAAAATTTAAAGTTTAAGAAGCTTAAGAACTAATGGTGTGATTTTACCATTTTCGTGAACGTATAAATGAACACATCGAACGTTATACGAACATGTTTGTGAACGCTAAACAAAACGAACACAGACACCTTAAAAAACAAACACGAACTCGATAGTAAAAATTTAAACAAAAATAAACAAAATTTTATTTGTTTAAGCTCGATTTATTTACACTCCTCAGTGCGCCCAAAAACTCTTTTAGACTGAACGTGTGGGACCATGAATAATTACAAGGCTCCAAAAGAAGAGAAGAAAAGAGAGATTTAGCCGAACAAAAAGGAGGCCCGTTGCCAGCCAATAATACACTCGAAAATGTCCCCTCGTGTGGGATGTCTGGCCCACAAAGCCCGCTGGCACCATCGCTTCTACTCCACACGTGTGCATCCTTAACCAACACTGGAGCCACGTAACAAAAAACAACGTCAACATCTTTCCGAGACATCACACGTGTGCATCCTTAACCAAGACTGGAGCCATCAGCCACGTAACAAAAACAACGTCAACATCTTTCCGAGACACCACACGTGTGACCATTTGATAATAATAAGGGTTTCTTACCTTCATAAAAAAATAATATTTATAAGTATGGATCAAAGAGATGAATTGTTAAGTATTTTAATTTAAAGTTAGTTGTTTAAATTCTGACTTTATAAATAACCTAAATTAGGTAAAAATATTATTCTCTACAATGAATTTCTATAATATTTGATATTAAATAATCGATCAATAAATCTGAATAATAATTATACCAAAAGTAATTATGATGTTTAACAATTTTCGAAGAAATTATTGTACCGACAATTAGGTTTATGTGATGAGATGCTAACTATTTTTTTCTTCTAACAAAGACATTCTCATGTGGTCTTGTTGGGAACAACAAAATAGAATGTTCCTCCAACTAGTGTTAGAGTGTTTAACGAAGAAGTAATGCTGAATGGGTACCAGTAGCACGGTGAACATGTATTTTTCTGTGATTCAAATAGGTGTCTCGCTGTAATGGATGTTATTATTTTGCCGTTATCTAATGAAAATCGTATAGGTAAGAGTATTAAATATTTTCTGAATTTTATTTTTTAAAAATAAATTAGAATTTTTAAAATATCTTAAAATTTCCAAATAATCTCAAAATGGTCCCCAAATCCGATAACTCCCACCGGCGTTGGTCGCGTTTTCGGCGTCAGAATGAAGCGCCCTCCCCTCCCTGAACGACCCACAGCGTTCATCATCCACTATGTCGTCGTTTGTTGCGAATCATTCGAATGAACCATTCGACGATTTCGGCGTTTCGCATGACATCAGTCGATTTTCAGTGACAAGGTGGTGAGTTAAATAGTCGTGATGGTCCGACGACGGATGTGATGGGCGGAGGCATGACAATCGGTGACGAAATTATGTCAAATCGGGATTTGAGTTTTGGGTGTTATGGATTTTAAAATTTAGGGTATTTTGTGAAATTTGGAGTTATTTTATTTTATTAATTTTAAATATAATTTCAGAAATTTAAGAAAATAACATGTGTCAGTTAACGGAAGTTAATGGTGAAAATTAATGGACAGTAACGATGGGACATCTATTTGAATAACGTTAAAAACGTTAGGCACCTATTTAGTCTAAAATAAAGTTTAAACACTTAACTAAAAAAATATAGTTTAGGTACTTATTTGACTGATAAGCTAAAAATTTATATCATTATCTATTCAGCTAGAAATTATTCATAATTCTTGAATTTTATATACGAACAAAATACTCGATACTAATTTCGAGATTAAAACATATCTCAAATCTCTATCCAAAAAAATGTATATGTATATGTGTGATTTATCATGTTCCTATCATCGAATCCAACGCAAATCTTGGCAATTAAGGCCTAAACGTGGGAATGCAATGGTCACGGGTGAATTGTCGCCCTCGTACCCTAACAAGTATTTATTGGATAAGGGATTGGAAACTTTAGGTGCATTGAACCCCCCTACATAGTTTCTTTCATCTCTTCCCATCATGGTTAGGATTAGAGGTGTTCAATTGGTCGGTCCTGTTAACTGAACGAAACAAATTGCTCAAAATTTATTAATCGGTTTTTAACTATTAACTGGATAGGATTTTTTTCGAAAAATTTGAACCAAATAAAAAAAGTTCAATTAATTCGTCCAATTTTCGAATTAAACGAAATTTGTTATAAAATTTTGGGTAAATTACACAAATGGTCATTTAACTACGCGAAAATAATCTTTTTAGTCACTAAACTTCCAGAAGTTATAAAACAATCATAAACTTATCGAACTATTACAAAAATGGTCATTGACTCATTGCACATTATAAGTTATTGATAAATGTTGAAAAGTTTAGTGACCATTTTGTAATAATTCAATAAATTTAATGACCATTTTACTGCTAATTTGATAGAGTTTAATGACCATTTTATAGTATATCAAAAAAATTAATGCTCATTTTATAATTTTTAAAATTCTAATGACCAAAAATAAATACACATAATATTTAATATATAATAATTTTAGTTAATTCAGTTAATTAACTGATTCTGAACCGAATTAACCAATAATCGAAGTTTAAAAAAAAATTAACCGTTAAATGATTATACTTAAAATCAACCCATCGATTAACTGAAGAAAAAACTTCGGTTTGATGATTAATTCAATTAAAACCGAAATATGAATACCCCTAACTATGATGTCTATTCATTTATTTATAATAAAGTATGTCCATACACATCCATCAACGGTCAATCCATTTCTTACCCTCAAGTTAAATGAATGAACATATATAAATTAAATTTTAATTCGATTGTTATTATTATTATACTTATAAAATATAATCTCACCAATACATTGAATCTACTTATTTGCAAATTGCAATGATTGTTTAGAAGTTTTAAGTTGGTGAATCATCACCGGATGTCCTCCGCCATTGAAATACACACATGAATCTACTTAATATATGTGGGATTCTTTTTGCCAAGTATTCATGAGGAATTTGGTAAGTAAAAGCATAATTTATTGGGTTATGCTAACTTGTTGGGGAACAAAGGATAATGATAATGAAAAATGAGCCGTGTGAGGTTTTAATGGATCCCAAATTTGGTTTATAAATTAACCCAAACGTTAATTTATTTGTTTAATTAATAACAAAAACTATCTTGTCTCTTTTTGGTATTTTTAATTATGTCTCATACTAAAAAAATTAGGTTTAGAATTTAAGGTTTAGAAATTAGAATTAGAGTTTAAGATTTTTTTTACTAATACAGAGGAAGAAAGCAGGCTAGGTGATCAAGTCCTCCTGCACAAGCAGGCGCACAACAACCGGCGGTTCCTCGAACTATTATTCCTCAACTAAAGTGATAAGTGTTTATTTTGGTTATGTTTTTAGTCCTTGTTTTGATCGAATATATATGTTTGAAGGACTTAATTGGGCTGTTTTTGTGTTGTTTTCGTGCAAGTTACGTAATGCCGGAAACGAGTTGAAATGCTGCAGAAATACTGAATTCGTGGGCAGATTCATGGGCATGAACCAGGGCATGAATGCTGACTGGGCGCCACGTCAACACCTTCTAGAAGATGACGTCAGCAAGCTTGATAACCTATCAGTCCACTTATCAAGATAGCCTATCATCCGAATTTTATCTTTTAAATTCAAAACTTTGATATTTATCTTATGTAATTTTATTTAAATTTATTTTAGGATTTATCATCTTAGGTTTTTAGGGTTTTTCAACTACTATAAATACCCCACTTTGGGGGTGAATTATTCATCAAACATTTTCCATTGTTCTCTTCTTCCTTGAGTAATAAAGTTCTCCATTTTTCTCCATTTTATTTTCTCCATTTTTATTTTATTAAGTATGGTTTTTTCACAAACCATGCTTAACTAATTTCCTTTAGCCAAAAGCAACGCCAAACCCGACAAACCTCGTGAGATTAGGAAAATACTTCAATCCTTCAACAACTCCTTTTTAGATTCTCTGCAAAATTGATTAGGCAATCGGCCTAATCTTTAGGCATCGCAATTGTTTCATTCCGAGAGAGCGCATCGGCTTGAAGTGGTTTAGATCCATCGTTGGGGACGAGAAAAAGCTTGTAGCCAATTCAACTCCCTAAGAACAAACTTAGTGGCGGTCCACTAAGGGTAATCGAAATCGGAAACAACTCTCATCGAGACGAATATCCGAGCACGGGCTTCTCCAGCACTACTCAGATCTGGGTTAGCATCGATTGCCGTGGCTAATTCACAAAAGTTTGACTTCAAGGATTGCCCTAGGAGTCGAATCTACCAACGAGAAGTAAGTTACAAGGGTTGGGCCTTGTAGACTGTAACCTGCAGGAAAGTCGAAGAAAAATCAACTTTAGTGATCGAAGATGTCGTGGCAAAGCGTTGCTTGAGGCTATTTCTATCCATAATTCTTTCTCAACATTTATTTTTACGTTTTTACTATTTTTCTCATTCAAATTCCCCCTTTATTTCCTACAGGTTATTGGTCTAAATAAGAAGAAAGGTGTTAGAGTCCCTATTCCCTGCGGATCGACCCTTACTCTCACTATATTATTTTAAATCTTATTTTATTTGAGTTTAAGGTTTTATTTTTGACACTATACGATGCGTGTCAAAATTGGCGCCGTTGCCGGGGAATACGGCAAATTACTAATATCGTTTTATTTTAATTTATGACCAGGAGCAATCCGGGAGAACAATTTGATCTCATCCCGGAAATCGAAGCACTAGCCCGAAAGTTGAACGCACAAACACTTCGGGAAAAGAAAAACAAAAGACGCCAACAGAGACTCGAACGCGATCTAGAAATCACATCCGAAGCAGAATCGAGTTACGAGCCCAATCCGATGGGAGACGAAAATCAAACCATTCGCCAACTTAATGAGGCGCCTGATGGCCAACAACCCATGTGTATAACTTTCCCGAATGGCGAAACACCGTTCGTGCTTAAAATGGGTTTGATCCATCTCTTGCCTACTTTTCACGGCTTACCGACAGAAAATCCTCATAAACATTTGAAGGAATTTCACATGGTTTGTCTAAGTACAAAGCCACAGGGAGTATCCGATGACCAAATCAAACTTAGAGCTTTTCCATTTTCCTTATCTGATATAGCGAAAGATTGGTTATTTTATTTACCCCCTAATTCTGTTACAACATGGACTGACATGGCTAAACTTTTTCTTGACAGGTTTTTCCCTGCATCGAAAGCAAGCGAAATTAGGCGCAGCATCCTAAGCATTCAACAAAGAGAAGCTGAATCCTTGTATGAATACTGGGAGAGGTTTAAAAAGTTGTGTGCAAATTGTCCACAACATGGGTTGTCGGAACAAACCTTCCTCCAATATTTTTACGAAGGATTGACGCCTATGGACATGAAAGTGATAGATGCAGCAAGTGGCGGAGCTTTAGTCAACATGACGCCAACAACGGCTAAAACTCTGATATCAACCATGGCCGCCAACTCTCAAAGATTCAATCAATCTAGCGAACCATCTCGAAGGGTTCGCGAGGTAAGTACAGTTTCATTAGAAAACAAAATCGATAAATTAGCTGAAATAGTGCAAACTCTTGTTGCAGATAAGAGAAAAGCAGCTAGACTTTGTGGAATCTGTACCGGCCTAGAACATCCGACAGACTGTTGTCCGATGATTCAAGAAGATTATGTCGCCCAAGCCAACGCCATAGGGAATGCTTATAATTCTGGGTGGAGGAACCAAACAAATTATGGGTACGCGAACAACCAAAGGCCAAATCAACCGTACCAACAAAGACAACCCTACCCACAACAAAAGACGTCTCTAGAAACCTTGGTTGAACGACTAGCGATATCCCAAGAGAAGTTCCAGAACCGTACCAAAATCCACTTACAAGAATTAGACAAGCAAATGAGCCAGCTAGCCCAAACAGTAAGTCGTCTTGAATCCAAAGGTAAACTCCCTTCACAAACAGAGATAAACCCAAAAGAAAATGTTAATGCCATCACCCTTAGAAGTGGCACCGTGATAGAACCCAAAACCTCAGAGGAAAACACCCAAAAAGATAAGCCAACTCCACCAGTCGAAAAAGATACACCAAATCCAACCCCTAAACCATCCCCTTATGCTGTCCAACCACCATTCCCGTCGAGATTGATGAAAAGAGACAAACAAGCAGAAGAAAAGGAAATCCTAGATGTGTTCCAGAAAGTAGAGATCAACATACCGCTCCTCGACGTAATCCGAAAAATTCCAAGGTATGCTAAGTTCCTTAAAGATTTATGTACTAATAAACGTCGTCTTATTGGAGTTGAAAAGGTTAATCTAGGAGAACATGTATCGGCGGTCTTCCAGCGTAAGTTGCCACCAAAATTGAAGGACCAAGGTATGTTCGCCATTCCCTGCAAAATAGGTAAAGTGGGTATTAAACGAGCAATGTGTGATTTAGGGGCCTCTATTAATGTTATGCCCCTTTCATTTTATAACTCACTTTCTGCTGAGCCTTTGAAGGATACGAGGGTAACAATACAACTGGCGGATAGATCCATAATCTACCCGGAAGGATTACTGGAAAACGTTCTCGTAAAGGTAAATGATTTAATCTTCCCAGCAGATTTCTATGTCATTGACATGGAAAACGACCGAGCAAACAACTCTTCTGAGATCCTCCTTGGTCGCCCATTTTTGAGCACTGCAAACACAAAAATTGATGTAAGAAGTGGGATCCTTACAATGGAATTCGATGGTGAGGTAGTAAAATTTGACGTTTACAAAGCTATGAGACATCCTGAAAATGTTGCTAGTTTAAATTTTGTTGATGTCATTGAACCTGCCATAAATGATTTCTTTGACAATAGTTTTACTGACTTCATTGATGATTTGTACAGAGAAATCGCGGAATCCGACGAAGAAGACAGGGAGTTTGAAAACCTTTGTTCGATAAATAAAGACTTAATACTTACTGCATCTAAGACTAAACCTTTACCTTCTGTATTACAGGCACCCAAGATCGAACTTAAACAATTACCCGAGCATCTAAAGTATGCATTTTTAGGGGAAAGAGAGACCTTGCCGGTTATTATCTCAACCAAGCTATCAAACGAAGAAGAGGAGGACTTGCTAACAGTATTGCGAGCACATAAGGAAGCCATTGGGTGGACCGTCGCAGACATCAAGGGCCTTAGTCCCTCCACTTGCATGCATAAGGTAAAAACCGAAGATGGGGCTAAGCCATCTCGACAAGGACAACGCCGCCTGAATCAACCTATGATGGACGTAGTTAAAGAAGAAATACAAAAGCTTCTAGATGCGGATATAATCTATCCAATTTCGGATAGTGACTGGGTAAGCCCGATCCATGTAGTCCCTAAGAAAACCGGAGTCACAGTGGTTAAAAACGCGGAAGGTGAGTTAGTTCCAACAAGAGTCCAGAATGGTTGGCGAGTCTGTATAGACTACAGGAAGTTGAACTCTCTAACTCGAAAAGATCATTTTCCACTTCCTTTTATAGACCAAATGATTGAAAGATTAGCCGGTAAAACTCACTACTGTTGTCTTGACGGATTTTCAGGTTTTTTCCAAATTCCTGTGGCGCCCGAGGATCAAGAGAAGACAACCTTTACATGTCCTTTTGGCACGTTCGCCTATCGTCGAATGCCATTCGGGCTTTGTAATGCGCCGGCCACATTCCAAAGATGCATGGTGAGCATTTTCTCAGATTTCATCGAAAAAGGTATAGAGGTATTCATGGATGACTTTACAGTTTACGGTAATTCCTTTGGAGAATGTTTATTAAACTTAACAAATGTGCTAAAAAGATGCATTGAATTCAACCTTGTTTTAAATTATGAAAAATGTCATTTCATGGTAGATAAAGGGTTAATTCTAGGACATATTGTTTCCTCAAAAGGTATTACTGTTGATAAAGCTAAAACAGATGTTATACGCTCACTCCCATACCCCACAACTGTGAGGGATATTCGATCGTTTCTTGGCCATGCAGTGTTTTACCGCAGGTTCATTAAGGATTTTTCAAAGTTGGCGCAACCCCTCTGCAGTCTATTACAAAAGGATCAACCCTTCAATTTTGACGAAAAATGCAAGGAGGCATTTGACATACTCAAGGAAAAGCTTGTAAACGCACCTATCGTTCAACCACCGAATTGGAACCACCCGTTCGAATTAATGTGCGATGCTTCCAATTTTAGCGTTGGAGCAGTGTTGGGTCAAAGAATCGACAAGGAACCACATGTTATAGCCTATGCATCACGTACCTTGGATCCTGCGCAGAAAAATTATTCAACAACGGAAAAAGAACTCTTTGCTATTGTTTTTGCCTTAGAAAAGTTTAGATCTTATTTACTTGGTACTAAAATCGTTGTCTTTTCTGATCATGCAACTTTGCGCTTTCTGATGAGCAAAAAGGAGGCAAAACCGAGACTGATCCGATGAATACTATTACTCTAGGAATTCAACCTAGAGATAAAGGATAAGAAGGGATGCGAAAACCTTGTTGCGGACCATTTAAGTCGCATCCCCTTATCTATGTCCGATCCACCGGTTAGAGAGGAGTTCCCTGACGAAGGATTGATTGCCGCTCAGCTTAACGTTCCGTGGTTCGCAGACATGGTGAATTACTTAGCCACAGGTAAGATGCCGCAAGATTTACCGAAGGCGGAAGTAAAACGAATAAAAAAGGAGTCTCGATTCTTCATTTGGGATGATCCCTATCTTTGGAAACATTGTTCGGATGAGGCAATTAGACGATGTGTAGCAGAAAGCGAGGTAAACTCTATCCTAAATTTCTGTCATTCTTATTCTTGCGGTGGTCACTTCGGGCCTAAACGTACTGCACATAAAATTCTTGAGTGTGGTTTCTACTGGCCCAACATTTTTCGTGATGCATATTTATTTTGTAAGTCTTGTGAAAAGTGTCAAAGGGTTGGTAATTTGAGTCGACGAAACGAGATGCCACTTAATCACATTACTGTATGTGAGATATTTGATGTTTGGGGATTAGATTATATGGGTCCCTTTGTCTCTTCATTTGGTAACTTTTATATAATTCTTGCGGTAGATTATGTTTCTAAATGGGTTGAAGCTAGAGCAACCCGAAATAATGATGCTAAAACCACTGTTAAGTTTCTAAAAGAATCTATCTTTTGCAGGTTTGGCACACCGCGAGCGATAATAAGCGACCGAGGGAAGCATTTCATTAACCGAGTGATTGATACTCTCATGAAAAAGTTCGGTGTCACTCACCGGATTTCAACATCTTACCATCCGCAAACGAATGGTCAAGCGGAGGTGTCGAATCGAGAGATAAAGACCATACTCGAAAAAATCGTGAAGCCGGATCGCAAAGATTGGAGCATTAAGCTATCCGATGCGTTATGGGCATACCGTACTGCGTACAAAGGCCCCATAGGGATGTCACCTTACCGTCTCGTTTACGGTAAACCCTGTCATTTACCAGTCGAACTGGAACATCGCGCATTTTGGGCAATTCGGCAATGTAACATGGAAATGGATGCGATTGGAAGGGAACGCAAGTTACACATTCAAGAGCTCGAGGAAATCCGGAAACATGCCTATGATAGTGCACAAATTTTTAAAAACAAAACAAAGGATTTCCATGATAAAAATATTTCATTTAAATCTTTTTCCGTTGGTCAAAATGTTCTATTATTTAATTCTAAATTTAAACTTTTTGCAGGAAAATTGCGTTCCAAATGGCTCGGACCGTTCACTGTTGTTCAATCTTTTCCACATGGAGCAGTAGAAATTCAAGACACCGAAGGACATAGCTTTAAAGTTAATGGACAACGGTTAAAACAATTTTTCGAAAATGTTCCAGTTGGTTTGGTTGAAGAAATTTATTTCGAGGAACCAAATGCATAAATGAGGTCGTCAAGCTAGCGACGATAAACAAGCGCTAGATGGGAGGCAACCCATTTTCTTTTCTTCTTTTCTTTATTTTTAATGTTATAAAAAAAACGAAAAAATATTAAAAAAAAAGAATCGAAATCATCAGTTTGAAGATTTTAAATTTTATCTTTTATCAGATTTATCTTCATATTTATTTTTGAATTTTCTTTATCTACTTTTATCTCATCATATTTATTTTTGAATATCTTTTTATTTATCTCTTTGATTTATTTTTATCTCATCATTTTATCTTGAATTTTATCTAATCTCTTCTTTATTTTTGCAGATAAATTAGATCGAATAAAGAGATGAAAAGCTATCAGGATTTTGTGGGCTGAATTTTTAATATTTGGATTTTATCCCTTTTTACCCAATCAAATCCATATTTCAAATACTTTTCTTATCTACCCGGTCAACCATCACACTCCCATCCAATTTTAAATACCCTACCTTATTTACCACCGGTCAAGACCCCTTTTTCAACCCAATCACCATTCGTGGACCCCACCAAACACCCAATTACACCTCCCTAGCCGCAACTTTCGTTTTCCTTATATATATATATATATATATATATATATATATATATATATATATATATATAATCACCTACACTTTCACCCAAAATTAAACCCCGTGGACCCCACCCCAAACCCAAAGCAATATACGGCTACACCCCCACCCTCTTATTTATTTCCCTTTTCAGCAGCCTTTGACCAACATTTAACCTATTCAATAAACCCTCACCTGCCGCCAACCTACCACAACACTCATTTCTTTTCTCCCATAACGCCAACCGGAACAAAACCCTACACCCCACCACCATGCCTCGCACCAAGAACCAGGCTCGCCGGCTTCCACAGCAGCCACCGCTTGTCATTGGTGGCCGCCGGCGTTTCCAGCCACCGCAGTTCGTCGCCGTCAGCAGCGACTCCGAGCACCCACAGCCGCACCACACCACCATTCCATCTCCCGAACCTCCCATCACCACCCCCCATCCCGTCGACCATGCACCGCCGCACCACCAACCGCAGCGACCACCGTCACCCCCATCCCCTTCCTTTCACTCCCTTGCGACGCCGACCACATCCATGTATACCGCCACTACCCGAACGCACCAATCATCTCCCTCGCACCACAACGATCCGGCCATGGCGAGGACCACTCCCACGCACAGATCTAGACAGCCCAGCACTGGCCGCACTGCTCGTGTCACCAGCAGTGGCGAAACGCCACCGTCATCACGTCCACCATCGCCGCCACCTTCCCCTTACCACCCCTTGACGTCCGATGCGGCTGGCGGCTCCTCACGGCATCATTACATGCCCATGCATTCCCCAACCCATGTGCCCTCCTATCACATGCACACCAACACGTCCGGGCACTCGGATAATTATTCGGCAGCCGATGAGGTAAGTTCTGAATTTTTTACACCATTATTTGTTATTAACCCTACCTCTGAACATGCAGATTACATGCACGCTGATTTTGCTGCCCATAATCCCTCGGACGCCGCTTAACCGGAATCACCGCCTCACGAACACAATAATATTCCATCGGACCATGACGAACATCCACGACGTAGCCAACGATTTACGACACCCAACGATGACAACTTGAAAGGGTTTTTACAATTCACTGGAGACGAACTCGTTATGTTTAATCATATTAGACATCGCCCACTTCCGGTCTGTAAGTACATTCCCGATCATACATTAGATCGTTTGCATATACGTGAGTCGGTCCTAGCACATTTTGATAATATTGGATGGCGTCGTTTTCATATTATTACTTGTGACACGTACTACGAATTAGTTCTTGAATTTTATTCTACATTTTCGTTTGATCGTAGTCGCGCTAGGTCTCTTGATACACCAAATGTAATTTCTTTTCGCTTATTGGGTCAATACTTTCGGTTGTCCATTACTGAGTTTAATGTCTATATGGGTTTCGTCACTAATGTTTCGGACCCTAACTATCAATCTGCACTTTTAGACATACCAGAAGATTTCGATAACAACATTTCTCTTGAGACTTTGACAGGTTTAGCAGGTGTGCAGTACAATCCGAAAACAACTAAGGACCACACTATTCATAGCCCTGCTTTACGATATATCCATCGCTTCCTTGTTTACAACTTGTCTGGCAGAAACGACACTCCATCAACCGTGAGTAGATCTGAGTTATTTTTTCTATGGTGTATGCAGGTAAATCTTAAGGTAAACCTTGGTTTTTGGTTGGCCCACACATTTCATCGTGTCCCCCGAACCTCTAGGTCACGACCATTAATTTTGGGCCCCTATATTACCCATTTAGCCTTGCGTATTTTTTCTGCTACTTTTGATCCATCTCAGTTTACTTATGCGTTTTCTATGAGTGCTTTAGATGAGAGATGCCTAGATGCAATGGGCTTACTTGCAGGCACCCCTGATGCACCTTATATTGCTCCCCCGGGCACTCTCCCAACTCGTCGAGAACGAGTGTTTCGTCGACACGCCCAATCACAACCAACACAGGACGACCAACCCCAAAGAGATATGGATGAGCGCCTCCATACCATCGAGACCAACTTGGCCGAAATTTTATCCTATCTTCGCCCCGGCACTTCCCGCGGACGACGTGGCCGCGGTCGTGGCCGCAATTAATTAGGGGAGTTTCTCCTTTCCTCTCTTTTATTTTAATTTTTCATTTTTGGGACAAAATGCATCTAAGTGAGGGGGAGGGAGATATGCCTATCAATTTTCATCTTGCTTATCTGTCTTGATTGTTCGCTTGAAGTCTTGGATTTATTAAATTAAGTTCTCTGTTTAAATCCTCAATTTCGCCTTGTCTCATTGTTTTCACATGGTTCTGAATCTATCTTGTTAGAAAACTCTAGGTTGCATGGTAAATTTTTGGCATGATTAATTTTTAATTTTATTATGACATTTTATTTCTCTATTAATCCACATGATGCTTACCTAAGTACACAAGACATATTTGTGAGTTTTTGAGCCTAATGAGCATGCATGATATTTGCTCTTTGTTTCTTTGAGTGTGTCTAGCTAAATTAGTTGCATTCTAGAACTTGTTTTTAAATTCTTTTTGAGATTACATTGATTGATTATGATGCTTTAATATGATAGAGGCACTAGGTTTTAACCACTTCTCTTCCCAAATAAATCACCTACCCTTTAATTAATTTCCCCTAGTGAAACAATCTTTGAGCCTTAGCCTTTTTCTTGAAAATTACCACATTTTAAGCCTAATCAAATTTCTTCTCAAATCCATCACTTTTGTTCCCTTTTTCGAGACAAAATTCATCTTAAAAAGAAAATAAAATAAAATAATAAAAAACAGTGCAGAATTGGTTCGAATATACAGTGCAGGAAATTGTTCGAGTCTGCAGAAAAATAAACCAGAAAAAAAAACAGTGCAGTTCGAAAAGAAAAAAAGGGTACACTGTCGAACAGATTTGGTTCGAATGAAAAAAAACAGTTTCGAATATATTTTGAGATGATTTTTTGTCTTGAGTTTTAGCCCTTATTTTCAGCCTTTATCCTACCCTTACCTTAGCCCCATTATAACCCTTATTTAAGACCTCTTGATTTTTGCATCATATTCATGTTAGTAGTGGAGATTAGATTTAAACACAAGCTTATGGTTATGCTCTAATTAGCTTTGGCTCGAGTGATTTTTCTTACCCTTAAACACTTTGAGTGACATGAGCGATTCTTTGTGAGGGTACTTGGTTTGCATCATTGATGTTAGTAGAGTTTTAGAATGTCGTCTTAGCTTTAAACTATTAGTCTTGCCATTTATCTATTTTTGCTCCTTAGTTTTCTCTCATATTTAGATGCTTAATCATATTGAGAATTTTTTAGACTTCGTGAAATTAAGGATGAAAACTTGAACTTAAGATTATTTAATTTTGAGATACTTGAGGACAAGCATCGGATAAGTGAGGGGGAATTTGATAAGTGTTTATTTTGGTTATGTTTTTAGTCCTTGTTTTGATCGAATATATATGTTTGAAGGACTTAATTGGGTTGTTTTTGTGTTGTTTTCGTGCAGGTTACGTAATGCCGGAAACGAGTTGAAATGCTGCAGAAATACTGAATTCGTGGGCAGATTCATGGGCATGAACCAGGGCATGAATGCTGACTGGGCGCCACGTCAGCACCTTCTAGAAGATGACGTCAGCAAGCTTGATAACCTATCAGTCCACTTATCAAGATAGTCTATCATCCGAATTTTATCTTTTAAATTCAAAACTTTGATATTTATCTTATGTAATTTTATTTAAATTTATTTTAGGATTTATCATCTTAGGTTTTTAGGGTTTTTCAACTACTATAAATACCCCACTTTGGGGGTGAATTATTCATCAAACATTTTCCATTGTTCTCTTCTTCCTTGAGTAATAAAGCTCTCCATTTTTCTCCATTTTTATTTTATTAAGTATGGTTTTTTCACAAACCATGCTTAACTAATTCCCTTTAGCCAAAAGCAACGCCAAACCCGACAAACCTCGTGAGATTAGGAAAATACTTCAATCCTTCAACAACTCCTTTTTAGATTATCTGCAAAATTGATTAGGCAATCGACCTAATCTTTAGGCATCGCAATTGTTTCATTCCGAGAGCGCGCATCGGCTTGAAGTGGTTTAGATCCATCGTTGGGGACGAGGAAAAGCTTGTAGCCAATTCAACTCCCTAAGAACAAACTTAGTGGCGGTCCACTAAGGGGAATCGAAATCGGAAACAACTCTCATCGAGACGAATATCCGAGCACGGGCTTCTCCAGCACTACTCAGATCTGGGTTAGCATCGATTGCCGTGGCTAATTCACAAAAGTTTGACTTCAAGGATTGCCCTGGGAGTCGAATCTACCAACGAGAAGTAAGTTACAAGGGTTGGGCCTTGTAGACTGTAACCTGCAGGAAAGTCGAAGAAAAATCAACTTCAGTGATCGAAGATGTCGTGGCAAAGCGTGGCTTGAGGCTATTTCTATCCATAATTCTTTCTCAGCATTTATTTTTACGTTTTTACTATTTTTCTCATTCAAATCACTATTCTAAAATCCCCCTTTATTTCCTACAGGTTATTGGTCTAAATCAGAAGAAAGGTGTTAGAGTCCTTATTCCCTGCGGATCGACCCTTACTCTCACTATATTATTTTAAATCTTATTTTATTTGAGTTTAAGGTTTTATTTTTGACATTATACGACGCGTGTCATAAAGCACCTTGGTTCATAGCCGCAAGAGCATCCGCAACGGCATTCCTTTCGCGACGAATATGACGTAACCTTGTAACCCAATTCTGGTTCAGTATCATAAAGATTGTAGTCACTAAGCCATGCCCCTGCAAGGAAGGAAAGGCTTTCGACAAGATCCGGATTGCTTCCAAGTTATCCGACTCCACCTCGACTCTACGGAATCCTAACCTCCATGCATAAAGTAACACATCGTGAATACCCCATAATTCCGACAGAAGGACAGAGCAAATACCTATCCTTCGGGTAAATCCAAAAATCCACCTACCATCGCTGTCACGTAGAACCCCTCCAACCGCCGCACGTCGACTATTAGAAGAGACAACACCATCGAAATTTGCCTTTACCCAACCATGAGGTGGACATCGCCATCGCTCTATAGGCCGCTCCACCACCGACATCTCCTATTGCCTCTGAAGCGACTCATGGAATTCCGCTGCAACCTGCTTATTAATGAGTGCGAATTTAGATTTTAGAGCTTAGAGAATAGAACTTAGGATTTAAAATTTTAAGATAAGATATTTAGATTTTAACTTTTTAAAGTAAAATTAGACATACTTGTATAAAGACATTTTTTTTCACTATCAGTACACAAACTGTGTACATATAGTATAATAAGTTTAGAGTCGCCAATTGTTGGTGAACCGTTCGTACAAACTTATTTATTGACTTGTTTATCGACTCGTTTATCTGGTTTTTTCCTCACTTTTATAATTTTGCATTTTAAATATTTTATTCGGATTTTTAAACTCTATCAACTATATATGACAAAATTAAACAATTTTTCTTGAAACATCCATGTGGTTTAATGCCCTTACCATTATGAGGTGAGGTAACTGGAACCATAAGGTGACCATGCCCACATGTAAGGTTTCCCATACGGCTATACTTATTTATCAAATTAAAGCCCTAAATTAGACCATGTCGAACCCATATCAACAACCCATGTGGGACTCAACCCAAGCCACTTAAAACCAGTCATTACATCCAACGCTCTAGATTTATTCCCTAGGAAATTGATCAATCATCTGAAACCGTCTCATTTTTTTTTTCTGACATCACAAACTTCAATCAATATTTAAATGGGCGGCTAACCTCAATTTGTCCCAACCTTGTCCCTATATTCTTAGGACAAGTGCCTAAATTATGATGTTCATGTGACAAACATCTTAGCTGCCCTATGTCCAAATTCATGCACCAAACATACCTTTATCACCACATATTCCCTTTCTATAAAGTACCATAGAAACTTCCCAAACACATGCATATGTTCCTCCTCATCATCTCAGCCTTCCTTGAATTATATATAGTACAACTCATAAAATACATTTCCAGTTATTCTTCAATATATTGATCAATCAATCAGATATCGAAGTTCAATCCATCTGATTATTTAGAAGAATGGCATTTGAGAAAGATCTTAATCTTGATGCGACCGAGCTCCGATTAGGCCTACCCGGCACATCGGAGGAGTCAGGGAAGCAAGCTTCTACAACTCTTAGGATCGGTAACAAAAGAGCCTTGCCTGATATGAACGAAGATTCGAGTGTCGCAGCTGCGAAACAATGTGATCAAGAAACAGCTCCGCCCACTAAGTAAGCAAACGGGAGAGTCCATGTTTTTCTTATATAAGTTCTTTTCGTTGATCAATGGTTACTGATGATATATGCATGTAACATTGCAGGGCACAAGTCGTAGGGTGGCCGCCGATCCGATCGTACAGAAAAAACAGCCTCCAAACAAAGAAAATCGAGGCCGAAACAAGCGGAATGTATGTCAAAGTTAGCATGGATGGAGCTCCTTATCTTAGGAAGGTGGATTTAAAGAATTACAAGGGATACCCGGAAGTGCTCAAGGCATTGGAAGACATGTTCAAGTTCAAAGTTGGTAAATATTCAGAAAGGGAAGGATACAATAGATCAGAATTTTTGCCTACTTATGAAGATAAAGATGGTGATTGGATGTTGGTTGGAGATGTACCATGGGAGTAAGTTCTTGACCCTATCATAATACATACATACATATGTACGTACTAAATTTATTAAATTTTCAACTTAATTAAATAGAAAATGCTTAAAATTTTCTGAATTTTTTTATGCAGGATGTTCGTTAATTCTTGTAAAAGGCTGAGAATCGTGAAAGGATCAGAAGCAAGAGGCTTGGGTTGTGTTGTATGATAACCCCATAAATTGACAGTTTCAAAGCCACTTTACAAATGATGGAGAACTAAATGAAGACCATTTTTTTCATGTATAGTTTGGAAATCGGGATGTTTTAATTTTTGTGGAATTTGTACAAAGGGAAATGTATGAGATTCATAAGGTTTTCCTTTTTTTTTCTCCATGTATCATGTAACAAGGAAAATTTATACTATTGATTTAAAAGATAAATCAAATTCCATTTTTTATTCTTTTTGTGTGGTGTTTGTCTAAATGATCTATAAATGTTTAGAAAAAAATGGAAAATTTTGAGTTTGATGTTCATCTAATATCACTCATGTAAAAGGTTTGTAAATAATAAAAAAGTTTGAAAAGGAGAGAAAGACCGGTCACAATTCTCAAATTTTAATAATTTTTAAATTATTTAAAAATAATATTTATTAGTACATATTTTTAATCTTTTAACAATGTATACATAATATATAAATAAAATAATTAAATTCATGTCTTGTAAGATAAAGATCTTTCGTTTTTTCACTATAAGTATTGTTGAGTTCCCTCAAATTTCAAATAGTTAAAAGACATATCACATTAAAGTTTGAAATAAGTGGCAAATTGTTTGATAAAGTCAAATTAATAATTATACCTTGTCTGCTAAAATTAATAATTATTCCTTGTCTGCTAAAGATAAAATTAGGATAAATTATAATGAATGTCACTTTTATTTAGGTTTCTTTTATTTTGATAACCGGGCTTTGAAAACTAAAATTTTAGTCACTTATATTATTGATTTATTATATTTTAATCATTGAATCATTAAGTTCTATTGCATTAATGATGTGATGCTTTAACAAAAAAAAAGTTTTTTTACTTAATTTCTAAACTTTAGATAGAATATCAATTTAATACTTCCTTAAATTAAAAAAAAAAACTAACAACTCCTATTGTCGTTGTTAGTTCCTCCAACATCGATCATCTTTTCCGGTTAACCAAAACATCAAGATGCTTTTATTTTCCTTATCGTCCTTTTTTTTCCGGATAAACTTCCCTTAGAAGCACATAAATATTGTTGAAAATAAGATTTGAATATAGTTTTTTTCTTTTTCATTTTAATATGTTTCCTCCGTCATTGGATCATCACCAAACTGAGAAATATGCTTTCCTCGACAATAAGCCTCCATTTACCATTAAGATTTGGAAGGCGACGCTCCAAATATTATAATACCGAAAAATTATATTATGAGTCCTTTTCAACACATTATTTATAAGAGTAACCAATAAAATGTATTTTGTTTTATTAATTTTTTCATTTCACCTTTTTATTAAGTGAATCTTCACTAAAACAATAAGATGAAAAAATTAATAAAATTAATGCGTTTTATTAATTGGTCCTATGAATAACATGGTGGGAATGAAACATGATATAATTTCTCCATAATACATGTGAAGTTTTAAAACCCTCCTTTGTTTTTTTCTAAAATTTATTGATTAAATTTCACATTTTAGGCAATGTTTCCCTAAATAAAAAGTATGTTAAAGTTATGGGTGAACATTTGTCGAAGGATTAAATTGATTTTTTTTAAGTTTAAGGACTTAATTGAGTATAAAAAATGTTACAATTGAATTGATTTTTTTCCTAAAAGTTTAGGGGGGCTTTTTGAACCCTTAAGTCAATTTTATAAATTATTTTAATAAATAATAGTCGATTACAAGAAGAGTTTTGTTTAGGTTAGACTAATCACACTAACCAATAGCTTTCCTTAAAACCATTAAAGTGAAAACACTAGCCACTAAAGCATAAAGTGTGACCATACAAGAAAAATGTTAAAACATAATCAAATAACTCGAAAAAAATATCGATAAACAAACAATATTGTCGTCGGTGAAAATAAACACCAATAATACTAATATAAAAATACATATAACAATGATGTACAAATGCATAGAACGAAAGATATTTATAGAATTCAACTTTTTGATTTATATATTAATAGATAAATTATGTTATCCGAACTCAAGTATAACGATTAGACGTGAGTATGTATCTAGCAGGGTGTGGCTAAATCTTTTTGTGTTTTTCTATATATTTAGAGGTCGTATCTTCATATTTATTTTTTCGGATACAAATGTTGGACATGGATGGCAATTCATGAAAAATTAAGAGTCCAAACTGTTGGTAATGCATAGAATTTTGTTTAAAGTGCATCCCACGTTGGGTAGGAAAAGGCTTCTACTTGGGTTTATAAAGACCATTTTCTCTCCTCCTTCAGGTTTTATTGAGTAGTTGAGAAACAAGGCCCTCGCACGCACATATCGTCGCCGTCCGGTCAACTCATTTAAACACGTGTCTCATACACATGTGTGTATTTTTTTAGAAAAAAATTCATAAACTGTGAAAATTAATTGTTTTAAACGGATAATTTCGGAAATATATATAAAAAAACACACACATACTAATTATGATGTTGTTTATTGAATTTTTAGCTTTGACAGATGGCTTTATATAGCCTTAGATGTATCAGTACATTGTAGGTACATGTTAATGGTTAGGTGTTTCATGGTAACCTAATTCAATAGGCTTTTCCCTCCTTCTTAATGAAGTCTCAAGGTAACCTAATTCAATATATTTCTTTCCTTCTACTTGTACCGGCGAAAGTGCTGAATCGAAAGCCTTGTCGTCGACGTCGGTAATAACATTATTGAATGTAGAACCTGTCTCCTTGGCACTCTCGATAGCATCTCCGATGAAGCTTAACCCTCTTCTAGTGAAGTCTGAGATTTGCTGGTCGTGGCCTAACCCGGATTGGAATAAGAGCACCAGAACCAATGGGAATACAACTAAACCCATATTTGCCATCCTTTTATTTTATTTAAAAAAAATAAATAAAAGTTTAAGCTAAAAAAATACAATGAGTTTTAGCTGGTGTAGTTTTAGGTTGGAAATGGGATGCAATTTAAAGAGTTTAAAATGAGAAATTTAAGGCTAATTCAAGGCTTTGTTGAATGGTTTTTTGAGAAAATTACTCTATATCTTACTCGTGTATGGTCATTAGTCACAAAACCATTCAACAAAGCCTTGAATTTCTCATTTTAAACTCTTTAAATTGCGTCTCATTTCCAACCTTAAACTGCACCAGCTAAAATTTATTATTATTTTTTAGCTTAAACTTTTATTTTTCTAAAAAAATAAAAGGATGGCAAATATGGGTTTAGTTGTATTCCCATTGGTTCTGGTGCTCTTATTCCAATCCGGGTTAGGCCACGACCAGCAAATCTCAGGCTTCACTAGAAGAGGGTTAAGCTTCATCGGAGATGCTATCGAGAGTGCCAAGGAGACAGGTTCTACATTCAATAATGTTATTACCGACGTCGACGACAAGGCTTTCGATGCAGCACTTTCGCCGGTACAAGTAGAAGGGAAAAAACATATTGAATTAGGTTACCTTGAGACTTCATTAAGGAGGGAAAAGCCTATTGAATTAGGTTACCATGAAACACCTTCCCATTAACATGTACCTGCAATGTACTGATACATCTAAGGCTATATAAAGCCATCTGTTAAAGCTAAAAATTCAATAAAATATATCGAAATTAGTGTATATGTGTGTTTATATATATATTTTTTAAATTATCCGGTTAAAAAAACTTAATTTTTACACAGTTTGTGAATTTTCTCTAAAAAAAATGAAACATGTGGTTAGACGAGTCGACTGGCGGCGGATTAAATTTATAAATTTCCTCTAAAATTATGCGTCGTTAAAATCTAACGAAGGGGGTTTAAATTTGCATAATTACATTAAGACATTAACAAAGGTGAGGAGAGGCTTTGGATTTGATAATATTTTTCATTTTCATCTCTTTTAAACGGAAACAATCTCAAAATACCGCATTATTTATATTACATCGGTGTGTGGTTACTTGTGCATTTTTAGATGTGGCTTAAAAAACGTAATATTCGTAACTTTTATCTCTGCAATAATATATATTTTTTAAAAAAATTACGACCTCGATACTTATAGTAACAAATGCTACGAATTATATTTATGTTACGTCTTGCATGGCTGAAAGCGAAATTTGGTGACCGCAATCTCTCGATTGATTCTATCATGGCTGATCCATTATTAGCTACGAACCGGTGTCAAACCTGCAAAAGCAAATAAGCAAGTAATTTGGTCTCCTCCCCCGTTTGGCTTTGTTAAACTAGCTGTTCGAATTTTCAGAATGTTGTGGTTTGGGTCCGCCATAGTTGGTGGAGCTTCATGCTGTAAAGATTGGGATTTCAAAATTTCTTGAGCCGGATTGGAGCAAGAATTTCAGACTAATCATTCAATCGGATTGCAAAACTGTTACGGATTGGTACGTTTTACTCTACTTTTATAGCACATTTTTTTTTGGTCTTTTGACAGGTAGGGCTAGGGCTGTAAACGAACCGATCGTTCAGCGAACCGTTCGTGAACCGTTCGGCAGGAAGTTCGTTTATGTTCGTTTATTTATTAAACGAACGAATATGAACAAGATTTTTTGTTCGTCTAATTAAATGAACGAACATGAACAAAAAGCTTGTTCGTTCATTTATGTTCGTGAACGTTCGGTAATCCATTCGTTTATGCTCGGTCATTTATGTTCATTTATGTTCGTTCGTTTATGTTCGTTCAATTATGTTCGTTCAATTATGTTCGTTTATGTTCATTTAAATTTATTAACATATGTCTAGGGGTGTTCATTATTCGGTTAAACCAAACTTACCGACCGAACCAAAACAAAATTGGTTAATCTATTAGATAATTTTAGGTTTCGACTAATAATTAAGAGTTTTTTCAAATTTTAATTATCGATTAATTCGGTTTAAAAATCGGTTAATTAACTGAATTGATCGAACTAACCAAAAATATTAAATATTTAACAAATTATATATGTTCGTTCATGTTCGTTTATGTTCATTTGTGTTCTTTAGTGTTCGTTTATGTTCGTTTACCATTTAAACGAACGAACATGAACGAACACGAACAAGCTACATTCCTTAATGAACGAACATGAACAAGAAATTTTGTGTTCGTTTATGTTCGTGTTCGTTTGTTCGGTTAAAGTTAAACGAACGAACATGAACACACCATCGTTCGTGTTCGTTCGTGTTCGTTTTCGTTCGGTTCGTTTACAGCCCTATTGACAGGTTTTGGTCTTCTTTGTTGGTCGTTTGACCGTTCTTTTCGCTTTTTCTACGGTTGATTTTTACTTTGCCTATTGATCTTTCCTAGTTTAGACTATTGGATTAGGTTTGGATACGTGATTTGTATTAGTAGATTGTTTCTCACGACGCTCTACTCTACTTTACGATTGTCGGTGATTTTTTGTAGTCTAATCCCTTTTATAGTTCGTTTGTCGATGAAATTAAATTTATTCGTATCTATATTTTATTCATGTATTTTGATTGGATTATCTTTTCTCTTATATGTTCCGGCTTATTTAAAACAAATTTCTTAAGGCATTTAGTAATATATATATATATATATAGGTTAATATTTAATGCACAGCCAGTACGTTTTTTTCTTATCACAAGCGGGCTTCAAATGATGTCATGTGTTATTTTTGGGCACTAAACCATACATATATACTAAAAACCAAACCCTAAAATTTAAACCTTAAACTCTAAACCCTAACTCTAAATTTTAAATTTTAACCCTAATATCAGAACATTAAACCCTAAACTCTAAGTTTATACACCGCTTATAAAAAAACTTCGTTTTCCAATCGTCAGTGCATCAAATCATTTTTCTAATATTTAATAAATATTAATACTTCTGAATAAAAAATAAAAAAATATCCAAATACATATAAAACTAAAATTTGAATATGAAATTTTACTCTAAAACTAAATTAAATAGAATTTGGGCAATCATAAAATCCGTTAATGTCCACTTCTCATTCAAATCTAACCTAATTCATAATGTTTAGAAAGCAATTTCCCCCTTTAAAGTATTAAATAAAGTAAAGCACTATTCTTCCTTCAAACAAACAATTTATGACAAATTGGATTTGGGATGTCATGTCATGCTCCTATTATTTTCAAAATGTCCTAACTCATTGTGTATTCAAAGTCCAATTGATTTGTTTCCTTCACCAATCATACATGCTTTTCATATTTTTTTTTATAAAAAATCAAAAACCTAATTGAGTTCAAAAAAAATTTA
Organism: Hibiscus tridactylites; assembly: GCA_958450335.1. Classification (NCBI taxonomy): domain Eukaryota; kingdom Viridiplantae; phylum Streptophyta; class Magnoliopsida; order Malvales; family Malvaceae; genus Hibiscus; species Hibiscus tridactylites. The sequence continues at coordinate 4,786,723 of OY288265.1, read as the reverse complement.
AAATGTAACCCTAATTATAGTGGAGTACTTGAGTTCGTGAGCTCACAAATTATAAAAGCCAAATCTCCATAAAGGATGTAGTTGACACGTAAAAGAAATTTTTTAATGCATTGTTTATATTAATTATCATCAAATACTAAGGTGCTTCCGACTTTAATTATGGGTTTATATGAGATAGAAAGAATTTCTCATAGCGATTGATTTTTCGATCATCGCACTAGATGCATGAAGTAATTTTAAAATTTGTGACTAGCAGCTACTTCTATATGGGCCAAAAGAACACAAAAGATTAATTATTGGACTCGCTCTGGTAGATATCTTGAGAAACCAAAATCACTTGAGAGTTGAATCTTATATAGACCAACAGAAAGCGAATGATTATTCATCGACTGTATCACTTCGGTATATAAATTGGGAAATAAAAAAATAAGGTTAAGCTAAAAAAGTACAATAAGTTTTAGCTGGTGTAGTTTAAGGACTAAGGTTGGAATTGGGATGCAATTTAAAGAGTTTAAAATAGAAATTTAAGGCTAATTCAAGGGTTTGTTGAATGGTTTTGTGAGAAAATTACTCTATATCTTACTCTTGTATGGTCATTAGTCACAAAACCATTCAACAAACCCTTGAATTTCTCATTTTAAACTCTTTAAATTGCGTCTCATTTCCAACCTTAAACTGCACCAGCTAAAATTTATTGTTTTTTTAGCTTAAACTTTTATTTTTCTAAAAAATAAAAGGATGGCAAATATGGGTTTAGTTGTATTCCCATTGGTTCTGGTGCTCTTATTCCAATCCGGGTTAGGCCACGACCAGCAAATCTCAGACTTCACTAGAAGAGGGTTAAGCTTCATCGGAGATGCTATCGAGAGTGCCAAGGAGACAGGTTCTATATTCAATAATGTTATTACCGACGTCGACGACAAGGCTTTCGATGCAGCACTTTCGCCGGTACAAGTAGAAGGGAAAAAACATATTGAATTAGGTTACCTTGAGACTTCATTAAGGAGGGAAAAGCCTATTGAATTAGGTTACCATGAAACACCTTCCCATTAACATGTACCTGCAATGTACTGATACATCTAAGGCTATATAAAGCCATCTGTTAAAGCTAGAAATTCAATAAAATACATCGAAATTAGTGTGTATGTGTGTGTTTTTATATTTTTTCTCTAAATTATCCGGTTAAAATCACTTAATTTTTACGGTTTGTGAATTTTCTCTAAAAAAAGAATGAGACATGCAGTTAGACGAGTCGACCGGACGGCGGCGGATTAAATTTATGAATTTCCTCTAAAATCATGTGTGGTTAAAACCTAACGAGAGGGGTTTAAATTTGTATAGTTACATTAAGACATTAACAAAGGTGGGGAGAGGCTTTGGATTTGATAATATTTTTCATTTTCATCTCTTTTAAACGGAAACAAGCTCAAAATACTGCATTATTTATATTATCGGTGTGTGGTTACTTGTGCATTTTTAGATGTGGCTTAAGAAATGTGCAACAAGCTTTCCTCACGTACGGCTCGTCAGGGATTTAAATAATCGTATGTAATTGCAATAGCAATTGTTATTTAATGATTTTGATATTGTTCGAAACCGTGATATTCCTAACTTTTATCTCTGCAATAGTATATTTTCTTTAAAATATTAACGATCACAATACTTACAGTAACAAATGCTGGTTGGAAGAGTAATTTGCTGTCATTCTCGGGAAGGGTGGTACTTATAAACTCCGTGTTATCCTCTCTTCCTTTTTATTACATGTCCTTGTTTGAAGTACCGAAGATAGTCCTTAAGGAAATTGAGAAAATCAGAAGAAAGTTTTTGTGGGGTACTTGCAATGGCAAGATGAATTTAGCTAAAATAAGTTGGGATCGAATTTGTTCTCCTAAAAGTGTGGGGGTGCTGGAGTGGTGAATCTAAAAGCAAAAAACAAGGCACTACTCGCCAAATGAGGCTGGAGGTATGCGTTGGAAAAAAGAGCGTTATGGAGAAGAGTGATTTGTGCCAAATACGGTAGAATCTCGAAAAGCTAGAAATAAAAGTTTTCAAAGTCTAGAAATATGTCCCGAGTCTGGCAGGGGATTATGAAAATTTTAAAGAACGAGGAAGTTGATATGTGGCTAAATGAAGAAAATTTTCTATGGAAGGTAGGTGATGTCAAAACGATACTATTTTGGGAGGATGCTTGGAGGCATGACTTGCCTTTTTGTAAATTATATCCGAGATTATACAGGTTGGTGGATAAGAAAGGGGTGTCCGTGAAAGACTTGGCTTATCAAGACAGATTCAGAGGTTTAAATTGGAGCACATTGTTCACAAGACCTTTGTTAGACAGGGAAGTATTGTTAGTAAAAAAGATTGAGGCTGGTGTAGAAGGAGTGAAGTTGATACCTGATGTAGAAGATAAATTAATGTGGAAACATGATAGGAGTGGTGACTTCTCGGTTAAAAAATTGACGGATCTAATCTCAAATGTTGAAGTGGAAGTGTTGGAGTTCAATTTTGATTTGATTTGGTGCATGAAGGTTCCTCCAAAAGTCAAGAGCTTCCTTTGGTTGCTTAAATTGGATCGAATTCCAATTAAGTCTTTTCTTCGCAGCAGGGAAATTCTATTAGAGGAAGCGCAAAGTCGGTGTTGTTGGTGTAATTTAGTTAGCGAGGATGTGAACCATCTTTTGGTAGGATGTAATTTTGTTATTAGTTTTTGGAACCAGTTTTGTGGATGGTGGAGCATAAATTGGATTAATCAAAGCAATGTGGAGGGGCTGTTCGAGTTTGGTTTCAATGTTAACTTGACAGGTTTAGCTAAAAGTCTTTGGCTTGTCACTTGGGAAGCGGCAGTTTGGAGTTTATGGCCATCGAGAAACAACAAAATTTTTAATAATAAGCAGTCAAACTCTAAGGATATTTTATTTATTGTGAAACTTAGAGCCTTGTTCTGGATTAAGGCAGCCAAAGATGATTTGATCGGTAATGTTGAAGGCTGGTGGGAGACACCGAGAAAGGTGGTGGCAAATCCGTATGTTAGTTTAGAGGAGAAGTTGACTTGGTTTCCACCACAGTCCGGTGTGCTGAAATTTAATATAGAAGGGACAACGAGGGAGAATATGGGTGGAATTAGAGGCGTGTTGAGAACTGATGAAGGTGTCATTCGAGCATTGTTCTCAGGGCCAGTAGGGGATATCGGTGAAGATCTTGCAACCATTTTTGCACTTAAAATGGCGCTGGAAATTCTGATTGAAGCAAAGTGGGTCGAAAAAGCAGCAATTACCATTGAAATTAGCTCCCCAATGGTGTTACATTGGTGTGTTAATGTCTTCCAAAGACCGTGGAATAAATGGAAGGAGTTAATAAAAGTGGATTTTCTTCTAAGTAAGGGGAAGGCAGTTCAACTAGTGGGTATTGAACGTGATAGGAATCATTTGGCTTGGTGTTTAGCGTTAGATGAAATGCTTCGGGAACATATCTTTAAAGCATGGTGGTGAAAAGCCATAAAATAGGAACCAGGAATAATTGGTTTGTCGCTTTTATTTTGTAATGTATCAAGTGTTGTATCGTACTGCAGGTTGACTCAAGTAAACCTTTATTTGTTCCTATATTTGTTGTCTAGGCGGTAGTGAATTGTCTAGTTGAAAAGATTGCAGGTGTAGGAGGTAACTAAACAAGTTGTAGGTGAATTGCCAGTGGTGGGTGTTTGTTCATGTTTCTATAAGGGTCTGTATTAGTCTTGCGTGTTGTTTTTCTCGGTATGCGTTGTACTCTTTTCCTCCAACTAGGTTTAGGAGATTTTTAACGAGACAAATATACTCGGGTCGAAATATTAAATATTAATAAAAGCATTCTGCTGAGCAAAAAACAAATGCTACAAACTGTATTTATGTTAAGTCGATGGATTGGATTCAATTGATGTCTTTAGTTAAATTACGTTTGGCTTTGTTAAACTAGCTGTTCGAATTTTCAGAGTGTTGTGGTTTGGGTCCGCCATATTTGGTGGAGCTTCATGCTGTAAAGATTGGGATTTCAAAATTTCTTGAGCCGGATTGGAGCAAGAATTTCAGACTAATCATTGAATCTGATTGGAAAACAATTACGGATTGGTACGTTTTACTCTACTTTTATAGCACTTTTTTGTCTTTTGACACGTTTTGGTCTTCTTTATTGGTCGTTTGACTGTTCTTTTCATTTTTTTACGGTTGATTTTTACTCTAACTATTGATCTCCCCTGCTTTAGACCATTGGATTAGAGTTAGATACGTTATTTGTGTTAGTGGATTGTTTCTCACGACGCTATACTCTACTTTACGGTTGTCAGTGATCTTTTTGTAGTCTGATCCCTTTTATAGTTCGTTTGTCGATGCAATTAGATTTGTTCGTATCTATATTTTGTTCATATATTTTGATTTGGATTATCTTTTCTCTTATATGTTCCGGCTTATTTAAAAAAATATATTTTTCTTAAGGTTGACCTTAACTTTTTTCCAATTAGTAATATATATATATATATAGGTTAATATTTAATGCACAACCAATACGTTTTTTCTTATCACAAGCGGGCTTCAAATGATGTCATGTGTTATTTTTTGCCACTAAACCATACATATATACTAAAAACTAAACCCTAAAATTTAAATCTTAAACTTTAAATCCTAACTCTAAATTTTAAAATTTAATCCTAAAATCAAAACGCTAAACCCTAAACTCTAAGTTTATACATTGCTTATAAAAAACTTTGTTTTCCATCGTCAGTGCATCAAATATTTAATAAATATTTAATAAATATTTTTCTAATATTTAATAAAAAATTAAAAATATTCAAATACATATAAAACTAAAATTTGAATATAAAATTTTACTCTAAAACTAAATTAAATAGAATTTGGGTAATCATAAAATCCGTTAATGTCCACTTCTCATTCAAATCTAACCTAATTCATAATGTTTAGAAATCAATTTTCCCCTTTAACCCTAATTATAGTGGAGTACTTGAACTCGTGAGCTCACAAATTATAAAAGCCAAATCTCCATAAAAGGATGTAGTTGACACGTAAAAGAATTTTTAATGCATTGTTTATATTAATTATCATCAAATATTAAGGTGTTTCCTAAATTTTTTTTATAGAAAGGAGTTGGGTATACCTATAGGCCTCGTTAAAACTCCTCTAAACATAAATGAGAAAAAAGAGTACCTATCAGAATACCAATACAAAGAACAACGCGAGAAAAATCTCGTCTACATAAGCCTAATCACAAAACTACCATAGCCATGGCTCTAAACACAATGGAACAAGCGACACATGCATCCCCTTAACCACCGGGATCAACATGCCACCGAGCCTCATCACCATTGCCTAGGTGTTGCTCGACTTCCACCTCCAAATCCCGTCGCAAGCACATGTCACGATTCGCGGCAACCAACGCCATCACAAGTAGAGGAGGCTCCAAGTAAGTCGACGCAACAAGGCCCTATCCCGACTCAAGGACTGCAAGTTTATCAGCCACACCATTACTCTCCCGCTTGACATGATTGATCATAACTCGCCAATCGCGACAAATCAACTCCCTAACATCCTCAACCAGCACACTAGCGGCCAAAGTCGTCGATTTACCGCCAACAATCCTCGTGATCTCCTTACAATTCGTTTCAACTTCTACACATCTATAGCCCCTCGTCCATGCATAGAGCAAGCCATCATGCAACACCCATAATTTCGCTGGAAGAATTTCTTATAGTGATCGATTATTCGATCCTCGCACTAGACGTATGAAGTAATTTTAAAATTTGTGACTAGCAATTACCTCTATATGTGGTAAAAGAACAAAAGATTAATTATTGGACTTGCTCCAGTAGATACCTTGAGAAACCAAAACCACTTGAGAGTTGAATCTTATATAGACCAACAGAAAGCGAATGATTATTCACCGACTGTATCTTCAATATATAAATTGGGAAATCAAAAATAAGAGTTAATTGCACCATATGTCCCCAAACTGTGACTTTCATTTTAAATTAGTCTCCAAACTTTTAAACATTCTAAATATCATGCTCAAACTATGACATTAATTCTAAATTAGTCCACAAACTTTTGAGCATTCCAATTTCATCATCAAACTATGACACTCATTCTAAATTGGTCCCCCAAACTTTTTAAACATTTCAATTTCATCCTCAAATTATCGTTTATACCACATCATTTTATTATATAATGCACATCAGTGTTTCATGACAATTAAAAAGTTTTATAATGATTTTATTAACATAAGATATGATTAGCATATAATGATAATTTGAAGATGATATTTGAACATCCGAAAAGTTAGAGGACCAATAGAATGAGAGTCATAGTTTGAGAATGAAACTGGAATACTCAAAAGTTTGGGGGGCTAATTTAGAAGTAATGTCATAGTTTGAGGATGAGGGTCATAGTTTGGGGATATACGATACAATTAACTCCAAAAATAAATTATAAACAAATAAAGCCTATATAGAAAGGAAGTACATTATATAATTCAAGTTGCATTAAAATTTTCTTCAAATACATCATGGAGATACCTAGCCATCCATTTTCAATGGTCCCACTTTCCATTATACAAGAAAAGAAAGAAGAAAGAAAGGAAAGGAAAGGAAAGGAAAGGAAAGGAAAGGAAAGAAATTTTTGGTCATCCTCCACTCACCCCAACTTTGGTGATGTGAGCACATCTTTGCTTCCCTTGACTTTACACCATGGGATATACCATCAAAATACCTTCCATTGACATTGCTTGTCGGAGTTCGAGCTTGGATCGAAGCACAGAACAGCTATTGCGAGTGAACTAGGAGTGATTTCCACATGCATCATGATGTTGCTTATGATTTTTACGAAGGAGTGTTTGATTCGGGTTTGATGATTGTTGGTGCATCCGGTTGAAGCGACGGGAAGATTGCGGATGCTAGTGATATCGGCACGATGCAGAGTGCCTTAGACTGAAGAAACTGCATGGCAGCTCCAATGTCTTCTTCCATCAGCTTAGCCACTTGCTGTTCGGTGCCATCGTTCGACCATTTTTCCCAAGCAGACTGGCTTCCACCTCCAGCACCATCTCCCTATTCATAGAAAGATGGAAAATAAGAAACTTAGGAAACACGGTAGGTCGGAAAACGACACCCTACCACTTGATCCAGTTAATAGATTCATAGAAAAGGACCTGGGGAAGTGTTAAATAATGTCCACTCATGAATTCCAAAGCAACAAGGAACTTAGGCAACAACAAATGAGATACCTTAACATACAAGTAATCACGTCCTTTTTCATGTTTTCATGCATACATGATGGTTTAGTGCCTAATCATGGAAATCTGCATGCTTAATATTTCAGACGGCAAGATTCACTGATTAAGAATTACGATTATTCCGTATTACCTCAACCGATAATAGGGGTACATCGGCTACATGCTGAGCCACAGCACCAGCTGCACCAAGTCTGCTCATGCTCAGAACCTGTTCAAATATTCAACAAAGTCGATTACGTGCGGCAAAAATAACCGATAACAAAAGCATTATCAGAAGATATTTGCAACTTTATTGCCTTTGTTAAAATGATTCCTTTATAAAAATTAACATAAAAAAATGCAACAAATCTTAGTTAAATTGAGATCGATGTCGAGATTTCTGATACTTATAATACCTTAACTTGAAGTCTAAGAAACTTCACATAATCTACAATTTCATCAAGCATAGCTGCCCTGTCCGTCTGCAGAAGATTTAGCAACGCATCAGCATTCTTTCACGTTTTATATACCGAATGGAGTTGCAAACAATTACGCATAAAACGTTTATAAATTATGCCGAGAAAATCCGAACCTTGTTGCAGCTGGGAACCAACTCCTGCAAAGCTTTCATTCTTTCAGCAATTCTTTCTCTACGCAACTGCATTCACCAGAAAAAACGTGGAGGGACCAATAAAAAAAGATTATCAAAGTTCATTACTAAGAAAACAAACAAACATTAAATTAAAGAGCATGTGATCTGAAGTATCCTGATTCCTGAATGAAGAGGAACTAAGTAGCAACTTGCAAAAGAAATCGAGTTTACCCGCTCGGCGATACTGTGGGGATCCGTCGCCTGTCCTCGCCTAGCTCGTACCCTTGGACGGATGGCAGGTGGGTGAGGTGCAGTAGCAACAGGTCCTGATGTCGGCTGGTTATGAAATGGCTGCACAAGGATAGAACAGATTATGCACTCAAAATTATCTAGGACTGCTAGTGATTATTATGTGGAGACAGTTCAAAAAGTTGCTAGTTCATACTAAAAAAATTTTAGGGGTTATTTCGTTTCTGAGTTCCCACTCGTATTACGTTTCAGGAGTTCTCGAATAAGCCAAAGCGTTCTCATCACGCTTTTCCCTAAACATCTAGGTAGACCTAGACCACTATTTTGGAGCTCCCGAGTAAGGAAAAGCAATCTATGCCGTCTCGTCAAAGAGTTCCACTTTTGTTGTAGAACGCCTTGTTTCATAGATCTCTTATGATATTACGAGCTTGTCTTTTAAGTTACTTCAGTCTAAGCTGGGGGGGGGGGGGGCTTGCTTCTGTTAGTCAGTCAGTCTAAGCTAAGCATCCGTTAGTCAGTCAGTCAGTATAAGCTAAGCATCCGTCAGTCAGTCAGTCTAAGCACAGGAATGCAGTCAGTCAGTTAGTCTAAGCACAGGAACGCAGTCAGTCTAAGCACAGGAACGCAGTCAGTCAGTCAGTCAGTATAAGCTAAGCATCCGTTAGTCAGTCTAAGCACAGGAACGCAGTTAGTCAGTCAGTGTAAGCATCTGTCGCAAAGCCTCTGTCAGTCTAAGCTAAGCATCTGTCGCTAAGCAAAGCTTCTGTCTGTCAGTCTAAGCAGGGGGCTTTTGTCAGAGAAACTGTCGCTAACAAGCAAGAGGAAGTGAGTGGGCTATTGGAGATAACACACGTTTATGATTAGGGTTTAAGACTAGAGTTTAGGCTGTGGTAAATCTTGACCTTATAGTTTGAGGGGCCTAATTCAAATTTTTAAATTTTTTGAAGATATAATAAGAAATTAATTTTTTAAATGTGGGGTCTAATTTTTCTTTTGAAAATTTCAATGAAACTTTTTAACAATTTTGAGGGGATAATTAAAAATATAGAAAACTTTTAGAATTTTATGAGAATCTTTTTTATAAATTTTGAGTGGCCCTAATTGAAACTTAAAAAATATTTTAAGGGTATAATATAATTTTTCCAAAATTTGGGTGCCAAAGCCCCGTTTGGCTATACACACCATCCGCCCTTGGGTTTAGGGAATTTAGATATAGTGTATTTTTAGGGTTTAAATTTTATAATTATAACTTAACGTTTAAATTTTTTAATATTAGTATATAAAATAGACACCGAAAAAGGACATATAATTTTTATTCAATAAAGACTCGAAACAAATCAAATCAAATTGAGGCTACGTTCTATGTTTCTCACGAACTTAGTCAAACAAATAAACAATGGGACATTAAATTAATCTAGCAAATGGTAACGCCACACTAAAAATAATATTTACTTCAAATTTTATCGAGTCAATGATAACTTACCAAAAAAAAAAATGTTCCCTAATTTCATGCAAATAATCAGGAAATTATTTTTAAATATATATATATATATATATATATAAAGATGGCCGAACCAAACATTTCAGCAATTTGTTTAAATAAATAGAAACCTCAAGTCAACTTATGATGCGGTTGTTGCACACGCGCTAAATCTCAAACACTCAAGTCGCGTTTGGGAAATCTATTTCCGACAAAGATCGTCACTTAATGTTGAAAAGGACCACTCAAGTCTGTCACCTTTCACCTTTGTAAATTGAATAGGATCTTAGATCATATAACTGTCGCAGAGTTCTTTCTCCACACGTGCACAACACTTTATATCCCGTGTCAGTAACTACTTCCCTTTAACCCCCACTCTCGCTTTAAAGAGTGTGAAACGCACGAGTAATAAAATGCAAATAATAGTAATTAAGCTTTGTGCTCAAATTATATCTTATTTTCACTTAGGTGCCTAACTTTGTTTCGAGTTATATTAACGTCTAACGTTTTGTTTTATAACTTAAATCTGGTTTTTCGTCAACGGGAGTAAAAAAATTATCATCTAATTATAACATTACATGTGGCCTAATTTTTTTATTTATTTAATTTTTAAATTTTTTTTCAATCAAACACTCAAATCACATCTCCCTCGCGATCCGAAATCCCCACACATCGATGGTTTACCATTCACCACCTTAAGCGTCGCATAATTCACTGTTTAGCATCCTCACTCTTTAGTTGTCGGTCAGAACCTAATCGGCCTCTTTTTCCCTAATAGTTGGATTTCGTCGATAGAACAATCGACAGTTCACTCGTCGATTTTCGGCGATGAGATGATGGAGTTTTCAATCGCGGGGGTCCGACGAAGGCAAGAGTAGACGATAGTTGTTGAATCAGTAGTCGGAGGGGAGAGTTTTTTAATAAAGTTAAAGATTTTCTGTTTTTTTTTAAGAAATTAAAGTTGGGTTTTTTTAAAGAAATCAAAGGTTTTTGAGTTTTTAATAAAATTAAAAAATTCTAATTTTTAATAAAAAAAATAAATTATGTGTCGTATTTTTATTGAATAATAAAAAAATAATATGTATGGCAGAAAAACTTGATTTAGATTATGAAATAAAACATTATGCCCTACTTAAAATAAAATTTAAGAACTTAACTAAAAAAATGTGGTTTGAACATCTTTACGACTGTTAAGCCTAATAATTAATACCCTAGATTTTTTTTCATTCAAATACAAATATACCCCGACCTTAATCATGATGAACCGTATAAAAAGTCAAATTTTACGGTACATCCTTAAAAGGAAGAGAAAAGAAAAAGATAGATCTTCATCATCTCTTGGGACTCGAGTTCGAACAACAATAATACATGTTGTGTGTAATGCCTTTAAAAAGACTAAAAAAGTTGAACAAATACTACTCTTACAGCACACCAGCATATTCAAAAAAAAATTAACCTCACTTTTTAATATTTTTTTACATAAAACATAACTTCAATAAGAAAACAGCAAGAGATTATAGAAAAATCCTCAAATCACCCAGTCAGCAGCTCTATTACAGGAGCATAGAAAAACAAAGAATAAAAACATTATAAACCTCTCTTTTTAATCATTGAAATATATATTATAGATAATATAATCCTTGGAAAAAAATAGTCCAAATGCTACCCTAGAGGTTCAACTGCTATTAAAATAGGCTGCTTATGGGGAAACTTTTAAAACCCAAAGTGAGAAAAAGGAAAAAAGGAAAATAGAAAGGGCATATCTGTCCAGAAAAAAATAAGTTTACCTGGTGGAGTTGCTGTGGAGGCTGAGGTGGCGGTGAAGGGCGGATTTGCTGAGTTTGCATTTGTCCAAAAGGTGGAAACAAACTTACCATATGCATGGAATCTCTCTCCTGACACAAAGCAAAGAAAAATAAATTACATTTTGACTGAATTACCCTTCTAGTTTACTTCATATTAAGCATATAATTCTAAAAAATCTGTTTAAAATTTTTAAGGAAAAAATGTCATTTTCCCTAAAGTCGAAGTAAGGATTAATTTCCCGGTAGGAAAAAGCTGATTTTAAAACAAGGAAAACATTAGGTCCAAAGTGCAAACTTTTCAGGTTTGAACACATTTTCAATTGAATTATGAAAGCAGGTAAAATTTCAGAAACCCTTGAAAACAATGCTTTTATGCCTAATATCCCATCATTTATAAATATTCAGAAATGAAAATAAAAAGAAAAAAAATATTTATTTTCCATTCTTTTGCATTTTAAAAAATAATATCTAAAATAAATTTTTGGAGTCAGAAGTATTTTTTAAATAATTTCTACTAAAAGTACTCTCTGAAAAAGTTGAAATTTATAATTTCTTATTTTTGTCAAAAGCAATTTTAACAAAATTATTTATTCTCATATATTAAAAAATAACATCTAAAATAAACATTTCATCCATTTAAAAATATTTTTCAAACCATGTTCAATGCCATTTCATAATCATACTCTACACTAAAAGATATCATTTTGCATCAATTCTTTATATAGGTGAAATTAAAAGGGATAAAAATCTTCGGCTCCTTTCTGGTGCCTCTACTCATGTCTCAACACTAAAAAACATTATAAAATTAAATTTCAAGTCTTAAACTTATATTCTAAATCCTAAATCCTACACTTTATACCCTAAAAAATATACCCTACATTAAATTTTCTAAACCCTAACCACAACCTCTAGCTTAAAACGTAAAACCCTAAACTTTAAACTTAATTTTAAGCGTGAGTCATAAGTAAAGACACCAAAAAAGAATAGAGGATTCCTATCAAGTTAAAAGGTATAAAAAAAATAGAAAAAGGACAACCCAAAACTGCAATAATTCATCACCCAGGACAAAAACTAAATTATAATAGCATCCCCATATTTTATAACCAGCTTTAAAAAGGAAAGGGAAAGTGAAAGAAAGATTACTAAAAAACAAATAAAAATAAAGGTTCAATGGAAGGAAAAAAAATAGACTGATTGAATGCCATACACTGATTCCAGAAACAGCAGAAGCAGCCGAACAAGAAGCATTATTGTTGTTGTTGTCGTTGTCGTTGCTATCATCAACAACAACTCCATCTTCATGTCTTAAGAACCCATGTTCCAAATTCAACCCTAGAGGCATCATTCCCATTCCTCTAAACCCTCCACCATCGCCACCGGTTGCACCACCATCTGACCCTAACTGCAACCCCATAGGCAAGGTGGTAGAACCCCCTCCACCACCACCACCACCGTAGCCCGGAGGTACTGCCAGGATCTGCTCGAAGAAATCATCACCCAACCCGGGTTCCTGTTGTTGATTGCCTGCCATATTCAGAAACTCAAAACAAAGCAACTTCGTCTCTCCCTCTATTACTAAATAAAAAAAGGACTTGTTTCTGGATGTTTTAAAGAGCGGAAAGAGATTCTAAAAACTGGGGTTGTGTTTCTTTTTGGTTCCTGGTGGGGTTTGAACGGGGTGACCGAGGAAAGGTGGAAGGGGTGCTGGTGAAATGGGTGGCAGATCCGGAGCACGATAATCCGGAAACAAAATTGTGGATTCCAACAACAATTCTCTTCACTTGGTGTGTGTTTTGTGAGCCTGAGAGAGAGTTATTGTGCTTTGAGGTTATGGTTTCAAAGGGAAAGAAGAGAAATAATTATAATAATAGAGGGAGAGAGATGGTTTTTTAGGCCAACTCGAATACAAGAGGAGTAAAAATCTCCTGCCCCCCTAACCATGCCTCCTTCTATGTCCCCTGTCTAAAAATAGTTAAAAATTAAATTTTATCTCATAACCCTAATTTTCATATCCTAAACCCCAAACTCTAAACCCTAAAAAAATATACTCTACCCCTAATTCTCTACACCCTAACCTTAAGCCACAACCTTAAACCTCAAACCTTAAATCCTAAACCCACTATTCTAAAGTGGGAGCACAAATATGGACATACTTTGGTGCAGATGATTTTCATTCATACAAGAGAGTGGGGGAACAAGCAAACAAACCAACTTTATGTGCTTTGGTGAACTATATTTTGTGTTTTATGATATTTTATTTAGGAAAATATTTTGATATAGAAGTTTTTTTTTAATTTTAAAGTTTAAGAATTTATGTTAGAGTTTAGGGTTTAGAATTTAAATTATATAATTTATAATTTAGAGTTTGTGGTTAGAATTTAGAGTTAGATTTTAAAGTTTAGAATTTAAGATGTTAGGATTAGATTCCCTTGTAAAACAATATCTTAATTAACCTTAACAAATGCAATAGGTGTGCTACTAATGAAATCTTTATTTTTCTAATCACCCTTGCCTAAATTTTTCTCCATCATATAAATATAATCATAATTTAATACTATAATATTCATCTCTCAAATGGTACTCAGTTTCAATAGACGATCCTCGTAGTGGGCCATTACGGTCAAAGTGACTGTGATTAATTAGCCAACAATGCTCCATTTTATTGTCTAATCAAAGTTTAATCTCACCCATACCTTACAAATTTGACCCGAAATTCAAACCGTTTTATTAGACTCGACCTGATATGAACTCAAATATAAATTTAATATTGTTTTTTATTTTTTATTTTAAATCGTACACTAACTATAATTTAAAATATATAAAAAATATTTTTAACTTTAATTTAATTATTAAATTTATTTAATTGGGTTAGTTGTTTTTATGCATCATAAGTATGTTGTGTTCGAGTTTTTTAAAACCGCATTTCCTCCATTTTCTAGGCATTAACAGCAAGATAACACATATATTATATGTTGTACTTCATATCACAAAAGTAAGCTTGGCCCAATGACAAGCACATGCTTCTTTCCACAAAGGGAGCCATGGTTTGAATCCCTCTAGCCCCAATTTCGTTATTTTTAATTTTCCTTCTCCAATCAGGTGACACGTGTAATTAATTAAATTAAATAAAAATAATTAAAAGGTCCTCCAATAAGGCGATGACACGTGTCACCACCTAATTAAATAATTAATTTATTTGATAGAATGTATAGACAACGAAGACCAAATGTGTAATTATATAAATTAATAGAATGCATAAGTAACGAAGACCAAATGTGTAATTAATTTATTTTAATTTAATTTTTATTAAATTAAATTTTTATCTCCAATTAGCTCATCCCCTTGTGTCCTGGTGGCAAAGGTAGATGTTTATCATCCCTTGGGACCTGGGTTCGAGCACCAGTTATGCCATGCTGTGTGTGCCGTCTTTGAAAAGACTAAGAAAGTTGAACAGATGCTACCCTTGCATCGCACCAGCATATTCAAAAAAAAAATTTATCTCCAATTTAACAGTATGATGGTTTAATTGCTTAGAAAAAGTATGGTGGTCAAACCGCGACCTTACCAATAGTATGGTGACCATTTATGTAGCTTACCCAAAATTTTATTGACATAATATATTTTTGTCTCATTTTTTAGGTCATGAGTTATAGACCCCTAAAAATTAGGAGTACTTTTTTCCTTTTAAATAGGATTAAAATTAGAATTATAATTTGACAAGAAAAACTTTACTAACATAGTATATATACGTGAGAGATCAATCATCAAATTGATGTCATTCCAATAAATAATTGACTTTAGTTACTAGTTTCATAAATAACCTAAAAATACTGTTTTTTAATATAAACCCTAAAAAATCCCTTTTTAGTGATAATTTTGGATAAAATGACAAAAAAATACTCACAATGTTTGCATATTTCGTCATTTGGTCTCTTATTCTTTTTTGAAACAAACAACTTCAACGTTTTAATTTGTGGTTTAAATATGCCTATGTTGGATGAAAACTGTCAGTCAACTGACGGTCAACGGTTGATGTTAGCTGGACTTGCCGCATGTTAAGATTTGCTGACGTGTCAGCATCATATTTACCATGTGTCAACATCATATTCGTCATGTGTCACCATTAAGTTCGACCACGTGTTAGCATAATAGTCAGCCACATGTTACCATAAAAAAGATATAACAAAATATATTTTTTTTAAATTTAACGTGGCATATGCCAAGTTAGCCGATCTTAACGCGTGACAAGTCCAGTCAGAATCAGTCGTTGACCGTTAGTTAACTGACAATTTCTATTCAATAAAAATATATTTAGACCAAATTAAAACGTTAGAAGTTATTTGTTCTAAAAAAATTAAATAACAAAACATACAAACGTTGAGGGCATGTTTTGTTATTTTGCCATAATTCTGTGCCAAAGAACAACAGAGCCTTTCAAATTCAGGTACTTTTTTTTACTCCCAACAATTTGCTTCTATGGGCACATACAGTCGCTGCCAATGTTCAACTTCCAGCTTCTCTTAAACCTCAGAAAACCAATAGCTTCACACCAAATAAAGCAAATCCATGCCCAGTTAATCACCAATGGCCTCAAAAATCCCTCCTTTTTTGCCAAACTAATTAAAAGCCACTGCATTTTACCCTCTCCACAAAATACCCAACATGCACGATCGATATTCGAACACTTTCCCAGCCAAAGTTTGTTCCTTTTCAACACTCTGTTAAGATGCAGCCAACCCATGGACTCAATCTTTACTTTTGCCAACTGGGTTTCAAAAGGGCACTTAGTTTTTGATGATTTCACTTACATTTTTGTGCTTGGAGCCTGTGCTAGATCGCAATCGTTGTCAACACTATGGTTAGGGAGACAAGTTCATGTGAAAGCTTTTAAATCTGGTTTTATGTCGAATCTTTTGGTAAGGACTACATCGATTCATTTCTATGCGAATAATAAGGACATTTTGTCAGCAAGGAGAGTGTTTGATGAAATGTCTGAGAGAAGTAGTGTTACTTGGAATGCCATGATTAAAGGCTATATTTCACAAAGGGAGAGAGCTAAGAAATGTTGCAGGGAAGCTTTGGTGCTGTTTAGAGGCATGTTGAGTGATGCTTCTGGGCAGAATCCTACTGATACTACCATGGTATGTGTTCTTTCAGCTTGTTCTCAATTGGGAGAGGTTTTCAGTGGGGCTTGTGTTCATGGTTTTATAGAGAAGACAATTTGTAGGCCTGAGAATGATGTTTTTATTGGAACTGGTCTTGTTGACATGTATGCAAAATGTGGATACATTGATACTGCTTTATGTATTTTTAGGCTAATGAGAGTGAAAAATGTTCTGACTTGGACTGCCATGGGAACTGGTTTAGCTGTTCATGGGAGAGGTAAAGAAGCATTGGAGCTTTTGGATGCAATGGAGGATTCTGGTATTAAACCTAATCCAGTGACTTTCACTAGCTTGTTTTCAGCTTGTTGTCATGCTGGGCTAGTTGAAGAGGGGCTTCACTTATTTCACAATACGAAGGACAGGTTCGGTATCGAGCCTCAAATACAACATTATGGCTGCATTGTTGATCTACTTGGCAGGGCAGGATATCTAAACGAAGCCTACGATTTCATCATAGAGATGCCAATCAAACCCGATGCCATATTGTGGCGGAGTTTATTAAGCGCGTGTAATGTTCATGGAGATCTTGCAATGGCTGAGAAAGTGGGGAAGATTCTGCTTCGGCTAGAGCCAACGAACAATTCTCTACATGTGCCTGTTACTAGTGAAGATTATATAGCTTTATCAAATGTTTATGCTTCTGCCGGAAGGTGGCAGCAAGTGGAGATGGTAAGAAAGAAGATGAAGTCGAAGAGGGTAGAAACCAAACCTGGAGGTAGTTTCATACAGACCATCAGCAAATCACATTGATGAGTTTAACCGATAATGAAAAGGGTAACACAGCATAATTTTTTCTTTCTTTTCATTTCTCTCTTGTAATAAATATCAGGATTATTGGTAATTGTATTTGTATTCAAGGTAGAAAAGGTTTCCTAATAGATCACAAGGATGGAATTATATAAAAGTCCACAGCATGCTGTGGAAATGGCAGTGGTAGAATCGACCACCGAATAGATTAGTCACTTTACATTACTGCATAATTAACCTAAAGAATAGCATTGTTTCCACTAGTTAAACCAGAAATAATAGCATAGTTTAGTCAAATTCCAAGACATTCTTTAGTAACTCTCTTCAGACTCTGCTTGTATGCTTTGCTCCTATTGCTTCCCGTTCGACTGGGATCCACATGGGCTTACACCCTCGCGGATCCGCTTTTGCAGATGTTCCAAGCTAGCCACTCGCTGCAAAGAAGCCGGCCGTCCATTTTTGTTTCCTGTTACTGCAGATCCTCCGGAATTTGTTTGTATGTTTTCAACTGAAGAAATATCTGCGAGTGCATTGTTGATTCTCCGGTCATGACTGGATATAGGATTGTCTGCAGGAAAGAGGGTACGCTTTCGACTATCGTGCACTGCAACAGCCGCCGCATCTGTTGATGTATCAGAGGGACTTCCATCAAATGATGAGATGCCCATTGTCGACATCTCGGGGGAGGCATGGAACATGTGGTTCAAACCAGTAGTTCTTTTGATAGCCTCTTCAGCCATTTTTACCTGTATAAAGTAGTCACCAATGGACATAGTATTAAGAAATGATTTCCAAAACATCTTGTCTATGAAGATCTCTAAAAAGAATTGCGTGCTTATCATGTTAGCCATGAATATCTCTCGACTTTTAAGCCGAATTTTCAACGAGGCGTGAGCCTCGCTTGATACTGAAAGGAACTCAACTTTAAGACCACTGGATCAATGATCAACTTACCTTTGCTTTCAATGTTTCAACACCAGCTTTTAAAACTCTGTTGTCAACAGCTGCTTCATTGTGCCTTTGGCTAATGTCAGTCAAACGCTTCAACAAGTTTGCATTTTCAGCTCTTAGTTGAGCAACCTACAATAAATAATGGATAAGGACATTCATAACTCGAAGACGAAACGGAAACAAGACGACATTCGAGGGAAAAAAAAGGCAGATGAGCAAAAGACCTGTGTCTCAAGTTCTGTCAAATGAGCCTGCTTTCTTTTTCTAGAACGCCTAGCAGACTCTCGGTTTGAAAGCATCCTGAACCACCATACGGATCAATTGGTGGGAATAGAACAGAACAAAGTTAAGTATCTGTAGGATTAATTTGTTCCATTAATGAACAGACCAAACATTCTCAAGAAGTTTAGTGGAAATGTTTTTGATACCAAATGCATCATACAATACGCGATCGAAGAACAACTATAATGTGAACCAACCACACTGAAAATAAGAATCAATGGTTACCTTCTTACACGTTTTGCATCAGCAGGATCCATGTTCTCCGTTGTTCCGTTTTCTCCCTCAACTTCATCGTCTTCTGACTGTTCTATCGACGATCCCGCACTTGTGCTTGGCCTCACCTGAGCTCCAAGTTTCCTCTGTCCATTGGTGAATGAAGAAATTCCAACCACAGCATTATCATCCTTGTCACCAGCTCCTATATATTCAGTAAACAGGAATATAATACACAAGATTGAATTACTCTGAAAACTCGAATTCACATGCAACTATGAAAATCGAAAATCGTTAAGAAAGCATAAAAGAACAGTTGCTCGTAAGAAGCTTCGGTGACGACTTTAAACCTTTAGAAACAGTTTTGGATCCCGTTTGTGCAGCGTTAGATGCCTGTGATCCACAGTCGGCTCTAGCAGCATTGTCTTGAGGTTTTACAATAGATGCCTGTTCGAAATGCACGTAAACATACTCAGTCGAAAGTTTTAATAGCGGAAGGGATTCACACGAGGTTAAACCGATGACAAAGAAACATGAAAGATGCATCTAACAGATGCATATAAGATTAAAAACTATAACCATGAGCTTGGTTGACTTCGAGTTTGATAAAAGTGTGACATGAATGTATCGGCTTTCGGTTCATCGAATAAAACTCGTCAGATACAAGAAATCAACACAAGTTCTGCAACATGTTTACAATTTCCAGCTAGTTACAGAGTCAATAGCTTGTATCATGATATCACGAGGAACAAGGCAAGCTAAGTACAGCCCATACTTGACTAATCTCCAGCTCTTTCTTTGTCCTACAAGGTGTTTTAAGGAAATACACATTTTTTCCTAATAAAATACTCTTAAAAAATCATTAAAAAATAGAGAGCAACCAAATTTGGCAAATTCCAACCAAAATCAAAGGTGGAAAGAAAATCTAGTAACCAAACACAGAACAGATGACAGAAAGAACAAAGAAAATGACTTTTATTAATACTAAAAATGAACATTTCAATGATTTACTGATACCAAGAGACCAAAAACAATACAAATAATCAATTTACCTGAATTGATTTATAATATATAACATTCAAAACAAAACCTTGACTTTCTCATGAACTTAGACCAAAGCTACACAAGCCAAAACACCAAAGAAAAAGTTTCAGATTTTAGAACATATGTAGACTTTTTTGAGCTGATAAAGGGGAAAAATCAAACTTTTTAGTAACCCAAAATGGAAAATCAAAATGTAATTAAAACGAATAAACACCCAGACAACCAAATTCCCCTTTTGAATTTTCCCAGAAACCAAACATAACCCAGAAAAAAGAATCCCATCTTTTGTAAAAGAAAATAAATATCATTAGAGATCTAAACTTTTTCTCACAACCCAAATGAAGAACGGAAAAGACTTACCATTGACATGGCAACAGCAGCACAAGCCAAGCTAAGCTTCTTCTTAAGAAAAGCCTGATAATCCTCGAAATCTGCAGGAACATTGTTGTTATTATTATTCTCAAAACACCCATTTTTCTTGTTCTTCAGCTCCTCCTTAGCTTCCTCCTCTTCGTTATGATCTTCACCTTTCTTGTCAACTTCTTCTCTAAGGAACTGCTGAAAAGCCCACTCCGAAGCACTGCGGTTCATTTTAGAACCGGGCTTGTTATCTTTGTCGTCGTCGCCACCGGAGGCGGCGGCGGATGAAGACCAGAAGTGATCGGACATTTCTTCAACGGAGAAAATTCTATCCATTGTAATTGGCTGAGTTATTGGAGGATTGTTTTTGGTCGTTTTATGCAGCTGCTGATTCAGATTCATGTCAAATAGATTGGCGTTCAGAATTTTTCTCTTTATTCTTCTAATTAATATGTTGGAATGTGGGCCTACTTAAATTTTCTAAATGGATAAGGTGAGAGTAAGTTTTGCTTTTTGGTGTTTTTTTGCTATATTTAAATCATTTTGGTACAACCATCAATTGGATAATTTTTTAATTATAGATTATGGATTTGACTTAATCGTTACTCAACCCGAGATCTGATACCAACCTAAATATGATGATCAGAATTTGATTCGAAATTTAAAATAAATCAAATTAAATTTTAGTTGAATTGCAATAGACCCGAATAAAAAATAATTTAAAATAAAGAAGAGATATTAAAAGAAATAAAAAAAAGATGAGATCTGAAATGCCATACAACTCACCAAAAAACCAAATATATTGGCTTTATAAAGTCATATAAGGGTGCAAAAAATAGACTCGACCTGAAGATCCGACTGGAACCAGCCTATCTCTTATTGAACAAATATTAACCCGACCTAAAAGCAATCGAACCAAAATCAACTGACCCTATATGACTCGACCCGATACTCGAATAGAATCACCATAAACCTGAACGAAGACTGAACCAGACCTGAACTGACTCAAACCGACACTAAATCAAATTTGGTCATACCCAAATTAAAATAACTCGAACCAAAACCGACCCAAATAACTCGTTTGCCACTTCTATCTAAGAGTAAATAACGTATACTTGCCATGTAATTACAACAGAATGTTCAATAGTAAATGGTGACGTGTTTCACTTAGATTATTATGGTTTGAGCAACTTAGTCGACATATATGTGTAAGATTATACAAATTTGAACCGAACATAGATACCACCTTGTACTCGAACAGAATGATAAAAATATTATGGTATAATATAGAGATTAATATTAATTATTATTTTTTAAACAAGAATAGTCGTACACAAAGCAACAAAAACAGAAAGTTTATAAAAATACACCAAAAAGAGAAGAGTGTGAAAAATTAAAACAAAATCCTTCACTCCATAAAAGACTGTAAAATCTTCAAACAAAATCAAACAACTGTTCGCTGCAAGCATCAGACACATCGGCAACTCCTGCAAAGCAACTACATCAGTCGACGGTAAAATATTTAATACTCTTTGCTGCAAGCATCGAACACATCGGCAAAATAACTATGAAAATGCATCAAACATTGATAAGGTCGCCGATCATCTTAAAAGGAGATAATTGTCATGAAGACATGTATACGTGTCACTAGGACAGAGTAAAACTGTGAAATTGCAGAAAAAAACAGCCTCAAAAAAAAAATGGAGAAGATAGATATTAATTATTAAATCTTAATTGTTAAGTTGACAATTGAGAAATTAAAAATTGAGGTAAGCTTGATTTATCTAATTTTGAATTTGACAAGTGTTTAAGAGATATTTAAATCATAAAACTAAGGGAATGATTCAATTTGTTTACTAAGGACTTAAAATAATTATACCAAAAATTTAGGGTCGAGGTTTTCAGTTGTCAACGTGGCTCCGGCACTATCTATATATAGTAAATTTTGTGAATTATTAAAAAAACTGAAAATGGCTACAAAATGGGAATTCTATATAGTTATTGGGCCTGTTGTAATCACCAGTTGTAAAAGACAAAAAGTATAAAAGAATCTCCAATGATGTTTGCAATTTGGCAATTTGCAGATATATACATATATATTATATTATCTTGTTTTTATTTTTTATTATCCATCAAATTGTTTTTTTAATCAATAAATTTTACTAAATATTTTTAATTAATATTGATTTATGGTGAAAAAATTATATAATAATTACATGGTTGTATACAAATAAAATTTTAAATTTATAATAACGTGATAAAAATTGTATCTTATAATAAAACTATATAAACATGTTTTATCGTTGATGTTTCAGGAGTTGATTTAATTACGGGATCAAATTTTAAAGAAGTAAAATATCTAAAATTTATATAAATTAGTACATTCAATAAATAAATGTATAATATGGTTAGATAATGTTATTGCAAAATAATTATAATAATAATTAAAAGTAAAGGTATATCAAATAAATTAAGGCATAATGTCAAAAAATGCTCTTAAGGTTTGATTAAATAATCACTTTGACCCACATTTTTATTTTGAAGCAATTTAGCTCTTAACGTTTCATTTTAGGTTAAAATAGCTCATATGTGAATGAAAATTGTTAGTCAACTGATGATAAACAATTTGAAATGACTTGGCAGAATGACACGTCAGAAGTAAAAAATATTTATACAAATTTTTAAAATTATTTTTTGACTGATGTGTCATTCTGTAAAGTCAACATATTTGACTATATGGCACTACCATCGCGACGTACACTGTCATGTAGGTTTGTCACATTATTTCAAGCCATTTACGGTTGGTTTCCTAACAATTTCCATCCGTATAGGGGCTATGTTGACCCAAAATAAAGCGTTAAATGTTAAATTACTTCAAAAAAAAATAAAGGCTAAAATGACAATTTATCCATATGTTAAGGAGATTTTTTACAGTATGCCTAAATTTAAACGACTCGTACATTTTCATAATTACCCACGATACTTTCTAATGTATATACATTAGAAGCTTCGTTTAAATTTATTAGAATAAAATTCTAAAAAACCGGGAAAACAAAAAAAAACCTGAATATGTCTATAAAATAAGAAACCTATACTGTTATTGTGATGTTTGTATTCTCCGGCGATGGTAAAAGACAAAAGCATAAAAGAATCTTCAATGATGTTGCAATTTGGCAATTTGCAGATATTATTTTTATTATCTGTCAAGTCTTGTGTGACTTGTATGTTGGTAGAAATTATAGGATGGTATGGTTGGAATATTGTTATGTGATATGCATGCACCTGATTGTTGGGATTCAGATACCCAAGGAGAGAAAGAGTGTGTTGTAATACTATAGTTAAAGACTTTCGAATGTATAATCTCGATGCTTAGTGGTCGCGGGCCTCAACCTTATAAGTGTATGATTCCAATGTTTAGTGAACGCGGGTCTCACTCTTATTATGTGGTGTAATGCTTTTATGTTATGAGAAGCTTATGCATTCTTGTTGTTATTGTTTAGGCGGCTAGAGGTAGCGCCACAAATATTTGATGTTATTTTTATATTTTCATCTTTAAACCATATGCTCATGTTTATGATTTGCATGAAGCATGGTTGAGTGGAAGTGGGCTTCGTTAGCTTAGCATTTAAAATTGTTGTTTTCATTCGTAGGTTAGTAGGCTGCCATGCATCGTTGGAGCACCATCGGAGTAGGATTTCAGCATCGACTTGTTGTCCGAGTACAGTACTAAATTATTTGAGTCATGTATTCGTAGGACCTCATACTTGTATTGTAACTCTATTTTGGATTTAATTCGTGAGTCGAATACTTTTAATTATGTATTTTTAAATGGAGCTCACATGTAACGTTTTGAAATACTTATTCATGAATTTAAACATTTGAACTTATTGGAATTTATGAAAATGGTTGTGATTTGGGTTAAACCAGGTTGAAATTTTATGATAGTGAGTTAGGCTTGAGGCTCAAATGTGACATCCAGGTCGAGGATGTTACATTTAATGGTATTAGAACCTAAGTTTAGCTGGTTCTAAGAAATTTCATGGGTGTTCTGAATGGTGTATAAGTGTCTAGTGAATATGTTGCCCATAGATTGAAGTTGTACTCGTTTAAGCTGAATGAATTCGATGGTGTAACCTTATCTGTTTGCTTGTGTAAAATAATAATCGTGCCAAGGAGAGCACGAGATCAAGAGGAGAGTTGAGGTTCCCAAGAAGGGAGCTACGATGAGGATTACGTTCCCGACTCGGAGGAGATGTCGGAGGATGACATAAACTTAAAATAACTTAAAATAATAGTTTAAAAACTTATTTTGACCAAAATATAATTTAAAGCCTAAAAAACAAAAAAAAAACGTTATTTAAAGGCTGATTTTTTTATTTAAACCTTTATTTATTTATCTATCGGATAGACAAAATCCATGAAAGAAACCCAAGTAAAATCTACAATATTTTCCATTGGATAGGAAGGCGGCTCTCTGTGTGGATAATTATTGAAATTGGACCGACCATGGTCCCCATGGGGTCCATCGAAAGTTTCTCAGGTTGGTCTATATTGTACATCATATGATTCATTTGTACCCAGTTGTTCTTAAAGTTTTTTTTAGGGGGGAATATTTTGTCCCTTTAATATTTAAGCGTTACCTCCCTTGTCTCACGTATTTTTAGTTAAAAAAAATTATGAACTAATCAAGGCATTTTTAACAGAAAAAAACTTCAGTTGTTTCTATAGAAAAAGATAAATTACATATTAAGTCGGTCAAGTTTAACTTCTATTCACTTTTGACAAAATTGCTTAGCTTTTGGAGCATGTACGCCATAAAGTCTTTCAGCAAGAGCAAAAAAATGTGAACATAAATGACGTTTCGGATTCCGATCATCGTTATCTATAAAAAATAAACATCCCAATTGCGGTTGTAGAGATCGTCGGAACTCGGAATAATTGTGAATGGGTATGACAGCCTCATATTACAAGTATCTTCGAGGACTAACAATTTTTTTCGGTGAGGGAACTAACTTGTTTGCCAAACATCGCCCCCTTAGATCACGGAAGCCAAGTCCTCCACCGGTTTTGATAACTCTTAATAAATTTATGAACATATTGTAAATAAAATTTTTCGAATTCGAATCTCGTAAGGAGAATAATATTTTTTTAGTAAGATCATTCTTGGATTAGAAAATCAACTTTTTAAAATATATTAGGAAACAAATATAATTTTAAGGTTACAAACTATAATGCGTACAACCAACGAGACAATTGGGTTTATAAAGATGGAAAATTAAACGATAAAAGTAGGAAGATAGTTTATTTTTTCTATCGGTTGAAAAATTGAAGAAAATATGATGTTTTTTATTATTATTTGGTATAGTTAAAAAATTATGGATAAAAATGTTTGTCGATTATGTCGCTAAACTATCAAATTGATTTCAGTCAAGCTATTAACTTTTAATTGTTAATGAGATCATCGACGTGACAGTTAAACAATTTTTTAGAATAACATATTCTATTAATTTGGTCATAATTATAATAAAAAAATTTACATATTTAGTACTCTAACTATTCTTGTATTACTGCTATAGTACCCCCAACTATTATTTTTGGTAAAATGGTACCTAACATTATGTTTTTGTTCTGTTTTGGTACCTCTGTCATTTAAAATTAACTGAAATAATGGCATGGCTTGGGTTAATAACAGTTTTAATCCAAAAACTTATACAATCTATCAAATTAGTCTAAAATTTTATCAATTTAAACATTATTTTAATTTTTCGATTAAAATTATAAATTCCTCACTTTTGTTCTTCTTCTAGTAGAAGACTTTTTGGGTTTTGGGGTTTAAAAAATATGTTAGGGATAAGCAAAACTTCAAGATTTGGGGATCAATGAGGGCTAATGCGGGGTCTATTGGAGGAACAAACTCCACGACCGGGATACTGGCGAGATACAAGGCGGTGGGAAAGGAATGAGACGAATGAGATCGAAGCTTTGCAAAAATAAGATAATATTTTAAATTGATAGATTTTGGACTAAATTGATAATCTATATAAGTGTTTTGGACTAAAATTGTTATTATACCAAGCCACATCATCATCTCTGTTAGTTTTAAACGGTTGAGATATCAAAACAGAACAAAAAACGTAAAGTTAGGTACCATTTCACTAAAAATAATGGTTGGGTTCCCAAAACAGTAACACGAGCATAGTTAAGGTATTAAATAGGTAGTTTTACTTTAAAATAATAGCACATTTAGTCATCATTACTTGTTCATTTTATAATTAAATCTTAATTTTAATAAAAAATAATTAAATATAAATTTAATCCTCTAATAAGATAATAACGTGTAACTAAGTTAAGATGATAAAGGCATGTTCAAGCCTAAGACCTACGTGTAGCCTCAACACTTAACCATTGATCCAAGCTAAATATTTATTTCATGGTTAAATTGTAATTGATACAAGATTTTTATATTTTTAAATTAAATTTAATATTTTTTACCTATGTTTATATAATTATACATATAATCATTGAAACAAATATTTTTAACTTAATTATTAATTTTAAAATTTATATTTTTATAAACTTACTTATATAGTTATATACATGTGTATAAAATATTTTGTTTCTTTTTACTTTTTCAATAAATTTCCCATAATTTTCAATTCCCCTTATATTATTTTGAACGAAGAACTTTAAAAAAAATTCATTAATCAAAAGGAAGAATTACAAAGAAATACACACTTTAAACATCAATATTTATGGAGATAAAAGTATTATAAAATTAAAAAGCGTGAAAGACAAATTAATGAAATTTCAGCAAAGATGAACTTTAACCAGAAAGCTTCATGTATCAAGCATTCTTTTTGTTGCGAGATCTTGGCACATCCGTAAACTACCACAAGAAAATTTAAAAAATAACAGGCCGCCGATTATGTTGTAACTTGAAACGCTCCAAAATACTTGTTATCTGAATGCTAAATTGTCATAACATCAGACAAAACTGTCACAAAGACAAACAAATCTTGTAAAAAAGTAGACAAACAAACTGCCATACAAGTAGACGAAAAATAATTAAAAAATAAATGTAAAATAATTTCTGGTAAAACCAAACAAAAAATAAACTAAATAGAAGTCGACGACATGAAAGCTGTCGTCAAAGATGAATTTTAGGAGGTTTTTAGAATAACTACCAAAAAAATGGAAGTAGTATAATGTTTATATTTAATTCCCCTTATTTTTTAATTAATTATAATTGCCATGTAATTTTGATTATCGGTTCCGTCACTATATATATTAAAAAAAAACAAATATTCATGAAAACAGTAACAATGACAATCTAATATTGTCGATAAATCACTAATCATATTATCTAATACCTTAATAATTATCAGATTCGAATCGACTCAACTCAAAGGTCTCGCCATATATGGGGACTAAACTTTCAGTAAAAGGAACGTGCACGCCTTCCCCCCTATATCCCTCTGCCACATAACAATCCTTGCCATTAGGTTTATACAAATAAACGTTTCCTTTATTTCCGACCAACAGTGTTCCGTCTTTCTGCTCTGCAAATGTAAATCGGAGACCACCCCAGAGATCAGTTCTACAAACATGTATGCAATAAAGCTTCTCCCAACTCATCTTCTCCATTTTCCATATGTTTACTACTTCAGGACAAAACTGATCTTGCTGTGCTAAGCCCAAACATTCTCTTAAAGTACCTAGTTGCATGGTACATCGCGAGTTGTCCGAACAACAACTCGGGTGTGGGATTGGCTGGAACTTCTCGGTGTACAAATCAAACATGATGATGACTTCATTCTTGTTGTGATGGAATTTGTTATCTGTGAACCAGTAAATAGCACCGTTGACATGCACGGAATTAGACCAAAGATCGATTGTGCAAGGGACGTCGCCGATACTTCGCCAACAAGCATCGGGGTTTTGATCGAAGGTGAACACTAAACAAACATCACGATGCTGATTGGGATTTTCACTTGGATTGAACACACTTACAATCTTGTATCTTTTCGTAACAACGTCGCGACCGAACCCCAACCTTAATTTACTGCAATATGAACCTGCAAAACATATAAATTCAAAATCCGGAGATGAAATAAATCAATGCATAAATGAACGGATTACCGATGCGAGGCAGAAGTCGGTATTCCTTCGTGCCGAGATTAAAAACAAAGACCTTGAAGGTTAGCCCGGCGAAACAAAGTATGCCATCGCAGGTATTCAACATGGTATAGTAATCAAAAGGAATATCAGTCAGCCATGTGCGACAATTAGTGATGGTATTTTTTTCTCTTTTGACCACCAAAGAATCGATAAATACGATCTGACTTGCGAATTGGAAGTAATTAATAGGTAAAGAAGAGGCTGCCACAAATCCAGGGTCCTTTTTCTTTTGGTTCGAAAGATGCCGGTCGGTGAAATCGGGATCGATGATCGACCGGAACCATTGCTTGGAGACGGACTTGAATCTCATTAAAGACTTGACGGGAAGATTCCCTAGTATGTCTAGGATCAGATCATGGGGAACTCCATGTTCTCTGTCTCTCAACATGTTGGAACTAGTCGTCATCTGTTCTGTGTTATACTGATTTTATAGTTATAAATATATAAATATAACAAAGTTAGGAGAGGAAGTCTAGTTGTAGTGAAAAGAGTATTTCTCCTCAAAATACAATTCTACCCATCCCAATATTCTTAAACCATTTGAATTGTTTAGATCGATTAAAATTCATATGTGTGTTTTTATATTATTATGTTCATATAATTATGTCATTGAAGTTTTAAACTGATAAACTGAATCAATAATCTCTTAAACTAATTTTAACAATTTTTTTTTCTTTAAATATCATTGTTACATGATATATTATAATTCTTTCATATGACATTTAAATCTATTTTTTAAGTATTTTTTTTATATTTTGTAAGTTTTTAGAATTTTTAGACATTTAAAGAATTTTTAAATAAAATTAATTTTTTTGAAAGTGTCTAGTGACAACACGTGCTGCATCAACTGTTCCAAAAATATATATTAAATTTAACAATTAATGTTGATCAAATGACTTAATTGATTCTTTTTGTTACTTTAAGGATTTGATTGAAATAATTTTTTTAAAAAAATTAATTAATTAAAGTTTGTTTTATTCGAAAACTAAAAAGAGGAAGAAAAAAATTGTGGTCTAGTAAAAGTAGTTGATTTTTTAAAGAAAAAATTTAAGTAAAATAATTTTAAAACACAAAAAGAACAAATTTTATGGGACATATAAAGTATATCATATTTTTGTTTTTTTCTTTTTTCTAGCTTCAAATACTTTTACCTTTTTGGGATCTATTTTTCTGTCTTTTTGTATATTTTTTACTTTTTTTTCCTTAGAGTTGAATTTGATGTCAACTCAACTGATCAAAATGACGATTTTTTAGTTATCATAATGCTCTTTCTTACTTTGGACCTTCCGATTAGATTTGAATACACGATTTGTATTTGCGGATAGTTTTCTTATGATGCTCAACTCTAATTTGCGGTTTTCGGTGGTATTTCAGTAGTTTGATCTCTTTTTGTTGTTCGTTTGTCGATGCAGTCAGATCTGTTCTCGTCTTTGTTTTGTTCGAGTTTTTGTTGAATTTTTAACTTTTTTCATGTATGGTCATTGTATGATCTCAAGTAGCTAGTTTAATGTGTCATTGGTTTTTTAATATTCTCATTTTCCAACTGTTAATCTCAGTCGTCCATTTACCTTGTAAAACCTGTTAAGTTTTACGTGATATATATATATAGGGATGAGATCCAGTTACACTATGTAAAACTGAATTAGTTTTACACTAATACATTACTATTGGATGAGTGAAATAGATAGATGAGATTAGAAGTAGGATATGTGAAAATTATCACTTGGAAAAATAAAGGCCTTGTTTGGTAAATAGCGGTTTGGGCAAAAATTAGAGGTTTGAGGTATAATTAGAAGTTTGACTAGTCAAATCCGCTAATATTAATGTTTGGTAAATAGCGGATTGAAAGAGCGGATTGGGGTGAAAAAGTTAATTTTGAAAAAGCTCCTAATATGAGCTTTTTGAGATTAGAGGTTTGATATTAGAGTTGTAATGACTCTTTTACCCTTAACAATTACCAAAAATCTCCAAATAACCTAAATTAAATAATAATATTTTTAAATATAAATAATAACATATTAAATATTGGACTTATTTGTTGCTACTACTAATTTATATGATGACATTTGTAAGTTAATTCTATTTTTTTACTATTACATATTTATATGTGCATATAAAAAAATTTAATAATTATATAAATAATAAATTAATATATAAATCTTTCAAATATGTTTAAGAAATTTATATTAAAAAATAATTTTTACAAATCTAATTAATATTTATTAGATACAAAATATTAATAACTGATAAATTATTTAAACAAGTATTAAATATAATCATGTCCTTATATGTCATTTTGCTTATTTAAATAATCAAACAGCTATCAGCTATCAGTTAATTTTACCAAACACTTTTATACAATCAGCTAATACAATTCGCTAGTCAAATCAGCTAATGCAATCAGCTATCAGCTATCAGCTAATGTAATCCGCTATCAGCTATCAGCTATCCGCTAATTGTCAAACAGGGCCAAAGTAATGAGTTAATCTCATACATCCATTTTACCCATCAATGGTCATGAATTAGTGTAAAATTAATTAAGTTTTACATAATCTAAGTAGATCCCAACTTTATATGAGATGGGATCTAGTTATACTATGTAAAACTCAATTAGTTTTACACCAATCCATAACTATTGGATGAGTAAAATGAATGGATGAAATTAAAAATAAGATATGTAAAATGGGTGGATGAGATTAGAAGTAAAATGAGTATAAAATAAATTATCTAAAGTTTTTTAATTAAGTCGGCAGGTCAACGGACCGAATCATTCATCTTGAGTATTTTCGAACACTCATACCACTGCGGTCTCCGCAAGCCCATTCTTTTAAGCAACCTACAGACTTTGTCGCATGCATGAGTATAATCAAACATTGGAACCAAACTCTCAACATTCTCTTAAGTTTTAATAAGGGAAAAGTCACAGTTTTCTGTCAGGACAATAGTTTTTAATAAGTGAAAAGTCAAATTTCAATTACAGAATCATTTAAAGAAAACATTATTGGGGGAATAAACGTGAACACAGGGTATAGTATCACAGTAGAAATCATCTATTCCTGATAGAATCTCTTTTTAGTGTTTTTATGCCTTTTATAATGTTGTTATTTATGCCTCTCAATAAAAAAATTAAAATTATGGTTTGAGATCTACGAAATTTAGAGTATGATGTATTTTTTGAAGTATAAGATTTAGAATTTTTTTGCTCGGCAAAAGTAGTTTTTATTAAAGATTAAAGAATACAACCTTATCTAAATTGAAAACCTCGTTAAAAACCTCTCTAATCTTAGATAGAGGAAAAGAACACTCTCAACTAAGTTCTGCGAAAGAAAAAACATAAAGATCAATTATCGCTGGCAGTAGAGCTAC
Organism: Hibiscus tridactylites; assembly: GCA_958450335.1. Taxonomy (NCBI): domain Eukaryota; kingdom Viridiplantae; phylum Streptophyta; class Magnoliopsida; order Malvales; family Malvaceae; genus Hibiscus; species Hibiscus tridactylites. The sequence continues at coordinate 4,755,043 of OY288265.1, read as the reverse complement.
AAAACTGACCCAGAATGAACTACCACCATACTTTGAATAATTCAACTCTATTCATACCAGCTTTAGCAAGAAAATCCGCCATGCAATTTATCTCCCTCGGTGTGTAAGCGAACTGCACATGTTTAATAATATCCACCTTTTGCATGATTTCCTCAAAACTGACCCACCACGTCCACGGACGCAGCGTTGGAGTACTTATCCAATTTAATACTACCTGTGAATCCGATTCTAAAATGAGTGAAGATATAAGCCACAATATTAGCAATGTGATTAACAACACTAATTTCTGCGCAAGATTGGCAACTACAAACCGTCGTGCTCTATAGCTGCAATATCGATAGCTACTTGCCCGGAAGAAGGGAAGAAAGCTCCATCAACATATATTTTAATCTTCGCAACAGACGATTTATATATATATATATTGATATAATATTATTAAGGCTTAACGGCTAAATAAGTATTCAAATTATACTTTTTTCTATGTAAGTGTATAAATTATATTTTGGGTCAAATAGATGCCTATCATTTTCTTTTGCGACCCATTTAAGGTTTCTCCACGACGAATATTATTTTTTCCGTTATCCAATGAAATGCGAACACGTGACTTGATTTCTATTTCTGAAATTAAAATCCGAAAATAGAAAAATTAAAAATAAAATAATATTAATTAACTTAACCTTCTTTAATTTTTTTAAAATCCCAAACGCTAAATTTTTACAGTCTAGCCACCGATTCAACCACCACCGGCTACCATTGTCTTTACCGGACATCATTTTCTCTTCTTCAATTTTTCTGGGCACTAAAACTATTTAAATATATATCAAAGATTGTATCTCACAGCACAAAAATGTGCTTGGCCTAGTGGAAAGCACCTGCCCCTTCCATTCTAAGGTTCTAGGTTTAATTCCCCTTTGAAGCAATCTCCATGTTGACATTTTTTCCACCTCCAATTGGGTGTAACATGTGTCACCACTTGATTGGAGGTGGAAAATTAATTAAATAAAAATAATTAAAAACTTCCAATAAGGTGGTGACACGTGTCACCATCTTATTGAATATTTAATTTATTTTATTAGATTAAAATTAGGACTAAATTGATATATTATATAAATATAGAGGACCAAATGTGTAATTATACCAAAATTTTATCGTTTTTTAACGGCGTACGGCTAAAATGGAACCATTTAAATAGTTGTGTGGTGCATTTGCCGAGAAAAATAATATAGTGGTCATTTTGACACCAAACCTATAGTTCAGTGGTCATCTGTGTAGTTTACCCTATATTTTAAACCTAGTATTTTCAAAACGAGTGAATCACTCAAATATACCCATACACATAATTAATTAGATAAATAACCCGTTTAAAAATTATTTATCTAAACATCCCTTTTCAGCGAGTTACGAACTTGCGCTCAGGGACGAAACTACTTGGGGTTTAGGTGGGGGCAATCGCCCCCCACCCCCGAAGAATTTTTTTCCACTTTTGTCCATCTATTTAATTTTTTAAAAATTAATTTATTTATAAATTTACCCCATCAGTTTCAAACATTTATAGTTTGGCTCCCTAACTTCAAATTTTGACTCCGTCACTGCTTGTGCTTCACTAAAAGCAAGTTCTAAGTTAAGTGAGTAGGTAAAGAAATAAAAAATTTAATTTATCACATTTTTTTACACAAAATTCACGCTGGACTAAACATGCGCTTTATCCTACATGGACTGAAAGCATATATTTATCTAACTAATTTTAGATAATAATTATTTATTTTAATAATAATTTCAAAAGGTATATTAAGTTAATTTTGATTTTTTCTCACCCATTTTCTACGTTTTTTCAAATTCTTAAAATATTACAAGAGAGTATATGTTTATACATATTTTTAATTTTTAGACAATGCACACATTTTACAATTAAAATAATTTATATCAGAATATCCTAAAAATATATGCCATTCTTTTTTCCTTACATTGGCCAACTTTCTACCTACTACGCGTGAATGAGTCAAGTTTTATTCGGTCCTGGAGAATTGTCGTACAAGCTACTACAATGTAGTAAATAAAAGGAAGCAAAGAAATTACTAAATATGGCAAATATAGGTCAATGGTGGAATTTGTAGTCTTCAAAAAGTCTGTTGGCCTTCTATAACTGGACTTGACTAAAGATGGCAAATATAGGTCAATGGTAGAATTTGTAGTTTTGATTTTTTTGTAGTTTTTTATACAATTTATGTATTAAAATAGATTTTTTATTTATGATCTATAGTGATTTTTATAAATCAATAAAGTAATGAGATTTTCTGAATTAACTTGCAATGAGTATTACAGTTAGCCTAAAATCAGCTCGTAGTCATGTTGGTTTTTTTGGCCTACAGTCATATCGATTTTCTCTTTGTTGGCTTGAAATCAACTTGCAGTCGTGTCGGCTTCCTTCAATACTGTATTAACCACTATAAATCATGAAGTAAAAAATAAAAAAGTTTACATCGAAAAATAATAAATTCAACCACAATATTAAAATAAAACTCTCTTTTACATACATTTAATTATATTTCACCAACTAGAGTAAAACTTTAATAGCTAGGATTATTATCTTTTACATAGAGGATGAAAATCTTTTGTTTTCATGAGTATTTTATTTTAGAGTTGAGGAGTTTTAGTTTAGGGGTTTAATTGTATGAGTTTAGAATTCACGGTTCATGGTTAGACTTTAAGGTTTAGGGTTAGAATTTAGAGTTTAGGGTAATATGGTTAGAGATTTAAGTTTTAACCTATAAACTCTAAATTCTAACCCTAAACTCAACATTCTATCAACAATCCTTAAATTCAAAATTATTGCATCTAAACCCTTAAATCGTAAATCATAAATAAAGCTACTAAAACTAAGGTGCTTGCGCGCTTGTACATAGAATAATTACCCTAATAAGTAATAGGGTGGTGTCACTAGTAAATTTTTTAGTTTAATCATATTTTGGATTTTTTAATACCATTTGATATACTGAAAATATTTTTAAAATACATACTCTCAAATTGAATTTGAATACGAGCTTTTAATTATCACTTTTGTTCATAATTGAGGTGTGGTAATGATTGTATTATCAACGTGCCTTATTATTTGTATTGTATTTTTTAATATTATTTGTTGTTGGTTTTTATCTTTCATCGTCAAGCTTGAATGATGTTTGTATCTATTTTGTTGAGTCTTTGAATTAAAGTTTTTACCTTTTCTTTGTATAGTTTTGTTTATGACCTAGAGACGTTAATTTTATTATTTTTAAAATTATGTCTAAATCATATTTATTTAACTAATAAGTTGTAAACTCTCATTGTATTTTTTTCTTTTTAAACCGAAAAAAACAACTCAACTCACGAGTTATGAGTGAAAAAACGGTATTAATTTCCTGGAAAAAGCCTCATCCCCGTGTATCTTCTTATGCACTTTGCTTACAAAATTTGTTTCAAATCATCATTAATTTATCTTCTAAAACCTTAAGATTTCTTTGGATTTTTAACCATAAATTAGTAAATAAATGATTTCTTTTTCTCCAATCACGTCATAGATGCCTTGGAAAGATACATTCTTTACCTTAAAATCTTCTCTCAGTATCCATGAAACTACAAGGAACTTTCTTCTCCAACAGAAGCAGGAAAGTAATATTAAGAAAAAGAAGATTGAAAAACATAAATGCAAAGTCAGTTATTGATTAACCCTAATTTGATTTGTTTCAGAGCAGTTACACGGAGAAAATTCAGGTGAACGCGCGTTTAGAAATTTCCAGGAAAGTTAAGGCAATGTGTGTGTATATATATATATATATATATATATATATATATATATATATATATGTAATATCCTTCCTTCCCATCACAACCAAAACTATTTTCTTCATTCATACTGTTTTTCCATCCATCTACAGTACCCTGAAGAGATTTTCTTACTGAAATAGTTGCCGTTTTAACATGTCGTTGAGACATCGTATCTCCGGTGAACCAGCCATGTCTGATGCTGAAGGTATTCCAATGGCAAAACTCCAGCAACGAAGGTGGCGTTCGGTTTTTGCAACCATATATTCCGCCAGGACTTTTGTTTCTTTGTACAAGAAAGTTATCAACAAGAAACAGATCCTGCGCAGTCTATCCTACATTGCCGTCGATGTCCATGACGGTGACTCGAGTGGTGATCACTTGCTTTCTTCTCTCTGCGTTGATCAGAAAACACTCACCGAGGTTGTAAGAGAGAAGAGCCTTGAAACCCTAAGTAATCTTGGAGGCGTGAAACAGATTGCTGCAAGTCTTGAAACTGATGAGAAAGATGGTATCAGTGCCAATGAAGCTGATCTTGCACATCGGATCGACGTATTCGGTGCCAACAGGTATCCGAAACCGCCTAACAAAAGCTTTTTTAGCTTTGTTTTTGAAGCTTTCAAGGATACCACCATTATCATTCTCTTGGTTTGTGCTGTACTCTCTCTGGGCTTCGGCATTAAGCAGCATGGCATAGCGGATGGATGGTATGATGGTGGGAGTATTATCATTGCTGTGTTCCTAGTTGTTGCTGTATCTGCAGTCAGTAACTTTAAGCAAAACAGACAATTCGAGAAACTTTCGAATGAGAGTAGTGATATAAAAGTGGAAGTAGTGAGAGACGGGCACCGCCAATTTATATCGGTCTTTGAAGTCGTCGTGGGTGATATTGTGTGCTTGAAAATTGGTGATAAAATCCCGGCGGATGGATTGTTCTTGGATGGACACTCTTTGAAGGTGGATGAATCCAGCATGACTGGTGAAAGCGACCACGTTGAAATCAATGGCAGCAACAATCCTTTTGTCCTTTCCGGTACAAAGGTGACGAACGGGTTTGGTTTCATGCTTGTCACTTCCGTTGGCATGAATACGGCATGGGGGGAGATGATGAGTTCCATAAATCGCGAGTTAGATGAAGAAACTCCATTACAGGCTCGCCTCAACAAGCTGACTTCTGCAATTGGGAAGATCGGATTGGCAGTGGCTGTACTTGTTCTTGCAGTGCTGCTTATTCGTTACTTCACTGGAAACACAAAAGATGACAAGGGAAACAAGGAATATATTCGAGGCAAGACGAAGTTTGATAGCGTGATGAACTCAGTCGTGGAGATTTTTTCAGCAGCAATTACCATTGTGGTCGTAGCGATTCCAGAAGGTCTACCTTTGGCAGTAACCCTAACTTTGGCTTATTCTATGAAGCAAATGATGGCTGATCATGCAATGGTCAGAAAACTTTCTGCTTGCGAGACGATGGGTTCCGCCACAACGATCTGCACAGATAAGACAGGTACCCTTACTTTAAATGAAATGAAGGTTACCGAGTCTTGGCTAGGGAAAGAATTAATGGACAGCGTTTCCTCAGAAATAGCACCTATTGTCCATGAGTTACTGCAACAAGCTGTCGCTTTAAACACGACCGGTACTGTTTATATGCCGAACTCTCAATCACTTCCTGAGATTTCAGGTAGTCCAACTGAGAAAGCAATACTCTCTTGGGCCGTCTCGGATTTCGGGATGAACCTAGATGAAATGAAGCAAAATTATGAACTCATCCGAGTGGAGGCCTTCAATTCAGAGAAGAAGAGGAGCGGGGTTCTGATAAGGAGGAAGAGTGATGGTGCTACACAGGTACACTGGAAGGGTGCTGCCGAGATGATCTTGGCCATGTGCTCACAATATTATGATGGAAATGGAACAGTTAAAGCCATAAATGATGAAGAAAGAATAGAGCTGGGGAAAATTATTGAGAATATGGCAGCCAAAAGCTTGAGGTGCATAGCATTTGCACACACAAACATTCCTGAAGATGACGAGCCAGTTTTGGAAGAAACTGGACTTGCCTTGTTAGGGCTGGTAGGTTTGAAAGATCCATGTCGTCCTGGTGTCAGAATAGCTGTAGAAGCTTGCATAAATGCTGGAGTAAACATCAAGATGATAACCGGAGACAACGTCTTCACAGCAAAAGCTATTGCAATCGAATGTGGCATTTTGCAACCTGATGAAGATCTGAATGAGGCTGTAATAGAAGGTGTACAGTTCAGAAATTACTCGCCGGAAGAGAGAATTGCAAAGATCAATAAAATCCGTGTAATGGCCAGATCCTCACCTTTTGACAAACTTCTGATGGTACAGTGTCTGAAGCAGAATGGTCATGTTGTAGCAGTCACTGGGGACGGCACTAATGATGCACCGGCTTTAAAGGAAGCAGATATTGGACTTTCCATGGGAATCCAAGGAACTGAAGTTGCCAAGGAAAGCTCAGACATAGTCATCTTGGATGATAACTTTACCTCTGTGGTAACAGTTTTAAGGTGGGGTAGGTGTGTCTTCAACAACATTCAGAAGTTCATTCAGTTTCAGCTCACTGTGAATATCGCAGCACTAGTCATCAACTTCATCGCAGCAATATCTTCTGGCGATGTCCCACTAACAGCAGTTCAGCTCTTGTGGGTGAATCTAATAATGGATACATTTGGGGCTTTAGCTTTGGCCACTGAGCGACCTACCAACGATCTCATGACAATGCCACCTGTGGGTCGATCGAAGCCCCTTATATCCAATATCATGTGGAGGAACCTCATCGCTCAAGCCTTGTATCAGGTTGCAGTTCTACTAACCCTTCAGTTCAGGGGAAAATCTATCTTTGGCGTGGACGAAAAGGTCAAGAACACACTCATTTTCAACACATTTGTCTTCTGCCAAGTGTTCAATGAGTTCAATGCCAGAAAACTAGAAAAGAAGAATATCTTTCAGGGACTACACAAGAACAGACTCTTCCTTGGGATCATTGCCATAACCATAGTTCTTCAAGTGGTAATGGTGGAATTCTTGAAGCGGTTTGCTGACACTCAGAGGCTGAACTGGGGACAATGGGGCACTTGTATCGGAATTGCAGCTTTGTCCTGGCCACTTGGCTGGCTAGTTAAGTTCGTTCCGGCATGAAGCAATTCTCTTCTCAATCAAAGGGCTCTGGCATCCTGAAAGAAACCAGTCAGCTCCAATAAGATGCTCGTTTTCTTTTATCTAGGTAGTAAGAATTACAGTATATAACCTTAGTAGTTAGTGCTATTTCTTTTATTATTCCGATGTAAAATTACAATTTCCCTCTTTTCAATATTATCTCGGTTCTAGTTTCATTTCAAGTGTTGAATATATAAGCCTCTATGTGAACAATGAAGATATATCATGAAATCCCTTGACTTCAAAATTTTAAGAGAAACTGCATAATTCATTTCTAGCATCGAAAGAAAAGAGAAAAAACTATAAGAAGCTTAACACCACCATCCTCAACAATAGAATCCAACACATTGATCAGTCGATAACATCTCTAGTCTTCCATCTTTCACTTGTACTCTTCACCTTTCTTACCAATCGCAAACATAGCATAAGTTTCGAAGAAACCTTTTGTCGTAAAATATGCAACATAAAATTACTACAGTTCACACAATAGAGCTTGAAATTCCATCAGCACAAAGTAAGGGACAGACTCTCAAGCGGAAACACAATCATTGGCGTCCTAAGTTGTCGGTATTAAAACACGTTTGGGGTCCGTTACTCCAACAAAAAGAAAGGTGAGTTTGACAAGTTGTCGTCGCATATTTGCTGTCTCCAATGTTGCAAAACTGTACACCTATGACAGTATTATAACTCCAGCCACAAAATTCGGGCTTGCACAGCTACATTGTCTTAATATGAGCCAAGTATTTAACACCCTCATCAAATAAGTTCTTCCTATTTCCTGGTTCTCAACTAAGCTCTTTTCAATTATAAATAGTTCAAAACTGCATGTTTCTTGGACTCTTCATTTTGCTTGAAGTACATTGTGTCCGACACATATTCATACATGGTTACGGAGATACAACCTTAATTTTAAAAAGCTCGCCTAGGCGCGGAAAACTTCTTTGTGATGCAAACCCCAAATTCGGACACATACCCGTCTCCAACACCGACACCGAGTTCCAGTAACATAAGAAAACTTCTTTATGATGCAATTCAAAGAGATAATGGGTTATCTAATCTCAGTTTTGTTTATTTCTTCCTTTTTGAGCATGAGTTTAAACACCAAAAAAGAAAATATATTAACTTTGTAACACTTTTAATTGCAATTATACATACAGCAAAACAGCACCAAGGCACACAGAGCAAGTGGCAGAATAAATTATTTGGATTCTTTATTTTATAGAATTAACTATAAACAATCTCAGAAATCTATAAGCATGCAAAGACTGAAACTTGCTCCAGTTTATCAGATCAAAATCAATTAATTAAACTGAGCAAAACATATTTTATCATAAAGATTACTATTTTAATGGGGAAAATAGACAACCCCCATTAAGCAAGGAAGCATCTTTATGGAAAAAAATGAAATGGGTGGGTAAAAGACAGCAAATTTCAATTAAAAAAACAAAACAAAACCTAGGATGAAACCAAACCACTGCAATGTATAGTTAATTTGACTAGTTGTTGAAGGACAAATCAATAAAAACATGGGGTCCAAAGCCAAGTATGTAATTGAACAAAATCAAAGGAAAAAGGAAACCAAAGACAGAGAAATGGAGATGAGAGAGAGCTTTCAAGTGGGGCTGACCTTGACGAGACACTGGAGAAATTGTACTGCGAATATTTATCTCCATGAATTGAAGATTGTCCTTTTGATAAAGGCCAAATGAGTTATTTGCTTTTCCTGTTGAGCAAACATCATAGGTTTCACAGAGAACTCCCATTATGTGTAATTTTTTAAAAAGTGGATGAAAGACACAACTTTATTGTGTGGAAAGTGGAAAATTTATGTAGCATTTCTTTTTCTTGATAGATAGTGTGTTAGTTTTGTTTAGGTTTAATACTAAAATAATTACCTAAATTATCATTTTTTTTTCTATTGAGGGCTTAAATTATTTTTTATCTGTTTAAATTATCTTGTATTTTTTTAGGTGTCTAAATTTTTTTTGCCTTTTATAAATTTCAAAACTATCATTTTTTATTGGTCAAATTAGGCACCTATTTTGACACAAAAAATGATAATTTGGGCACTTATCTTGATCAAAAAATAATAGTTTGGGCACTTGGGGTAAAAAAATTAGGCACCTAAAAAAGAAAAACGCGATAATTTGAGCACTTAAATAGGACAACAAAATAGTTTAGACACCTAAGAATATAATAGTTTGAACACTTATTTTAACTTTTTAAGTTTTTTTTAAAATTTTTATAACATTAATTTACTAGTTCGAATTGAGTACTTGTAAAAAAAAACAAGAAATTATAACGACGAATGGGCTGATAATTTTAGCTAATTGTTAAAAAAAAACAGCAAAAAGACTTGTAGTTTCATTACCAGCCCAGTTGTGTTTCGTTTAGCAAGCCCAATCATCATCGATTGATCTATAAATCTACTGGTTGAACCAAATTGAGATCATGTCTACGGTTTTTATATTCGGGTACCCGCAATTTTGAGTATATGAAGTTTCGGGTACTCAAATTTTTTAGTACTAAAAATATCGGTTTGTGATCCAGCTCATAAACATAGGGTACTCGCAATGGCTGAGTATCCTCAATTTCGGGTCACATGATTTTCAGATTAAATTTGTACAAATTGTTTTTACAAATCATACAATTTAAAGTAATTATAGAGAACACCAACGAGATTGATTCAAGTGATAAACAATATAGTATCGCTTAAGTATTTCTTGAGTTCGAAGTTTTATGTATACAAAGAAATCCCCACCAAAAGACTTATATCCACCAAAATCAGGTGTACGACGCGAATCAATCCAGATTAGCTAGGAAAATGCTATAAGTAACCATGAGAGCAACAAAAAGAAGTAATTATAGAGGACAAAAATTAAATTTTATATGTCCAAATTACATAATGACATAATCCAAACATGAAGTTTAAATCTAAATTACAAAATCAAAAGATAAAATTTAAAAGCCCAAACAAATACAATTAAAGATAATATATATATAAAATCATGTACTCATCATGTGCATGAAATATTTTAGAATGATATTTAAAAATTAGTGTAAATATTGGGAATGAAATATTTTAATTTTTAACTAAAAATCCTTAATAATTTAAAAATTAAAATAAAAATAAATAATCGGGCCAAGTACCCCTATAATTCAAAAAGTTTGGCTCGAACCCGACTCACAACCTAAAGAAATTTAACGGGATCAACATATATTAGGTCAGGTATCTTGTGTCGGGTAATTTTAAACACCCCTACTTCATCGGAGGCCGACGACTTACTCCAAGGCCGATAAGGAAATTAATTTTAATGGGTAATTTAATGGGAATTTATATTTGACAATAGTATACAATTTTTATATGTTGTGAATGAACTAAATGATAATTCGATACATAAAACGATTATTATAAAGTGTATATGAAATATTTTTAAAGTGGCTAAACTTATTTAAAAGAATATTTGATTATTTAAATACGAAGATAAACACATATACTTTTAGGGAAAAAATCATATGTACATTTCTATGCTCAGACACTAAAAAATTAAATTCTAATTCATAATTCTAAATTTTAAGTCCTAAACTCTACACCCTAAAAATACACTTTACCCCAAAATTCTTAAATCCTAATCTTAAACCCTAAACCCCAAATCTAATTTTAGTGTAGGGCAAATAGGTGCACAAAAAAGTAGAAGATTTCTATTCATACTTCTTAGCCTTCCATTTTCACTTATTTTGGATAAACCAACTTATGCTACAAAGTTTGATTATTGAAGCCAAACCATTAAAAGGGCATCTATCCATGGGATTTTTGGAATTTGTGAGAGATTGTACTCATTAATATATTTTTGTCCATTAGGAGATTGTTTTACACCTTTGGGTGTTGGCTTTTCACTTGTATTTGGAAAAAGGAGTTTGAAGAGTGAATTAATTTTAAAATTATTTGGATGAGAATGTAATTATCTTAAAATTAAGATATATTAATTTTAAATCAAGATATTCAATTTTAAAATTATTTGGGATTTTATGAGGGTGAAATGTACTTGGTGTTTAGGAGAGCGTCAGATCATAGTTGAGCTAAATAACCTCGAGGTGGTATGTTTGCTCCAAGCCAAGGCTACAACATATTTTTCTCTTGATCCAACTATGTTGGAAGATCACCTTTAAATATATGTTTCGAGAAGGTAATAAACTTGTAGATTGAATAACAAAGTTAGTGCGGATTGAGGATTAGAGTGTCACTTTTTTGTGTTTCACCAGATAAGATCTTGACTACCTTACATAAGAATTGTAATAATTAAACCACTAAGTTGCAATGCGTTGACGTTTTTTAGCTCTATAGCGGCATTTTTATGCGCCTCGAAAAATCTTTCCGGCGCTAGAAAAAAAAACGTTGCAAGGAGTGTCGCTAGATCAATTGCATTTGTAACTTGTATTATTTGCTCGTATTCAGTTCACTTCATTTATCGAACGTAACGTCTCTGATCCGAGTAAATTTTTGGATTGAATAGTATTATTATATAGTGACAGACCTGAACCCCGAAATGAATCTTATGAAGGATACAATAAAAATATGCATACATTTTTGGGCTCAAATCCAAACTTCAAAGGTAGTAAAACAAAAGAAAACCCTAGCAAGAAGAGTAGTCACTTAGCTCCTTGCTTCGCATAGTCTTGTTGGTAATGCTTCAAGGAGTTACCAAAGGCAAAGCTATATCCCACATTGGTTGGGAAAATAGCTAGGGAAGGGTATTTATACCCATGCTTCCTCCCTCCCTTGTTGAGTGGGAAAGAACAAGGGAAGTCCTCGTGCACTGTCGCCGTCCGTTCGGGTTTGGGTTCAGGTTCGGGTTTGGGTAACACGTGTCTTTGATACGTACGCGCGCGTATATATTCTTTTTGGAGGGACAGCCTGCCCGACGACACGGTCAACCATTTTACGTTCTGTTTTTGCTTATAGTTCAACAAGTGTAATATCTAAAAAGTTCAACAAGTGTAATATTATAAAATTAAATTTTAAACACTAACTCTAAATTTTAAATCTTAAACCTTAAAATATGCACCATGTCCTAAATTTTTTAAACCCTAATCATAAACCCTAATCTAAAATTCTAAATTTTAAACCTTAAATTTAATTTTGAGTATGAGAGCATAAGTAGAACGCCGAAAAATTGCAGAGATTTTACATCATATATACATGCACTGCATGGTATTTTTTGAGGTTGGTAAGGAAATTCCAGAAATTAGGCGGTGCCCTGACAATCATGGCGTACAAAGTTGACTAATCTCTCTATTCCAGTACCATTTTTTTTAGAAAATGAGATATCTATTGAAAAAAAATATAGAAATTTGATGTTTCTTTTTCCAGAAAAGCCTATTTGCTTGGACCACAAGGAGACTGAGAGTTAATCTTTACTCACGAGTGTTGCAGACTTGCAGATCAAACTATGGTTAATATATAAAAGATAATGTCTGTTTTACGGTCTATTATTGGTGATGTTATCTTCTAAATTCAAACATAAATTCTCTTTTATAAAATCTGTATTTTGTAATCTTCAAGGTTCGAACATATTTTCATCAATGAAGAGAAATTTTGACATTTCTACCAAAAAAACTCAAATATGGAAAAAAGAAATTGTACTCATAATCTATCATTGAGGATTTGTCCTCTCAGTTTTGTACCCTTTGAGGAATTGTTTATTTAGAATAAAAATTCAATCCGCTTAGCAAGAAAAAAAATGATAACAGTTCAGTGCAGTAAAAAGTACATAAAATTGACACAAAATATAGTACAATGGGTACATTAAGACTACCAATACTATCAAGAGTAGAAAGAGAGTTATTGCTTCAACTCTTTTCTTCACTCCTTCAAGTATTCTTGTCAACGTAACCGGATACGAGTTTATGATCCTTCGAGGACACCGAAGTTACATACGAAAACTCGAACATACTCATGTTGAACACATATTCGTGTTTGATATTCTCACCCGAGTTCAAATAACATAGCAAAGGAATCCAATCGTTTAAACTTTAAACCCTAACACACATCCCTATATAAGATCCTCCCAATGAAGCATGTATTATAAAAGAACAAAAGCTGAAATCATACAAGTTTTCTGAGAGAAAATCATAGAAAAGAAGAAACCAAGAAATTAAACATACCTTTTTCGAGCCAAAGAGGGAAAATAGGGTTTTGTTTATTAGGGTTTTGTTCATGCTACCATGGACAGATGAAGCTGCCATATGATCTAGCCTCTCTCCGTGAAAGGTAAAGCTAGATCATGCTGGCAGCTTCAACTATCTGTGGTGCGTGATAAATGTATCGAGACTACATATTTGCAGGGCCGCCTTTCATATGAATATAAGAGGGGAAATGAGAGGATATAAATAGCAAGGGGGGTTTCAGTTTTTTGATGATTTCGGTCTCTACCTTTTCCCTAGGCTACTTCCTTTCTAATCTTTGTCTTACATATGATTGGCTAGGCTGGCATGGTTATCCCTTCACGTTTTTATAGCTAGTAATAGCTTTTCAATCCAAAGTATAGATGGAAATTATTTGGCCCATTTCGGTGCCCTTACTTATGTCCCATATTTAAAATTAGACTCAAGGTTAGGGTTTAAGAAATTAGGGTAAGGTGTATTTTTTAGGGTGTAGGGTTTAGAATTTAGAATTTAAGGTCAATGCATGAAATTTAATTTTGTAATAATTTTTAGTGTTGGGGCATAAATATGGACACCAAAAAGAGACATAGATTTTTTCCCCTATAGTCTCTCATTAAATTTGTCCATTTTATGTTTTAAAAATTTTCTATTTTAATTCTCTCTTTAAAAACTCAACAACTTTTGTTAAGTGTATTTTCTTTTCTATTATCTTTTTAGTATTTTAACAAAATAAAATTTGACTTTCTGATAAAATTGTCATTTTAGGATGGAAATCTTTTACCCCTTTTCGGTGCCCCTACATACGCCTCACGCTCAAAATTAACTTTAGGGTTTAGGGATTTAGGTTAGGGGTTGTTGTTAGGGTTTAGAAAATTTAGGATATGGTGTATTTTTAGGGTATAGGGTGTAGGGTTTAGGATTTAGAATTTAGGGTTAGAGCTTAGAATTTAATTTTGTAGTGTTTTTAGTGTTGGGGAACATGTGGGGTACCGAAAAGGGGCAGACGAATTTTATCCGTCATTTTAATCATTATACAACATTTCTCTTACATTAATTTTTTCTCCTAAAACTACGTGAAAAGTCAACAAAAGACAATTAAGAGGGATAAAAATCCTCTGCCCTTTTTCGGTGCCCCTACTTATGCCCCAACACTAAAAAACACAACAAAATTAAATTTCAAGCTCTAACCCTAAATTCTAAATTCTAAACCATACACCATATACCCTAAAAAATACACCCTACCCTAAATTTCCTAAACCCTAACAATAACCCCTACCCTAAAATCTTAAACTCTAAACCTAATTTTGAGTGTGGGGACATAAGTAGGGGCACCGAAAAAGAGTAGAGGATTTCCATCCAATTAAGAGGGATATGGGTAGTATTATTGTTTTAGGCATAATGTCAAAAAATACCATTGACTTTTGATTGGATAGTCACTTTGACTCATATTTTTTTTGAAGCACTTTAACCCTTAACGTTTCGTTTTAGATAAAAATGACCCATCATCTGTGGATGAAAATTGTTAATCAACCAGCGATAAACAAATTGAAATGACTTGATAGAATGACACATCAATAATCAAGGTAGCTCATTTGTTTGTATGACACTGCTATGTCAGTGTAGACTGCCATGGAAGTTTGTCACGTCATTTCAAGCCACTCATTGTTAGTTGACTAACAGTTTTCATCTACGAAGGGGTCGTTTTGACCTAAAATAAACATTGAGGGTAAAAGCACTTCAAAAAAAACCAAAATAATTATTTTGTCAAAAGTTAGAGGCATTTTAAACATTATACTTAATTTTAAATAAAGAAGGCAGCAATGAACTTGAAATCATATGTAAATTAAAAAGATTTGTTAGTTTCTTAAAAAAATATGTTTTGTAGTATGTGTAGTGTTAGAAGGTGTTATAAAGGTGAGCAAGTTTTTGTATTGTGCTTGATTGTACTTAGTTGTGTTTATTTTTTTTTCTTCATATATGTTTATAGAGGTTTTTAATAAAGCACAGAATTAGGCTTAGATTATATGTTTTAATTACCTCTAGTAAAGTATATTTGCTGAGAAAAAAAATATGTGTAGTGTTCTCATTCATAAGCCTAAGGACATCTCTTCATTTCAAATGCATGCATGATAAATGTTGCATGTTGAGAACAAATATGTCATTTTTCACTATCTAACTTCTTGATGTTTTTGTCACGAGCCACTGTCATGGTTGTTTCACCTTATCTATCTTAAATAAACAATACTTGCATCTCTTTAGAGTGCAAAACATGATATTTTCCCCTACTCAATCTCTTCCGCATAATTCAAAAAACTTGATGCAATCCATTGTTACCAATTTAAACTCACAATTAATATGTTACACCTCATCACTTGGAGTGATCTTTGGGGAGAGAAGATAGTATGAAACTGGTGAACAAGGATGGACCTAGTTAGAGGGGGTGGAGAGAACGGTCGTCCCTTTAAAATAGATATTTTTGTTCTCGTTAAAATTTTATAAGTTCGATTTCTCTAAAATTTTATAAGTCTGTCCTCATAACATAAAGTTTTGAGCATTGAAACAAAAAAAGTAGAGATAGGGGGCTAAGGGAGAGAAAGGATGTGCATGTAAAAGGTGGTCCCAAAGGGAGATTGAACCAAATTGAATGTTGGTTTGGGCAGGGCGACCAGCTCCACATGCAGACAGGTGAGTGAGAGTTTCTAAAATTTTCCAAAGAGGCTCTATTGCTTTTATAACTTTAGTTGGATGACCCTTTCACCCCCTCTCTCTTTATCCTTGTTTTATGTTTGTGTAAGGTTGGCATCACCCGTGAAAAGATTACAACATAAAACACAGGGAGGCGTGTTATGGGGGACCAGCTTAACATGCCTTCTTCATACATGTTTGCATAAGGTTCACACAATAAAGCAAAAGGCGAAGGCACAATAAACAGCATCTTCTCAATGCCTAACTTTAGACATTTTTCCTTCTTTGGTTAAATATCAGACCGTCCATTGCTAATTGCTAATTATATATGAAATATAATTTTCAAAAAAAAAAAGTACAAATCAAGAGCAACTTTTGGTAGACAATTGGTATGGATAACTTAAAAAACTGGGGAAAAATTAAAAGTTGAATCGAGTTATATATATAATCTTATCGATCTATTTCACTTATCCAATTATTATAAATGGATGTAAAACTTTATTCTCATTACAATCTCTTTGAATTTAAAATATTAACCCGGTGCAAGTTTATCATATGAATTATGCGTGAGAAGATGCTAAGTGAGTGAAAAATTGTTTCACACAATAGTCTAATTTGAGGAACTGGAGAAGATGCTGACGGCGGCAGCAGGAGGGTGCGGCACGGCAGCAGCAGGATGTAGCGGCAAATTTGCAAGGCGAGGAGATGCAAGAGGAAGCTACAGTTTTAGTCAAAGGAACCAGAAGGTGAATAGGGAGAGAGGCGTCCGTCGGAGAGGCATATCGGTTTTCGTCAACTTCGTAAGCAAGAGGATTCATGTCTCGACACTGTGGGAAGCGTTTTCGACATATGGGAAAGTTATCGACACTTACATTGCATACAATAATGCAAGGAGAGCGAAATGGAACTCCACCTTTGCCTTTGTCCGATTTGAGACCTTATGGGAAGCAATGGCCGCGGTGGATGAAGCTAATAACAGGAGAATGGATGGATTCATTATTAAGGTCAGCCTAGCTAGGAGTTTGCCTAGAATCGGAAAGGTGGTGCGCGGATAAAGAAACGAGAAGCCATATGCAAAAACCAAGGTTCCGGCGAAAACGAAAGATAGCAGATCTTATATGGAGGCACTGTTAAGCAATATGGGCAGGAAAACGTTGGATGGCTGGGAGAAAGCTGAAGATACACAACCGAAAGTGAATTCCGAGTCTCAAGAGGAATCGATAGTCAACAATAAGGTGCAGAGAGGCCTGGGAGAAACATGAGAGGTAGAAATCCTTATCAATAATAGCGAGTGGCTCAAGAATTGCCTTGTCGGCCAGATTTCGACCATGTACGATGCTGATTTTATCCAGCAAGTTCTGCACTCTGAAGGATTTAACCTGAGCGTGCATCAGTGGACGGATTTCACAACACTAATCCACTTCGAAGAACAGGAGCAGAAGGACATTTTCTGGGACTTGAAAGACACACTTTTGAAACAATGGTTCACCGATGTGGACTATATCGGAAACTTCAAGAACGATAAGAAACTTCGTATTTGGGCATGTATCGAGGGGCTACCGTTAGAAGCATGGGATGAGACGGTTATCAGAGAAATTGGCAGCAAGTGGGGGGCTGTCATTAGTCTAGATAAAGACACAAAGGAAAGGAGAAGGTTAGACGTTGCTCGTATTCTGATGGGAGTTGCTGATCTATCGGATATCCCGGCCTACGTTAGGATTAAAGTGGAAGGTGTCACTCGCATCCTGAAGGTCCGAACTGAGGAATTCAACGATGACAAATGTTGGATAGACGCCGACCGGTGTAGTAACTTCGCCGACGAAGAGGCCGACGGTTTTCATGCAAACACCGTACTGAAAGTTGAAGAGTCTGAGAAAGGGGAATCTCCCAATACATTGGAGAATTTTGAAAATTTAATAATCCCACAGAGCCATATTAATCAATCTAATGATGAGGCTGTGCATGTAACAAAAGCCTGCGAATCCACTCAGTATAGTGGCGGCGTGGCAGTATTCAATGGATCTCTGTCTGCTGAAGCGGTAGGGCACGTGGGAAATAGAGTGTGCAAAGATGTCTGGGCTATCAACAGCCAACCTGGAATTGGGCCTGGATCGGAGAAACTTGATGGAGGGCTATATGAGGTGCCCGTTGGAGCAGATTCAAATTCGGCCTGCATTTCGGCCCAAAGTGTGTCCCTAGAGCCCGTTTTAGACGCACTTACGGGGCTATATTCAGTAAAAACAAAATATGCCAATTTTGCCGGGGTGTGTGGCTCAAAATCTGATAGAATTCAGACATGTGTGAATTTTTGTAACCCTAAGCCTAAAAGGAAGAGTAAAATGGGGAAAATCAACCAAACCATCGAAACCACTGAATTCGGTGAAGAATCTAATCGAAGGGCTCAAATGTCTGATGAGAGGCTGCCGATTTCAAGATCAGTTGCACCAGGGGCAAAGGAAAAGGCAGAGTTGCTCGAAGCTAAGGCCACTCTTGAAGTATGTGAAAACTTGGGGATTTTCTTCGATGCTGAGGAAGAGGTGATCATAAGCAAGCTGTTGGAATTGGGGAAACCGTAAGTGGTTATTTTTTGTTCTACTCAAAGGCGTGATTTTAATTTTTATGAATAGCACGCTAATCACATCCAGGAACGTCCGCGGATTGGGAAGGTGGGAGAAGAGAGCGGCAGTAAAGCGGGTATTATGGAAAACTAAGCCATGGGTGTGCTTCATTCAAGAATCGAAGTTGCAAAGCGTCGATGACAGAATTTCTAAGCAAATGTGTGGCAATTGCAATAATTTCAATCTGGTGTTTTCTCCCTCTATCGGCACTGCAGGGGGAATTATCACAATATGGGATGAAGGGTATTTCGAATGTGAAGACAGTAATATTGCTAGAAATTACATTTTGTTGAAGGGTAAGTTTGTGGTGAAGGGATTTCACTGTGCACTATTGAATGTCTATGGCCCCAACGAAGACAGGGAAAGGGGCATGTTTTTGGAAGAGCTAAGCAACCTCATCTGAAATGTTAATCTGTCAATCATAGCTGGAGGCGACTTTAATATGATTAAAAGCTGTGAGGAGAAAATAGGGGCTTCTTTCAACAGAGGAACAATGGAGAAATTCTTTGAGTTCATAGCAAATTCAGAATTGATCGACCTCCCGCTCCACGGAGGTCGATTCACATGGTCTAACTTCCGGGAAGTCCCAACATTCTGCAGGCTCGATAGATTTTTAGTTTCTGAAGAAGTTTTAAGCACATGGCATGATATCGTACAACATCTCATGCCCAAGAACATATCTGACCATAATCCAATAAACCTATCTTGTATGAAGACTGCGAATGGGCCGAAACCTTTCAAGTGGGTCGAATATTTAAGTGATGATGGAGCATATGTTGATAAGGTGATGGAAGAATGTCGAAGCAGTAATGGGGCGGATATTTGTGTATTGCTTAGAAAATGCAGAGATGTTTCGAAAGCTTGGGTATCGAATATTGGAGCTAATTCTAAAGATGTGATTAATCGACTGGAAATACAGTGTGCTGAGATTGAAAAGAGGTTGTCCACTGGGCCTAGGGACCCGAATGATGAGCTGGAACTCAAGAAAGTTCGGAATCAATTATAGGGGGCAGTGAGAAGGGCTGAGCAAGAATGGTCACAAAAGGCACGACTGAAATGGAACACAGATGGTGACAGGAACACCAAATATTTTCATTTGGTGGCTTCAGCTCGAAGAAGAAAGAACTTCATAGGCTCAATCAAAACAGAGGGGAAGATAGTCGAAGACCAGAATCTTGTCAAGAAGGTAATAGAGTTGCACTTCAAGAAAATTTTCAATTCCTCGAATACTATACCGATAAAAGAATTTGACTGTGAATTGAGGAAGTTAAATTCTAGCGAGGCAGAAAATCTAGAAGCGCAATTTACAGAGCAGGAAATATTTGCAGCATTATCCGCGTCCGAACCTTCCAAAGCTCCAGGGCCCGATGGGTTCAACATGGGGTTTCTACGGAAATTTTGGCCGACACTAAAGGATGGAATCGTGGATTTTTTTCAGAAGTTCTATCAAGGTGATACACAAGACCTATCTTTTAATCATTCGTTTATTGTGTTGATTCCGAAGACTCAAAATCCGGACTCCTTAGAGGAGTACAGACCTATTAGTCTTGTGGACTGCGTTTATAAGCTTCTTGCAAAAGTCCTATCTACCAGACTTAGGACGGTGATGGATACGCTAATTAATCGGCGAGCAACAATTTGTATTCTGCCCGGAAAGACAGATTTTAGATTGCTCAATGATAGCAAATGAAGTGATTGATCATCACAAGAGAAAGGGGCTCAAAGGTTTGGTGCTGAAAGTAGACTTTTACAAAGCATACGATACTATTGATTGGAGGTTTCTCAATTTGGTGATGAGGAAAATGGGGTTTGGAACCTTGTGGTGTCAATGGATTTTTCAGTGTGTTTCTACCGCGTACATATCGATACTAATCAACGGATCCCCTACTGCTCCTTTCGCCATCTCTAGAGGTCTCAGACAAGGATGCCCGCTTTCACCCCTACTATTCAACCTAGTCGCTGAAGCGCTAAGCAGTATTCTGAAGAAGGCATCTTTGAAAGGTTACTTTAGCGGCTTCAGAATTGGGAATGTCGGATTGAAAATTTCTCACATCCAATTCGCTGATGATTTAATCATCTTCTGTGGAGCTGGAGAAGCACAAATCAGAAACATAGTGAGAATTCTGAATGGCTTTGAATTAGCCGCAGGGCTAAGGCTAAATTTAAAAAAGACGAAACTAATGGGAGTGAATGTGGAAATTGAGCAAGTTGATAGATGGGCACTGTTGATTAATTGCCGAGCAGAAAAGTTCCCAGCGTCCTATTTGGGATTATCGATCGGTGAGACAAGAAATTCCGAGAAATTGTGGAAACCGGTAATAGAAAAAATTAAGAAGAAGCTAACTCCATAGAAGTCGAAACTACTGTCACTCGGAGGCCGAATAACATTGATCAAGTCAGTTCTTAATAGCTTGCCTCTATATTTTATGTCTTTATTCCCATTGCCCGCTGGAATCAGTGTTGAAATGTCCAGAATTGTGACTAAATTTCTGTGGGGCTCGCTGGATAAAAGAAGAATACACTGGATTAATTGGGAAAGACTAACACTCTCTAAGGAATGTGGTGGCCTCGGCTTGACTAATTTCCCAGTTAAAAATAGGGCGATGCTTAATAAGTGGGTTTGGCGTTTCGGGTGCGAGGAAGAGAATTTGTGGCGGAAAGTGATCGCGGCTAAACACAATGAAAGAGATGACGCCTTGCTGCCCTCAAAGGAAAATGGAAGAAACAGGTCCTGGATTTGGCGAAAAATTATTCATCCAATTCACGATATTGACACCACTTTTCTGCAGAATATCCGAATAGTTGTTGAAAATGAAGAGAGGACATTGTTTTGGGATGATCATTGGACAGGGCCGCATTCGCTGAAATCCATTTATCCAAGAGTATTTGCGTTGGCAGTCAGAAAAGTAGGAACAGTTGCCGAATTTGGAGTTGTTGTTAACGGCCAATGGGAATGGCAAATACAACTTCGCAGACAGATTTTTCACTAGGAAATCGAAGTGTGGGAGCAATTTGTTGAAACAATAAACAGTGTCAAGCCTGGACATATACCTAAAGATTCCATTCGGTGGACAGGTAACTCCAATTTTATGTACTCAGTTAAATCCTTCTATAATAACTGTTTGAGCAGTGCTAGTCAGAAAGAAAATGTATGGAAATATGTTTGGCCCAACCTTGCACCGCCAAAAGTAGATGCATTCGCATGGAGGCTGGTCCATGGCCGAATTCCAACAAAGCTCGAGGTGCTGAAAAGATGTCCGAATCTCCAAGTAAGCGCGAATTGCCCTTTGTGCGAGAACGGGGAGGAATCGGTAAGTCACTTATTCCTATATTGCAATGTTTGCTGGAAATTTTGGTGTGCTTGGTTTAACTTATGGGGAATGGAGATGGTGGTGCCAAAGGATATCAAAACCTTGATATTATACTGGTCCAATGGTTACTGCCCCTTCAAGTCTAGATTGGTATGGCAGATGTCTTTCTCTTGCTGTGTGTGGTCAATTTGGATTTTCTGGAATGATGTTGTGTTTAGAGGCAACCGAGTCCAAGTTAAAGATTTGTACTTTTTTATTGTTTTTAACACTTTAGTATTAGTCTGTAATTTTGGCAGTAGTTTCATCAAAACAGAAACGGGAGCAGAAATTTGTGTTAAGTGTAAATTTATAAAATTTAAAGTACGAAAGAGGCGAAAATAGATTTTTAATAAAATTTTTTTAAAAAAAAATTATATTATATATAAATTTTAAATTTTCCGAAGGCGATTGCCCCTAACAATCCTCTTCGGCCCATCCCTGCATCTAGAGTAGCTCAATTAGGATGCAATCTACTTTGTAAGATACTCACAACTCGATTAAAGGGTAAACTACCCCAGTGACTACCGAACTATAGGGGCGTACCTATTTTGACCACCGAATTATCGAACTCGTCAATCAGACTACTAAACTTATTAAATTGATCTGACCACCGCAGTTAAAAAATTAACAGAGAGGTGACGTGGTAGTTAATAAAAATTTGTAAAATTATACATTTGACCCCTTTTATTTTAATTTAATTTAATTAAATAAAATGACCCAAACATTTTTACCCAAATCTGGGCTTAAGGATGCACGGTGAAGGGGGGTCCCGGCGGAAGTTCAGTGAACTGAAGGTAGGGTTCGACTCGCGGGTGTACGAGGAACACAATGATGGTGTCGGTGTCGCGAACAGACGACCAACGACGGTAAAAATAGCTAAAAACATGGAAGAAACCTTGTTTTTTCGCTGAACCTTTAGATGGTTCTACACCGCAGACGATAGCGCGACACCGCGAGTGGCTCTTGAGTTTCGATCGGGGCTTGGCGGTGACAGCAATAACCACGAACTGGCGGTGGCCGAGATCGGAGGTCAAACGGAGCTGGGAAGGTGGAGAGTTTGGGGGGAGAAATATTTGGATATTATTCAGATCTAAGTAGGTGCAACTCATATCAATAACAATAATTTTGTGTGTTGGTTAAGGTTGTGGAATAACATCCACAAGTCCTAAGTTCAATCCACCATAAGGTCATTTTATGGCTTTTTAATTTTTCTTTATTCAGGTGGTGTCACCACCTGATTAGAAGAAAAATTTATTCAATTGAGATGACACGTGTTATTATCTGATTGGTTGATTAATTTTATTTAATTAAATAAAAATTATGATCATATTAATATAATATGTAAATAATATGGACCAAATGTGTAATTTTATAATTTTTTGTTATCTGTCATGTCGCCTCTCCTTACCCTTCCATTAATTTTTTAACTGCGGTGATCAAAATAGATCAATTTAATAGGTTTAATAATCTGATTAACAAATTCGATAGTTCGGTGGTCAAAATAGGTACGCTCATATAGTTTGGTGGTGATAGTTTACCCTTAAAACTTTATTCATCAAGTTCAAAAAAAAATTGTTACAAATTGAAACTTGCGTTCCACTTATTATCCAGCCCAACTTAAACAATTTGAGTTATAAATTGAACCCAGCCCGAGTAATTTTAGGGGTATATTACACTATATGTCATCAAATTATTAGTAACAAGTTTACAAATGCCTTACTGTATTTCAAAAGTCACAAATGGTCACTCTATTTATCAATTATAACAACCAGGTCACCTTGTCGTTAAGAATGTAGCGAGTAACAATCAAATTACTTTGTTGCTAACTATGCAACGGACCTTTAACGTTTTAGTTACACATGAAAAATGGAAGTCTAAGCCAAACTTGAAACTAGCAATGTATTCAATCGACTCGACTCAACTCAATTAGTCGATAATTAAAAAGTGTCATATTGAACAGCAGTGGTATATATCGTGAAATATGAATCAGAGAAGAACACTACCAACATGCAAACAAATCTCTCTTCCATGCACAAAGCTCAGTTCACGATATATAAATGAACATTAATTCTCTCTAAGGTACTATTCAACAGACATTTCATTGGGCCAATAATTTGTCATTAGTTTCTCAATTATAATCTTCAATGCTGGAGCACTCACCCCGCATTTCTGATCGGCGAAACAAGATTTGCCTTCTTCAGCTGCCTTGCAAAGCTGAGGATCTAATGGAACCTTTCCGAGGAATGGTACTCCCATTTCGCTGCACATTTTTTCTGCACCACCACCACTGCTATCGAAGACTTCACTGGCTGCAACGAGATCTAGCATTTCTGGTGCTTTCTCCCTCATATACGCTATAACCTTCTCAGTAACATCTGTGTGTTCACCGGTCTCTGTCATCCTCAAAAACCTGAAATCCGTCAGTGACTGACACAAACCACTCATGTTCTCAACAACACCAAGAACTGGCACTCCAACTTTTTTGCAGAAATTAACTTCTTTGCGCACATCGATCAAAGAGACTTGCTGCGGGGTAGTCACTATGATTGCTCCATTGATTCCAGTAGCTTGAAGGAATTGAACAATTGAGATGTGCTCATCAGAGGTTCCAGGTGGGGCATCAACAACCAGAAAATCGAGTTCTCCCCAATATACATCCTTAAGGAATTGCTTGATGAGCCCATTTTTACGTGGACCTCTCCAAATAACAGCTTCATCAGGGTCAGGAAGCATGAACCCGATCGACATGACCCCAAGGTTAGATTCAACATAGACAGGAGACCACCCAAGGTTGCTCTGGTGAATGTCTTGACCCTCTAGACCAAGCATCTTCGGAATGCTTGGGCCACATATATCAATGTCCAGCAGACCCACCTGGAAATCCTTAGCGGCTAGTGCAAACGAGAGCTGTGCAGAGAATGTGCTTTTGCCAACTCCTCCTTTCCCTGATAAAATCAGTATCTTATGCTTAACAGTAGCCATTCTTTCCGCAATTGCAACCAAGTCTGCAAAACATTACAAGTTAAACATTATGCCAGATAATAGATTCATAAAACAGATAAATGTAACAAACACAATAATATTAGCTAATCATGAATGAACCAAAACAAATGAAAACCACCAACAGTTTAGGCAATTGATTGCAAGCTTCTTAACACAGATCGTTATGGAAAATGGAAATTGAAAGATGAAGAATGGAAACCGAAGTCATAGGAAAGGAGGTGTTCGTAAAAAGCAAGCACGAATCAGCATCCTCTCCCCTACCCCCTTCCATCACCAGTTGAAAGGAGGGTAAAAACTAAAAACACTTGAGAAAGAAAAGACTCGAAAAGAGACTGACCATTAACCGTTGCTTTATTTCCTAAGCATAGAGATGCAAATACTAGGAAAGTTCAATAACAAAAACACAACTTTGTTCCTTTCGTTACCAGATACACGACATTCGTGCCAATCTCCACTTTGTTTAGCAAGAATACCACAGTATTCCCATGTTCATCACTAATATATATAACACATGAGACAATGGAAGACTTATTCATCATCCAACTAAGTCCCTAACCACAAATAACCCAACCTTACTTTTCATAGCCCTACTTAAATATACACTTCAAAAAGGTTGGAAATTTTGATACTGTAACATGAATTTTGGTAGCAGTTCAAGATATTATACTCTTCAATATAGATTCAAGTGCTATAATAAAGCTTTTAAATGGCAAAAAGAGGGGGGAAATCGAACCAGGATCAGGGCCCTTAGGGGCAGTGGCACAAGCTTCTTGATTAGGGCAACCTTGGCAAGCATCGGATTTACCCGCCGCCTCTGAGCTAGGACCCGGGCAATCTGAAGAGAAGTTCAGGAAAAGTATTACCTAAAAAGGGCAGATAACACATAATCAAGAAAATAAAGAAGACCCAACAAGGGAAAAGGGGGGATAAACATACGATCGTTAGCATTTTCTGGGATTTCTCCGTTCTCCATAGCTGATGACTTTGTTCGAAGAGAAAAGCTGTTAACCAGACTCAATATATATATATAATTTATTTTTAGGAATTTAATTGTAAAAAATAATTAGGTAAACTACTGCAGGTGTCACTTACGTTTAGCGTCTGTACAGAGTTAGTCACCACTTTGAAAAGTGCATATTAGTAGTCCTCTACGTTTTCGATGTATAAATACTTGGTCACTCCGACGTTAACTCCGTTAGTCCCCTAACGGATTGCTGATGTGGCGAAAGGATAAATTACTGCAATAGCCATTAAAATTTATCTCATGTACATTTTTTCTCCTCAATTTAAAAAGCTAAACATTATAGTCACTAATGAAAATGTTTCTTTATAATTTCACCCTTAAATTTTTAAAAATTCATTTTTCAATCCTAAAATTTTACAATCAATTAACACAATAATATTATAAATGCTTAGATGAAAAATAGGTGCCCAAAGTCGAGTGTTGCACTTCCCTACATATTATTTTGAATTTTTGAGTCGAGTTTATGAAATTATGAGTTGAGTATTTTCACATTAAACCTAAAAATTTAATTTTTTCGAATCAAGTCGAGTGTTGCACTTCCCTACATATAATTTTTAATTTTAATCCGTTTTTGTCCCAAGAAAAACTTCGGATTAAAATTAAAAATTATATGTAGGGAAGTGCAACACTCGACTTGATTCGAAAAAATTAAATTTTTTGGTTTGATGTGAAAATACTCGACTCATAATTTCATAAACTCGACTCAAAAATTCAAAATAAAGTTTGAATTATAAAATAGAAATTCCAATAACTCGACTTGACTCGAAAAAATTAAATTTTTTGGTTTGATGTGAAAATACTCGACTCATAATTTCATAAACTCGACTCAAAAATTCAAAATAAAGTTTGAATTATAAAATAGAAATTCCAATAACTCGACTTGACTCAAAAAAATTAAATTTTTTGGTTTGATGTGAAAATACTCGACTCATAATTTCATAAACTCGACTCAAAAATTCAAAATAAAGTTTGAATTATAAAATAGAAATTCCAATAACTCGACTTGACTCGAAAAAATTAAATTTTTTGGTTTGATGTAAAAATACTCGACTCATAATTTCATAAACTCGACTCAAAAATTCAAAATAAAGTTTGACAAAATGAAAACCAACTTAATACTCCTACTTCTTACTAATTCCTATGGGGAAGCTGTTGCAACATCAGGAACAATAATAAAAGCATAAGAGCATATCAGTGTGATCCGCAACATCAGGAAGCTGTTGCAATTGAGATTGAAAGTATTGGGAGTTTGTCCAAGCATGTTTACCATTCCAACCAAAATTTCATTAGTTTTTGGTCCATAGAGATCTGGTTTATTAAAGAGAGTGATTCCTCAATCAAATGCATGCTTGATAATCGATGACTTTTGAAACCCTACAAAAATGAGGAAAAGCTCCAATGACCCACAATTCTACAGTCTGCAAATCATCGGTTCAACCAAAAATCGAGCAACAATTTTAAAAATGATAACAGTTGAGGGCCTATACAACTCATAATAAGAACAAAATGTGACCTCAAGTCCTTGAGTTACAAAAATGGGAGATAAGGTGTGCAAATTCTCGTCAATAGATCAGAGAAGCGTGATGACCCTTTCATCACAATAGCACAACTATCTTCATTGCTACTACAAATGCACCAGCCGGAAATCGAACCGTGGAAGGGTACTATTCTACCACTAGATCACTGGTGCTTCATTGGCCAACTGGTTTATAGATTATTTTACATAAACGTGTTACAACACCTAGCAAACCTTCAATTGCCGAAGAAATAACGTGTGCCTCACCAGCAACCATTGTTGCTGAAGCAAAATGAAACAGAAAGGTCCCTAACCACATTTGCAGTCACTTTCCTACTTCCAGACAGAAAGATAGGCACACTTCATATTTACAGCATTCTACAATCTAGAAATTTTATTCAACCTCACACAAAGACAGACTACAAACTTTGAAATAAATACACCTAGAGACAATCACATCCTTGGGAACAGAAAACTAAAACACTGACATTATCAAATATTTCACTTGCACACTTGAAACAACTGAAATTAAGAAACAAAAGACTCATTGATGTTTGAATTTAATCAAACCAACATAAACACTGACAAAAGGAAACATGTCAAATTGGACACTAAGAAAGATACAGAGTTCAAATTCACATCAAATCTGGGTAATATATCAGCTTCATGAAACATGGACTGGGCATGGGGTTACTTTCATAAATTCGACCCAACAATATCCGCCTTCATTCAGCCTCACCAGTCAGGAGGAACAATTTGTACCCAGTATTCTTTGTTATTAACCACTAATCCCACATCGACCAAGGAAGAGAAGGGAGCACAAGCCGAGCTGTATAAATAAGAGGCAACTAGCAGCTTTGCAACATACTTACCTGGACGGGTCGATGGGTGATCATCAAGGCCCATGGCCTAGGCTAGCGACCTCCATTGCACTTAGGAGGGGCGCTCGCTTAAGGTCTCCCCAAAGTGGGAGAGCCTACGTCATAATTTGTGGCAGTGGGGGCCTGCGTTCGCGCGGCCCCTATCCAATATTAGTCAGTGTTTATGTTGGTTTGATTAAATTCAAACATCAATGAGTCATTTGTTACTCAGTTTCATATGTCTTCAAAATTTTGATAATTTATCTTGTTTCTTCCCTCTGCCCATGCTTCACTAGTTGGTTAAGTTTTGGAAGATAAGAGGTATCTCAGACATCACTCTTTTAGGCATCCGAAGAACACAAATGTCGAGGAGGGTGTGGTTAAAGCTCTTGCTCGAGTTGTTTAAAGTCTGCAGGTGAAATATTTGATAATGTTCATTAAGTTTCAATCAAGTCAGTTTTTTAGTTTTCTGTTCCCAAGGATGTGATTGTCTCTAGGTGTATATATTTGAAAGTTTGTAGTTTTTCTTTGTGTGAGGTTGAATAAAATTGCTAGATTGTAGAATGCTGTAAATATGAAGTGTGCCTATCTTCCTGTCTGGAACTAGGAAAGTGACTGCAAATGTGGTTAGGGACCTTTCTGTTTTATTTTGCTTCAGCAGCAATGGTTGCTGGTGAGGCACACGTTATTTCTTCGGCGATTGAAGGTTTGCTAGGTGTTGTAACTTATATATGCTTCAAATATACTTGGTGACAATGAGGTGGCCTAGTTGGTTCTAGTGTTCAAAAACTGAATTTCAACATCGATGATTGTTTTTTCTATTGGTTAAACAGACAACTTGGTGTTCCTCAGTTTCATTCATTTAAACTAACATAAGACGAGGGCTGCGCGAACGCAGGCCCCCACTACCAGAAATTACGACGTAGGCTCTCCCACTTGGGGAGACCTTAGGCGAGCACCCCTCCCAAGTGCAATGGAGATCGCTAGCCTAGGCCATGGGCCTTGTCGATCACCTATTGACCCCGTCCAGGTAAGTCTGTTGCTATGTTGCTAGGTGCCTCATGTTTATTAAGTTCAGCTCGTGATCTTTCTCTTTATTACTCTATATGGGATTAATGCTTCATCATGATTCTCCACTTCCCTGGTGACTGGAGAGAGGCTATAAATGAAGAGATAAGTCACAGATTTACAAAGAAATGATGCAACTCCCAAAGAGATTATAATTCCTTATTCCTTCTTTCATGTCAATGATTAAAAATGGCTGACACGAGGATGGTTAGGAACTTTATAGAGTTTAGGCAATTTTCATTGGCTTTAAACGTTCATCCAAATCGTTTGCTTTTGTAGTGAGCCGGTTCAATGACCATGGAAAAAACCAAGCATAGCCTAGCTTGAACATGGATGGTTAGAGAATGTTGAGACTTTGGACGTATGGTTTAAATCCTCGCTTTTGGCCAACTAGTCAGTCAAGACAGTATTTTACAAAGAGCGGATACTGATAAAGCAAATTCACCAACCTAAAAGTCCCAGGAATTGTATCTTTGAGAGGTTCAAGAAGCTTTTTCTTGTTTCTCAGCTCAGATAACATCAATCCCTTTTCAACATTTTTGCTTCAAAAATCATGTGTTGAAGAACACTGCTTTCATTTGTAACATTTGTAAGCTTAATATTTGTGCAGTAAATTGAGAAAGAAATGGAAGAGAAGAATTTCATTGCCAAAGATGTCACAGTTGACTCGAATTGAAGCTAAGATGGAATCAATGGAACCCTGCTCCAGTGTAAGGACAAGTATCATAAGAAAATACGCCACATAATACCCTATCATCATCCGGTTAAGCAAGACTAGAGTTTTATAATCTTTGCATTGCAGGCTGGTCTGAATAAAAAGATGGAGATTCTATGAGGACCTTAATTTTGTCCACAGTGTTGCAGCAAACCCTCATTCATAAGGCTGGTCTGCCTTATGGACACCGACTTTGTTCATAAATATGTTTCATTACTTCGCATATAATGTATGAATTTTTTAAGATTTATGGCCGAAGCATCAATGTTCATCACACTTTGGTATGATGGTATCCTAATGATGCTTTTACGCACTTTTGCATTTATGTGATAATAGAGTGGCATCTGAGTGATTGAATGCTGCAGTAATTTGGGTTTATACCATATATCCCCATTGAAGTTCCAAATATCTACAAACATGTCGATAATCAGTGGCACACTTGTTTCTCGATGTGTTCCAATCAGGGATGATAATTCCACAACTTATCTGATTACATGTCACGGATCATGTTGAATGAGAAGCCATGCATACTCCTTGTTCCTTATCTACTGTCATCTTCCACACTAAGACGAACAGCCTCGTCCTTGGGCTCAGGATATAACCTCGTCTCGGCACCAACTGGGGCTATGCTTCTTCGGCAGATTCCTTCCTTCTAAAAACTACTTTTACTAACATAGGACAGGGGCCGCGCGGACGCAGGCCCCCACTGCAACAAATTATGACGTAGGCTCTCCCACTAGGGGAGACCTTAGGCGAGCGCCCCTCCCAAGTGCAATGGAGATCACTAGCCTAGGCCATGGGACTTGTTGATCACCCATCGACCCCGTCCAGGTAAGTATGTTGTTTCGAAAATAGGTGCCTATTTTTTATTAACTCCAACTCGCAGTTCCTCCTCTTTATTACTTGATATGGGATTGAGCTTCATCATGATTCTTCACTTCCCCGGTGACCAGAGAAGTAGTGAATGAAGAGATGAAGCTACATGTTTACAAAGAATAGATGAACCAGTTCAATGGTGTCGAGGGGGTTTTGTGACAAAGTGTCTCAGTTCAATTACCATGGCAACACCCAAGCTATGCTTGGCTTGAATATGGATGGTTAGAGAATGTTGAGAAATTGAGCAGGTTGTTTTCAATCCTTTCTTGCTTTTTGCAGGGAACCAGTTCAATGCACATGAAAACAACTAAGCATAGCTTGGCTTGAACATAACTGGTTGGAGAAAGTTAAGATTTTATTCCTTACCTATGGTTGGAAAATGCTTAGTAATTGAAATTACAAATAAAAAGATATTATCAAGTTCTTGAAGTGGTCATCCCTTTCAGGGAAATTATGGTGGCTAAATTTCTCTTTGTTTCTCTTTTTTTTACCTCGTTTTCTTGATTTTGTTTACGCATTGACATTATTCAATCTATTAAGGGTCTCTGGTAGAATGCAAGACAATGCAACATACCGAAGGACGATCACACTCTGGCACCTTTTGTTGGGTTCAGAGTTCAGCATGACAATGCAAGAGGTCCCATGAAATGATGAATCAGATATCACCCTGAGTTTGTTTACATTCTTCTGTTTTAAATCTTCTGCCACATGCCATATAGTGGAACAAATGCTCGAAAAAATGAGTGTAAAATCTGTCAACTTCATTTACTGTGGATTCTGATCATCCTTTGGAATGATCTGTGTATAGGTTGAGCCTGTTGAAGAGAATGCTTTAGCACAAGTGATGACATTGAAGACTGCAACTGCCAATATCCCATATGGTGGTGCTAAAGGTTGAATAGGATGTGATCCAGGACACTTAAGTGTATCCGAGTCAAAACAGCTTACTTGAGTTTTCACCCAGAAGATACATGACCTGATTGGAATTCACACAGATGATCCAACAACCTGATATGGGTACAAGTCCACAGGTATAACTTACATATGCTTCATCAAATATACTCGGTGACAATGAGGTGGCCTAGTTGGTTCTAGTGCTCGAAAAGTGATTGTTGACATCGATGATTGTATTTTCTGTTGGTTAAACCGACGAGAAGTATATCCAACACAAGATAGAGCATTCAACTTCACATTGTATTTACGGTAAAACACTTTTATTCCTTAATGTGTTCCGGCTGAAAATGTTAATTTAACAACTACACCCGATTAAACATCATGGTTCAAGTTGAATGGGAAGGAGCAAATACTTTGTTACATGAATTTAAACTAACATAGGACGAGGGCCGCGCGAACACAGGCCCCCACTGCCACAAATTATGACGTAGGCTCTCCCACTTGGGGAGACCTTAGGTGAGCGCCCCACCCAAGTGCAATGGAGATCGCTAGCCTAGGCCATGGGCCTTGTTGATCACCCATTGACCCCATCCAGGTAAGTATGTTGCTAGGTTGCTAGGTGCCTCGTATTTATAAGTTCAGCTCGTGGTCTTTCTCTTTATTACTCTATATGGGATTAGTGCTTCATCATGATTCTCCACTTCCCTGGTGACTAGAGAGAGGCTGTAAATGAAGAGATGAAGTCATAGATGTCACTTTAGTTGTTTTTCATCTTCAAAAATGGATTTTTATTTGTGTTTGAGAAAACAATTGCTAACTTTGTTAACCTTGTTGGGATTGAAATGAACAGTTGATTGGTAAAATACCATTAGTATATATCTAAACAAAGTTTTAGATTGATGCGTCATGCGTGGCTTGAATTGCAGCTAAGATAGAGTCAATGGAACCCTGATCCAGTGTCAAGGACAATTATAATCAGAAAATATGCCGCGTGATATCGGATCATCACCTGGTTACGCAAGACAAGAGTTTATAATCTTTGCATTGCAGGCTTGTATATGGCATGATTACAGATGCAAAGGAGAATGGTATTACTAAACCGGGTGAGATTGGCATTCAGATATTTTCGAGTTTACATCGGATTACTTTTGATTTGCAACTGAAACTATACATTGCCTTCTGCTATCCTTCTCTCCAGCTATTTGTTATTCTTCGTACATGATGAAGACCGTCCAGATCAAGCCAATGAGTGGTATATGAATAGCATTATCTTTTGAATTTTGACAAGTAAATAACACTCTGCAAATATCAAGTGAATAGACTATTAAAACAGCAAGGCAACCTGCTCCGAGAGAGGACTTGTTCGTAATTTTTCTTACAGTTTGAGTTAGTAAATAATTCAGTATTCATTCACAGGTAACCCTTTCTGGCTTCTGCAGATTCCTTTGGTGATATTCGGAACATGTATTACTGCTCGGCATATCATTACCATTTCTCAAAACGATGATACACCATTACTCAAAAAGCCTTAATTGGAATTTCTGTAGTTATAGATTTGCAAATCAGTCTACTTCTTATATACATTGATTTCCGTTAACTGAAAACCTAGCTTTAAAAGGTCACATATAACAGAAACCCAGCTAATCTTAATCCATGGAGAATGTCTTAACTAATATTAGACGGGGGGCCGCGCGAACGCAGGCCCCCATTACCACAAATTATGACGTAGGCTCTCCCACTTGGGGAGACCTTAAGCAAGTGCCCCTCCGAAGTGCAATGGAGGTCGCTAGCCTAGGCCATGAGTCTGGTTGATCGCCCATCGACCCCGTCCAGGTAAGTATGTTGTTAAGTTGCTAGGTGCCTCTTATTTATTAACCCCACCTCGTGATTCTTCCTCTTTATTACTCTATATGGGATTAGTGCTTTATCTCACTGATTAAAAAAGATTGTAAATCGGACATAGACTTGCTTTCAAATGGTCATATGAACTAAGCTAGATATCAGAGTGGGTGGGGCACTGTAACAAAGTGTGCTTTATCTTACTTTCCGATTACATGGAATATATGTGAATGTTGTAGGTCCACATAAGATTCAAGGAACTGGCAGTGGGTTCATCCCTGGGGTTCTGAATGTGAATCTGCTCTTAAGTTGTTCAAATCTTTTATGCTATTCAGATTACATTTTAGCCAATGTGGGACACAGACCGTATTATCCTTTAACATGTAAATATGACTAAACCAAGTGAAGAACCTATTCAAACCGTAAGATACCATGCTATGAAAGATTGATATTGTTGGGTCAAATTTATGAAAGTAACCCCATGCCCAGTCCATGTTTCATGAAGCTGATATTGTTGTTTTGCTATTACCCAGATTTGATGTGAATTCGAACTCGATATCTTTCTTAATGTCCAATTTGACATGTTTCCTTTTGTCAGTGTTTATGTTGGTTTCAAACACCATTTTCAGGTTGTTTTATGCATTGCTAGGCATTTGAGATGTTCATTTGTTTTAAGAACTGCTGCTAGTGTTGGCATGGTAGATAGAAGGAACATGTAATTTTTTTTTCTTCTAAATGCATGTTTTTGCTAAAAGGTTAAGTAGTATAATATGTGTGTTTTGTGTAGGGGACCAACAATTGAAAAGGGTAAAATTCTCCTTGCATTTGAAGAAAACGGTTCCTTAAAAATTGGGGTCAGATTTGACAGATCTATTTTAGAGGGTAATGATCTTGGTGGGCTTTGTGAAGAAGATCATGGTTTCTTCTGTGCTGGTGATCACTTTATCCCGTTTCTTACATTAATTTCAAACATTTATTATGATGCATTGTGGACTTCTATCCAATCTTACTCATTGTGTTTTCACTCTATAGCTAACTTGTTGAAGAGAATGGTTTTACACCTCCGTAAAATAAATAGTAAAAAGTTGTTAGTTGTATGATTTTACACTAATTTTATAGTGGTATAAAATCCTTCTCTTCAACATAGCTCACTTCGTTTGGATAGTTCTGGAGGAGATGATGTTGACAAGCTAGTTGTTAATGACCTTTTTGAGGTACGCATCATTTTGATCAATGCATCAATGCTTTTGCTTTATGGTATTTACATTTATAAGCATTTAGCTCTGAATTGTCTCACTTTCATATGTTGCAGTGAATGAAAGCAAGAGTAGTCCCTTGATTTTGTTTGTGAAAGAGATCGAGAAGCCCATGGCTGAAAATTCAGATGTATATACTTCCCTGAAGAGTAAGGTTGAGAATCTGCCAGCTAATGTTGTCGTGAGTGGTTCTCATACCCAGATGGATAATCGTAAGGAGAAAGTAACCAACATGAACTTTTTAAATTTAAAAAGGTAGGTTGGTTACTTTCTCCTTGCGATTATCCATCTGGATATGAGAATCACTCACGACAACATTAGCTGGCAGATTCTCAACCTTACTCTTCAGGGAAGTATATACATCTGAATTTCCAGCCATGGGCTTCTCGATCTCTTTCATAAACAAAATCAAAGGACAACTCTTGCTTTCATTCACTACAACCTATGGAAGTGAGACAATTCAGAGCTAAATGCTTATAAATGTAAATACCATAAAGTAAAAGCACTAATGAATTGATCAACATATGGACACCTCAAAAAGTTCATTAACAACTAGCTTGTCAATATCATCTCCTCTAGAACTATCCAAACGAAGTGAGCTATATTGAAGAGAAGGGTTTTACACCACTGTAAAATTAGTGTAAAATCATACGACTAACAACTTTTTACTATTTGTTTTACGGTGGTGTAAAATCCTTCTCTTCAACAAGTTAGCTATAAATTGAAAACACAATGAGTAAGATTGGATAGAAGTCCACAATGCATCATAATAGATGTTTGAAATTAATGCAAGAAACGGGATAAAGTGATCACTAGCACATAAGAAACCATGATCTTCTTTACAAAGCCCACCAAGATCATTACCCTCTAAAATAGATCTGTCAAATCTGACCCTAATTTTTGAGGAACCGTTTTCTTCAAATGCAAGGAGAACTTCACCCTGAAAACCAATCGTTGGTCCCCTACACAGAACACAAATATTATACTACTTAACCTTTTAGCAAAAACATGCCTTTAGAAAAAAATTACATGTTCCTTCTATCTACCATGCCAACACTAGCAGCAGTTCTTAAAACAAATGAACATCTCAGATGCCTAGCAATGCATAAAACAACCTGAAAATGGTGGGTAAAATAATGAAGAAGAAGAAGGGAAAGAAAAGAGAGAAATAATTAAAAAAATATTAAAAAAATGTCATGTCAGCAAAACTGTTAGCTATTTAACGTCGGGACCAAAATAGGAAAATTATGTAACAGAAGGGACGATTTTGCCAAAAAAATAGTTTTGAGACCAAAATAAGAAAACTATAATAGTTAGGGGACCACCGGTGTAGTTTTCCCTAAAATTAAAAAGAAGAGTTAATTGCACTACACATCCCTAAACTATGATTCTCATTTTAATTTGATCCCTAAACTTTTAAATATTCTAATTTCACCCTCAAACTATGACCCTCATTCTAAATTGGTCCTTAAACTTTTGAATATTCTATTTTCATCCCTAAACTATGACCCTCATTCTAAATAGGTCCTTAAACTTTTGAATATTCTATTTTCATCCCCAAACTATGACCCTCATTCTAAATAGG
The DNA here is from genome assembly GCA_958450335.1 of Hibiscus tridactylites. NCBI lineage: Eukaryota > Viridiplantae > Streptophyta > Magnoliopsida > Malvales > Malvaceae > Hibiscus > Hibiscus tridactylites. Next base: position 4,718,611 of record OY288265.1, on the reverse strand, counting down.
TCCCCAAAACTCTTGAATATTTCAATTTCATCCGCAAGTTATCGTTTATATCACATCATATTATTACATAATACACATCAGTATTTCGTGACAATTAACGCTTTTTATAACAGTTTTATTAACATACGATATTATTAACATATACTGATAATTTAGGGATGAAATTAGAATATTCAAAAAATTTGAGGACCAATATATAATGAGAGTCATAGTTTGAGGGTGAAACTAAAATGCTTAAATGTTCCGGGATCAATTTAGAATAAAGGTCATAGTTTGAGGATGGAATTAGAATGTTTAAAAGTTTAAAGACTAATTTAAAATAAGTGTCATAGTTTGGGTACATGCGGGTGCAATTAACTCTAAAAAGAATATAGATTTTCCTAACATGTAAATCTAAATTATGATATATAAATACATATTATTTTAAATTTGTTCATTTGTTTTGAACAAATCTCATATTAAGATTTAAGGTAGCATTTAATGTTCAAGATGATCATTAGACTTACTAAAAGCTTTGACCAATACAATTATGATATTATTAGGGATCATATTTGGTGCAGCAACAATTTAAAATCTGTGTCCCTCCCTTTTTTTTCTATAAACATAATAAGGACAAACTCTGCAATGAAGGTACAGTTAGCCACAAAGCTCGGTTTCGTAAAATTTGATGATATCATAAAATTAAAATATTTAGTTATTCAATAAAAACATAACGTGATATTTCACGGCAACAATTTACGTCCATAAACACTATACATCATAATACAAGTCAATTCATGACATTTATATTCAGCATAGATGTGTTTAGGTCCACACTTATCAACATAGAAACAATCAAGCTACTGAAGCTAGAACTTAAGAATTCTATTTTTTATTAAGTATAATTACATTCTCAAAATAAATATCGATATTCGAACTCATACAAAATAAAATAATGTGATGTTAAGCATGATTGGAAATAAACTGGTTCCACAAGTAATCAATTTCGGTTTTGATCGGTTTTAAAGTTGAGTAATAGGAATATTACTACAATCGCTTTACAAAGATCAAACCAACTTCTTTTTTTTGCTAAGCCAACAATTTTTATTAATAAAGGATAAATCCCAAAGGGATAGAATCCGAAAATGTCAAAAATTAAAAGGCAATCCACCAAATACAAAAGATGATGGCACATTAACAGAAATAAGACCTTAAGTTGCCCAAAGATGATGGCAACTTCCTCCACCTGAAATGAAGCTTGCATGCTTCAAAGACATCATGAAATCTTGAATGTTCGGAGCAACTAATCTTGAATGTTCGGAGCAACTAATCCATAAAAATATGACGTTCTCAGATATTAACCTAGAATTGGACGAGGGCCGCGCGAACGCAAGCCCCCACTACCACAAATTATGACGTAGGCTCTCCCACTTTGAGGAGACCTTAAGCGAGCGCCCCTCCCAAGTGCAATGGAGGTCACTAACCTAGGCCATGGACCTTAGTGATCGCCCATCGACCCCGTCCAGGTATGTATGTTCTAATGCTGCTAGGTGCCTCTTTTTTATATAGCCCGGCTCGTGCTCCCTTCTCTTCTTTGGTCGATGTGGGATTACTGTTTTATAACGAAGAAACTGCGTATGAATTGTTCCTCCTGACTGGTGAGGCTGAATGAAGCAACGGCGGATTACAAATTGGTGTTTCCTCTCTGTTTCTTTATTGTTGTGTTATTAGCCAAATTTGATGTGAATTCGAACTCGATATCTTTCTTAATGTCCAATTTGACATGTTTCCTTTTGTCAGTGTTTATGTTGGTTTGATTAAATTCAAACATCAATGAGTCATTTGTTACTCAGTTTCATATGTCTTCAAAATTTTGATAATTTATCTTGTTTCTTCCCTCTGCCCATGCTTCACTAGTTGGTTAAGTTTTGGAAGATAAGAGGTATCTCAGACATCACTCTTTTAGGCATCCGAAGAACACAAATGTCGAGGAGGGTGTGGTTAAAGCTCTTGCTCGAGTTGTTTAAAGTCTGCAGGTGAAATATTTGATAATGTTCATTAAGTTTCAATCAAGTCAGTTTTTTAGTTTTCTGTTCCCAAGGATGTGATTGTCTCTAGGTGTATATATTTGAAAGTTTGTAGTTTTTCTTTGTGTGAGGTTGAATAAAATTGCTAGATTGTAGAATGCTGTAAATATGAAGTGTGCCTATCTTCCTGTCTGGAACTAGGAAAGTGACTGCAAATGTGGTTAGGGACCTTTCTGTTAAATGTAGCTTCACATACGGAGAAAACTCCTAGTTTTATCTCTGTGTGTTTCCATGCTAGGCCTACATTATGACAAGGAGACTGATAGTGGAAGAGCAATGCAGCTACGGCGCCAGTGATTGAAGACCAGCAAAAGGATCCTCGTAGTTTTGGATGACCTATGCCGAAAAGTTGACCTTGAAGAGGTTGGTATCTCATTTGAGGATGAAGCTCAAATGAGAATAGATGTACGAGTTCATAAGCTCAAAGCTTCTAGCTTACTACACGAGGGCCAAAATGCATGACCTTATACGCGATGTTTCCATTTCTGTTGTGGATTGTTCAAATTTGGAGTTACTCATGTTGCTGAATCAAGATCCATCTTTCCGAGTTGAAGAAATACACGAGGGCCAAGATGCATGACCTTATACACTAATTCTGAATCAGTTGAAGAAATAATATTTGAATTCCCATGCTTGACTATAAATTGAAGCACTACAGAATCAGACACGCAACTGAAGCTGCTTGAACTTGAGAAATGTGGTGGGAACTGGGAAAGCAAGTATTCATTTGGACAAAAAATTAAGTTCAATACCAAATTAAACCAAAAAAACAAGTTCATGTATTTAATTGAACCAAATAACAAAGCCAAATTGAACACTAAATCCAAATTTAAGTATCTAATTGAAAACAACAAATTTAAGTACTACATTGAAGATTAAGTCTAGTTAATGCGTCTTTTCAATTAATATTGATAAAAAATTTAATTCAAGCACATATATTAAATTTGAAATAAAAGATTTATTGCACACCAACAAATACTCCATTGAAGCCAGGTTCTTAAATAAAAGCAAAGCGGCTTCGAAAAGGCAGGAAAGTCATTAATATAAGTTATAAACAGTTTGGCTTCAGTTAAGTCCAGAGAAACATCAATATCATCAACTTTGCTTTGCATAGAGGTCAATGCTACCTACTTGCAGCCGTGGGTTTGTTTCCGAGTCTCTTACCGCCAAGAACCGGAATCTGCCATCCATTATATCGTTAATAGAAGTATTGATTCAAGATCACCGGACTTCAAAATTGCATAAAAACAACTTATGATGATAAAAAAAATAGTTCACCTGAAAATATTTGACAAGAAACCTGTCGATTTGACATTATATGTTTTCCGTTGAAAACGTTTATCAAACATCTGGGATCTTCGTTCATCCAGAACATGCCAGTTTGATCCTCCATCGTTACTTCCTTCCACCACCCTGTTAAGATAAATATTAAAAATGTTAATGGGATCAAAGATCCACATGATCTACATAAATATTTTTACCAATTAAAGGTAAAACGACATAGATAAAAGTTTCCATTCCCAGCAGAAGTTTCTCAACATCAAAAGTAATCTCATTTTCCGTAGAAAGTCGTAAAAGGATAAAAAGAGATAGAAGAAAGTAGAGGTCATTTCCATCACTTCAGGAAAGATACATTTATCGCACCCAATTATATTGACTGTAATGATCTTTAGTAATAAAAATCCTTAAAAGACTCGTCTTAACTCGTGACCTGACATGGGCGTGAAGTAGGATCATTATAAATGGAATGTGGTACTTAAAAATAAAGAGAATGCTTAGAGACCTAAGGAGATCATACCAATCCATTGGATCTCGTTCTGGGGCATCGTTGGCAGACATTAACTCATAAGACACAAGTTCCTGCATGTTGCCTGGTAATTTGTACATAATCCAGCAACCTACAAGACGAAATCCAACTACTAGGAGAGATGATATTTAATGAAAACATATCTGCAGATTAGCCTGCCTGAGAACAGGCTAGTACTGCTTAGCATTAAGCATTAAAACATCAGGTCGTATATAAATAATAACTGGAAAAATCTAAGCTCGTTGTTCATAGTACCTTTAGCACCATTAGGTTCCTCCCATTTAGACATGCGAGTTCCATCAAATGCTGCCGTGGCCTGAAAATTTTCAGAGTGGAAATTTTAAGATTTCTAATAGCATGTGTGGGCACTTCATATTCAAATGTTAGAAAGAGAACATACGGCTATCATTACTTACAATCCCAAAAGGAAGCTCCTCACCACTCCCAAGGACTGCTCCAGAACATATTCTATTCAATCTTAGAAGAGGAAAGGTTAGTGAACCTTTACTAAAGTTGTCACATTTGCCAAGATCGCTGATCAGTTCATCCAAAGCGTGCAAGGCAACAGGCAATGCTAAAGCAGTTGGAACAGGGTCACCGGCTAAGCATACAGTGACAGTGCCATTACTATCCAGTTCACTCTTCAGTGAAAGAGCATTAAGAAATTCCTTAAAAGAGGGCAGCAACCGATGCAACAAAGATGTTCCAACAATCGAGTTTGACTTTAAAGAAGCTCTCCTTTTTTTATACGGTAATTTCTTGAGATCTACAACGGTTGCTCTAAGAACCTTGAGAACTTCAACACCTTTTGATGCAATTAGAGAATCTTCAACAAACTTATGAAGTATAGAAGAAAAGGCATTATAGATTTTTGTGACGTGCTCATCTCTGCATATGCGAACTTCACAAGTAGATGAACTCAGAGAGTCGGTCCCAAATTCTGATCTTGCAATGCGCCATTGCTTATCCCCACTTTGCCTCCCAGGCAAGGAGATCGGAGCATCATCAGTAGAAAGTAAATCTCTGTTTAGAGCTTCCCTTTCAATTTTGTCACGTTCTTCTAGTACTGAAAGAACTTGAGATGTACAGTTTCTTCGGCATTCTTTGGTCATTGAAGTGAGAACAGACACCAGAGATGACTCTGTGGTAATGGTTCGTCGGGACAAAATCTGAAAGAAAAACCAAAAAGGTGAGTTTGGGGAGAGAATCACGTTTCTTCATAACAATGCATGGATAAGCATTTTCAGAATAAGAAGAAATAAGCACTAGAGGCAATAAAGTGCTATTTTTTTTTATCATATTTACCTCGTTCCAATTCCGTGTGTAACGTTTAGTGACATCATAAACTCCATCTTTTGCAATAGCAATTACATAATTTAATTTCTTATTCCACCTGAATAAGGGAAGCATTTACTAAAAAAACAACTGTCTAGTATCAAAACAAAAATAAAAGCAATTTTTCTGAGAAATGGATAATAACACAACTTAGAGTACCCTTTTTCATATAATAGTGGTCTGTCATATATTGCTTCACAAGGATCAAGATGCATCCACCTGTACAAAAATGTATGTATAACTAGTTTGTGAAATGACCACACAGTTTAGCCTATTTGTTACAAACAAAGTAGGGATCCTTCCCAATTGAAGATTAAAGGCATCGATTTGGTTTCTTTTTTACCTTCCCAGAGCTTCTGAATAGCACTCTGTCCAAACATGGTCTGTAAAATCCAGGACCTGGAAATGAACAGCAAATAAAACATCATCATTCAAGCAAGCAAATTATCAGAAGTCCCATGGAATCTCATCTTTAAAGAGTTTGAGCTAATTAAAATGTATACAACTATGAATGCATTTGTTGTTCATAATGTATACAATTCTAGATACATTCCACACCACCACAAATATTGATTTCATATTTCATTATCAGCAAAGGAACCAGTGAAGCACTCAAGTCATCATTTACAAAGCCAAAAATGGGTTTCATTTACAATGTCAAAGACATCAAAATATTATACATAAACAAACATGGCATTTCAAAATTCTGTAATCTATCTTGAATATGTTCTTTGTTTGGCAGACATTACAGAATCAAAATAATCCAGGTCAAACATTCTCCTAATTACAAATAAGGGTTTATCTTCACTGAATTTCTAAATCCTTTTGTTTAGTAGACTAGATATTACAGATATCCTGTCATCAAAAGCTTCAGATTGAAAGAATAACAATTCCAGGTCCATATATACCAGTATACCACATATATACATTGCAAATGAACAAATTTCTTTCCTATTATAAATTAGCTTAACCATCTTTCTAAAAAGAGAAAGAATTGTGGTTTAGATAGTTGGATTTGGAGATTGAATTGGCATATAAATGACTAACCAGACGAGAGTCATAGCCAAAAGCACGACAATACAATGTGAAGCAATTGGCCCACTCTCCGCAACGCCCCTTCCTTGTTTCTACAAGCTGCAAAAAGAAATGGAGAAAATTCAACAATTACTACTTGACCCCCCCCCCCCCCCCAACACACACACACACAAAAAGAGAAGATAATTGTAGAACTAAGTATTACAGCTTCATACCTTCAGTGGGTCATTGTAGCGAGGGAACCGTGTAACTCTTGAACAATAATTGCAACTGCAGTTTTTCACCCAAGAATTAACTTTGCTTTCTAACAGACAATTATCAGAAACTGAGTTATGATTGTGAATGCAACAATGGAGACAACAGGGCTCAACCAAACTCATCAACCTCCTTAATTCCACAATTCCACCCAGATGATGTATGAGGACCTCCATTTAACCAAAAAATCACTAATAATAGAAGGATAGGACATGATGCTAGTAAAATAACTCAAAGGAAAAAAACTCCGAGAAAAATGATTAGTTATGTGCAATGGCAAACACTAGGCAGGCAGCAGGCACTATGAACAAACTGTAACATGATGCAGAATTCAAATCTTCCAGAAATGATATTCGTATGTATAAATTACATCAGCTGGCATAATATTATAAAATTAAGCATGAGTTGAAGGACCTTGGCTATCTATGTATCAGGTTTCAAAGAAAGACTAAATCGAAACATGAACTAAACTAAACAAGAGACTGCAAAATGACCATTAAGAATTATACAAGATAAAAAATGGTAAGAAAAATTCTGTACACACTGACCGATAAAGTTCAATTCTAGTTGCTCCATACTGAATTTCTGAAGGGAGTGCATCACCCATTCCTTGACCCGTGGTTTCATTGCCACATCCATCACATGGAGGTGCGTTAACCCAACTGCAAAACCAGAATTGAAGAATCAGTAATGTATAAAAATAGAGAACACAATTTCTTTCATTTTGGAATAACAAGCATCATTCTGCCAGCTTTGCATGAAAGCCAAATATGCACTTATAATCTCTGAGCAAAATGTAAAGCTAAAGAGCAGTCTTAATCTTATTTACTCCACCCAATAAAAATTATTAAAGGGTGTTACTGAAATTAACAACACAAAAGCTTATAGAAAGTAAAATGTTCTGTTGAGTTTATGAGAGACTTAAAAATTATAACTGTAAAGTAGAAGAAAGAACCTGAAGGATCTTTTGAACCAGAAAAGCAACTGGAGCAGGAAAGCATGATCTTGTTCGATTTTTGATGGTTTAAGGTTCCCCTCCTAAAGCATATTTAGCAAAATCACTGAATTTCATGATGTCATTGCAAAACAAAATCTCAAAATACGATGGTTATCAAACTCATAAATAGTAAAATGCAATGTCAATTTTAACAAAGACATAACCCTCATTCTGTACAACAAAGGGCTCCCAAATATTTCCTGATTGCAAAATGATATAGGACCATTGATCTAATATTTTGCATCAAATCAGTATAAATTTAGGGTAGTAGCACTTCCTAACATCTTCTAAATGGCACAAGTCCAAAGAGCCCTCACCTTGGCCAAAGAAACTAATGCTTTCTCCTCGAGAGTATCCACAGGTACGGTCTTCCGAGCTGCTTCCTGGCGTGCAGGATCCTCATACTATATCAATAGACAAAATAAACAATAAGGAAAACATCCCATCCTCTCATTCCCATAGTATTCAGTAAAGTCATTTATCCTCTTTTCCTAGCAGCTAAAGTATAACACTAATAAATTCGATATCTTTTTTCTCCTGTTATTTAACAAGTTCAAAAAGATAAAAGCACATAATCAAAACAGCATTGACAGATACTACGGTTTCCTCCATTCTCTAATAAACAACTCTTCCCCAAAGAAAGTCA